>BLBF01000003.1:39685065-39698530 GCA_015471245.1 Laticauda colubrina | reverse complement strand
AGAAGCCTGATGATGGCAGATGAGATTCTGCTGAAACGTTGCTACAACTTTAAAAGCACTACAATGATGTGGGATAATACCCGAAGGAAGCTAAACAGCACATATATACATACATACATACATACATACATACATACATACATACATACATACTGTTTCACAGTAATGTGAACATATGGAGGTTTGTGCACACAGAAAATGCTATGTATGCAGAGAACTGTGCTGGATTCTGATATAATTCTTCTGTAAGTTGTGAGTAGGGAGAGATTTATCTTCACCACTTCAATTCTCACAGCTTGCTTCTCTGTGAGAATTGACACATGGGTGAAGTTTAGGTAAAAAAAATCTCTGGTCAGCTTGCCTAGTCTATAAATGGTTCTTTCATGCAAACAGAAAAAGAGAATTAGATTTAAGGTCTAGGGCTTTATAAAGTCATAAGTATATAGGCTACCAAGAAAAGAAAAATGGGTAATATTCAGAAACATGGGTGTGGGGAAACCTCTAGCAAGTTATTAGGGCCCACAAATTCTCTGCAGAGAAGAATTTACAACAAAGTCCTTGATGTTTTCTGTTAAAAGGAGAAAAAAAGGTTGGATAAGATCCTTGGCTCAAATTCTACAAAGCTGTTGCCAGTTTTCAAAATGCCACAGGAAAGCTCCCTACACACGATATCTAACTGTATTTGTCTCTCTTTTTTTGACAGGGTCCTGAGGGTGTTAAAGGAGACAGAGGAACAAGTGGGCCTCCAGGGCCTCCAGGACCATCAGGTGTTCCCGGCATGCCTGGACAAGTTGGTCCACCAGGCCAGGTAATTTCCTCCTCCTCCAGAATCTACAATAGGAAAAGATAAACTACAATAGATTATGAACATTAAGCCTCAGCAAAAACTAACTTGAAGATGGATAAAGGCTGAAATTCATTATGGGAAGTGTGTGCATGTATATGCAAAAAGGAAAGAAAAACACAGAACCGAAACTGAAAAGCCAATGAGAGAAGTTGAAACAACAGAAAGTAAAAAAAGACCTTGGAGCAGAATAATTTGCATCTACATGCACACATATATAAGCCAAGAAAAATATAAACCTTTTAAGTATGCATTTTAACATTTATGTTTAGAATCATATTTATATCGTGAAGGACAATGTATTAAAATATTGCTCATATAATCAGTAATTAGTATATTGAATAAACCTATTTTTTCATTTAGAGCTTTTCAAACCTTTTTATTGCTGAATTAAATTTTTTTAAAGCACAGCAATTTTCTACTTTGTTAATATCACTAATCCGCTAGAAGAAGTTACCTTTGAAGTGTTCTGCAACAGCAAGCTTATCAAACAAGAACAGGAAATGGATGAATGCTTGTATTGTATCAATATTTATTTATGAGGAAAAAGTGGCAATAAGCCAACAAGCTGGATTTGGAATCAAAAATAGTTAGATCTTTGATAAAGTTCTCTCCAATATTTTCAAAAATTTTCAGTCAGACTAATTAATTGGCTATTGCCAATGAAGATGATAATGAATACAAATATATTTTACAGTCAGCAATATAATTTATCAAATTTGCAGTTAATATGATGCAGTTTAAAATAGATTGTAACCCTTTTCTTCATGATCAGTTCCTGTGGACTTGGTATGAAAATAATTATATGCCTCCTCCCCGCAAAAAAATCATCATTAGATCTCATGGGAATCAATCAAAATCTCATCTTTTCAAGAGAACCATTTGTAATTAATGAAATAATTTTTGTGAGAATTAATAGTAAATAAATATGCATTGCATGAAACAGGAAGAATTTAGATTTCCAGAAATCAGTTTGAAACAATTCTTGGTGAATTTTGCTTTGGCTTTGCCAAAAGATTTCTTTGAAATGCTCATACAGAATGTTTATTTAAAGTGTTCCTGGTCTTGCTCATGTGGTTTGTTATTATCTTGAGTTTTCTATCCTTGCTTAGTGGCTATTTAGCAAACATGTTGGTTGATCTCAACAGGATAAGTATCTCTTTCTAGTTCTCTAATAATACATTTTGCTATTTTCAGAGCTTGCCCGGCCTCCCTGGAATATCAGGCCCCAAGGTAAGCAAAAATCTACTACACATTGTATCACTTCAGTAGATTTGTAAAAAACAAAAACAAAAACCAAAGTGCACCTCATAAATTCAGTCTGGACTATGCCAAAATCTGTTTAACATTCAACAAAATTAAAACAATTTACTTCAATTTTTTGTGGCAATACCTACAATGAAAATTACAAAATAAATATTGACAGTTGCTTATTATTTATTTCAATTCATAAGACTGTTCATCTTTATCTTAGCAAATAACAGATAAAAATATAAAACAATAATATCACCATAAATGCAAATTAGTAACCAGATCAAAATATATAGAAGTATCAATGCAAGCATCTTGCAGATTGGACCACATTTCCAACTCCAATACGTATCTATTTTTTATAAATCTAGATTGAATTATAGATGGTATTACCATACTTGCAGATAAACTGAGAATTTTAGGTCTCAAAATTACCCCCAAATAGAGTTCAGCTTATTCATAATAATATACAAAAAGGAATACTTTTTAAAAGCACCTGTATATACTCATGGATAAAGGACCTGTCACACTGCCCAACGGATGCAAAATGTTTGTAAAAAGGACACAGCGGATGAGAAAAATGTTCCATCCATTGTTATCTGCTCTCAAAAGGGGCAAAAATTTGCATAAACAGAGCGGATAACACGGAAAGGAACGGACGGGGGGAGGACGCAGAGCGGATGGAAAGCGGATGCGGAACGGAAGCATCCTTTTGCATCCTCTAGGCATCCTCTAGACATCCTTAATATCCGAGATAGGTCCCCTCTGCGAACGTTTTTTCCGTTTTAAATGCTTTCTTTGCGTGCTGCATCCGCTTTCATCCTTTCTCTGTCCGTGCTACAAACGCTGTGCGTCCGTTCTGCGTCTGTTCCGCTTCCTCCCTGCGTCCGTTTACCGCTGGAGCGGAAGCGAGTTGCGCGGATGCACAGCAGATGCCTAGCGGATATAGCGGATGCGTAATGGATGACAACGGATGCAGAACAGATGTCCCCCATATGCCTAGCGGATGAGGAACGGACACGTTTGATAACATTTTCCGCTCAAAAGTTTTGAGCAGCTCAAAACCTTTTGAGCAGATGAAATGTCAATAGACGGATGCTGGACGGATAGAGAGGAAGCAAAACGGAGGCAGTGAGTACAGAACGGAAGCATCGCGTTAACCAACGGATGGGAAGTGTTTTTCTCCGTTTTACATCCTCTTTCCATCCATTGCTGCAGTGTGACAGGGGCTTTAGCCAAAACAAAATATCATAAAAAACATTACACTGTGAGTCAGCCAATTGTGAAAATTTTAAATAAAACCGGTTCTTGAAAAGATCATTTATTCAAGCAAAATGTTAAATGATTTTTTTCAGAATTTATTGACAAAAAAACCTTAAGGGTTGGTTTATCCATGGGTGGGACATTTTTCCATGGTATTTTGGTTAAAAATTTGAAGGTTGGCTTATGCCTGGATGGACTTATTAAAGAATGTACAGAAAATGGTACTTTTTGTGGATTCCCGAAAACTTGAATATTTTAGCATCCACGTTAAACAGATATATTGATCTACACCTTTCACATCTTGGGAGGTCTTCCTCAATCTTTAATATCTTCAAGAGCAGAACTGAATTTCTTTGTAATTGTCATCTCAGTGACTCCTCATCCTATTCTGTTTCAGGGAGACAGAGGAGAACCTGGATTCAAAGGAGAGCAGGTAGGCATTTCTCCCCAGGAATTTAACAATTCAAAATCAATTATTTCTAGAGCTTTGAAACTCATTATGGAGGATTTCATGACACAAAATTTGGTCTAATAGGAATCCCATTTTATTAACTATGAATATGACTTTCACTGAGCCCATCTCTTCTTTCTTTTAGTTATTTAATAATGAGATCTTCAGTGAGGTTTGATAGAACCTAAAGCACAGTAGAATCAGGTAATATTGTGTGGCACAATTATTAGCAGATCAATGGCCACTGATATGAATCATCCACTGTTTATGCCAGGTGTACCTTGCATTTGGAAAGCTCCCTGAGTTATCATCCAACATAGCAATCCATATATTAGTAATTCATACAGTATGCCAGAGATCTCTGCATTTGTGCATTCCAGTGGTTGGTTTCTGATCTGTTTTATCACTATGATCTTGGAAGACGATTCTGGAGTGTAACCCAATGATTACTTTGGAAATTGCTGTAACAGTAATAGCATACTGAAACTTTCCATAAGAAATTGGTCAAATGGTTTACTTCACCCCTGCCATCAATAAAAAGGACTGACAAGATACTGTAGAAGATTTTCTGAAACACTGTGAATGGTGTCCTTGTGTTTTGGATCTCTGATCTTTGTTTCTAATCTGAGAAAACATCTGCCTTTCTACTGTCCTTTAACTCTGATTGCCAAGGTTCTGCTTCTGAAGTGTATAGTCTATGGCAAAATCCAGATGTACACCCTGTCATTTGGACAAATATATTTTCATTCTAATTTTTTATTTTAATTTTCCTTCAGGGAAGAAATGGTGAACCTGGGCCACGTGGTGACCCCGGGACAGCATCAGTGAGTGAGCAAAAGTATTATTTCAATTTTTATCTTGAAAGCCTAGGAAGGAAAATTTACTCCTGTAAAAGTTTATTAATCAATCAATTTTATTAAGTCATAGACCAGCTTTTCCTGTGAAAATTTAAACTGAGAAGAATGAATAATTTTATCCTGGGAACATGGCTTGGATCATGGATAAAAAATATCCTACTACTGAATGTTTGGTCAGGATTTTATTAAAATATTTAAGGGATTTATAAGACAGGTAAATTCTTGAATAAAAAGTTGTTGGAGTAACAGAGCTATCAGAGTTTGTTAATCAGAAGTGTTATTTCTCAAGAACATGGGCATGACATTAAAGTGATCTCTTAAATTTGGACTGAGTACAAGGAAGGATCCTAGCCTACATAAGGCAATTGTCATCTGATTCCATTATGTTTGATGTTTATTTCCGATGGTCTATTTTAATTTAATTTTATTTTTTGCTCATGGATCCCCATTTCTGTTTGTCTAGAATGTTGAACGTGCCCTAGAAGCACATGGTATTAAGGTAGGAATTCAGTTTACATCTTCCATAGTATCTCTGTACTGTACATATCACTGTTCCTCCCTCAGAACTCCAAGCTGGCTCTGTAAGTGAACATCTAGAAAGAGATTTGCTTCCAGCCTGTATATATATATAAATGACCACCTGGACAAGTTGTTTTGGAATTCTGATAGCCAAAGTAACATAACATATATAGAGTTTAAAGTAAAATATGATAGTCTTTATGTCTGAGCTAAATTCCCTCAGTGCCATAATGACATCGAATTGAGTTGGAGCCATCATTCTCTCTCATTTTTAAATAAGTTCAAGGAACATTAGTTTATAAATGTTTGCATTTTAGATCGTGTTCAGTGATTCTTCTTTACTTCCTCATAGATTTCCCTACTTCGAGAAATCACTGGTGCTTATGACGGCAGCTCAGATCAGCTACTACCTGTCCCTGACCGCCGGAGAGGACTGAAGGGTGAGAGAGGAGAGCCAGGAGACAGAGGGCCACCAGGAAAGGAGGTAAGGTTGAGTTCTTAATACATAAGTATGAAGTGTATACTTTGTAGTTCTTTTTAGTCTAGTTTGGAAAAGTTCTTCACACATATATAAACAAAACTCTAAACTCTATACATAATATTTTATTGAATACTGTGTCCTAAACCCAAATACCATAGTGATGATGTAGACAAATGGATTCAACATTGATTAATGCTTATGTATTAGTATTCCTATAGTATTGTTTAGAAAAAGTTCATTAAAAGTGGGGCAGAGATCCTGGGCAACCAATCTACTACTTTCCTAAATGTCTAAATTCTGTGATAAAAAGCCAGTTTTCAATTGAGGCTCTCAGATATGAATTGCAATGTTTGAAGAATAAAATATAAAATAGTAAGTTGCAGCACAGCAGACCTGGGTGACTTCTGTGAAGTTGTAACTCAGCTGCTATGGAAGGCAGCAAAGTTTTCTCATGAAGATGGGTGTGCCTGAAAGTTTCCATGGTTTGGGTAAGTGTTAAGAAATAGGAAAATCAAACTTTTAGTATTTGTTGCATCCCAGCAGCTAGTTTCCCATAGATGCTGCTTAACCCTTTTTATTGCAAGGGGGGGGAAAGGATGTAAATGTTGCTGTATATAATAACTAAATACTTTTCCTTTTATCTCTGAGTAAGATTTTTTTTGAAATTTCTTTTAATCACCCTTTGGTAAACAGGAAATATAGCCAATATTTACCTGGTAAGGAAATAATTCATAGTGCTTTCAATTTTCAAAATGAATGGCCTTCAGCTGCTTCTCACTCATAGGTCAAGAATGATTTGAAGATTTTAATACATATAGTTTGAGCCTTCAATTACCAGCTGCTGATTTTGTAGACAAGTTTCCACTATCTGCAATAAAGCAGTCTTTAAAAAAAAAAAAGCTATGTCCTTGAATTTCTGCCTAACAAGCTTTCTATTCCAGAATCTGCCTAAGTAAAAGCCTGACTATTCCTTGTAGGGTCTCATAGGCTTTCCTGGGGAAAGAGGAGCAAAAGGAGATAAAGGGAATGAAGGACCACAAGGACCACCAGGACATGCCATTGGAGAGCCGGGGCCAAGAGGAACCCCTGGCCAACCAGGGGAGCCTGGGAAACCTGGAATTCCAGGGCTGCCAGGCCGGGCAGGAGAACTTGGAGAAGCAGGGAGGCCTGGAGAGAAAGTAAGCAGAAGTATGAGCTCCGACTGAAAAGCTAAAAAACAATCATCAGGAGCAGTGAAATAGATACTAAATAGTAATAAATAGACTTATTCTTTGTGTGAATGTGTTTTTTAGTTTATACATTTTGACAAGCTTGGCTTTAGAGCATGGGTTCCCACATGTGGCAGCTTTAAGACTTGTGGACTTCAATTCCCAGCATAGCTGGCTGGAGAATTCAGGAATTGAAGTCCACAAGTCTTACAGTTGCCACATTTGAGAACACCTGCTTTAGAGGGGTTCTCAAACTCTTAAATGGGATTGTTTATTATAAAACGTGTCTGAATATTTATTTATTCATTGCAGAACCTGCATGTATTTATTTATGTCACTATAAAGTTCTGCAACTGACAAAAACAAAACAGTATACATAATAACAGTAAAACCATTTAAAGTGCCTCTAATATATAGCTGGTTGGAGAATTCTGGGAGTTGAAGTCCACAAGTCTTAAAGTTGCCAGGTTTGGAGACCTCTGCTCTAATAATTCCCCACTACAGTGGAGAAACAAAATCATACAATAACCTCAAGATTTTTCCCCCCAAAAAAGAATTCATTTTACATTTCTAAACTTAAGCTGAGATTAGAGGATGTTAGAAGTCATGCGACTATATTGATTATCTCTTTTTAAAATGTTATTTTCATATTTCAGGGTGACAGAGGTGATCAAGGTGCAAAAGGAGAACACGTGAGTAGGAGTAAAAAGTCCTTTTGGAGTAGGGGTAAAGCTCAGCTCCATGTGACTTTATAGGCCCAAGTAATTGTTTTGGCAATGGTATAAAATTGATTGCTATTGTCTTCTCCTATGATATTTTTAGATTCTCCTATCTAATGCATAGTAGGAGGTTCAAGCAAAGTAAGATGCCAGGGATGTTTGCGTGCTTTGTATTTTGCTAAGTCCTGGGATTGCACAGACAGGGCCATCTTCTGCTTTTATAGGAAATCTATCAATCCCACCCAAAGATATGAATGCCAGGCTGCATAGCAGGTCACCCTGGCTCAATAGAAAGCCCCTGCCCTATGCAGAAATGGTGGTTTGAGAGTAAATCCCTCTAGGATCTGTCACCGTTACCAGCCTTATTGCTAATTCCAGCAGCTGGAATTAAAATTCTACAAGTACATATACATGGCCAAGAGAGTAATTATATCAACCCCCACCAAAGTTCCCCTGGGAGCAGTTTTGCATCTTACTTTTACCCTGTGCTCTTGACAAGACTGACCAGCTGCAGCTCAGGGTTAATTATATAGAATATTATTTTCTGTGTTTCAATAACTTCCCTTTCATCTTAAGAAGAACTTTATGAATAAATAAATATACACACACAGTGATCTCTTGTCTGTTGCTATCAATGCTGGCAACGCCACATGCAAATGCACACATGATGTTTGCCTGGCTGTTTGTGCTGGCAACTTGGTGCATACCTCCATTCACTCACTCTTGAACCTTGATTAATGGGTGTTGTATCCACCATGTTACCTGCAGCTAAACCATGAAATTGTGTTTTCTAGTGATCTTTTTAGATATGCAAACTTAAACTTTCTTGAAATGGAACAGTGGAGACAACTTTGGAACATTCTATTCCTGCTTTAGATCATGTTGCTCCCAGTGTTCCAGACATCATGTTCTAGGCAGAGATACTTCATTTAAAACTATCTCATTTAAAATCACATGATACTTCATGTGATACCAACAAGTTTTTTTTTTAATTGAGTGAACAATCAGTGAGAAAAGGAATTGCATATATGTTTGTAGGTCTGCTATATGTCTGCTCTGCATTACCCCCCATTTAGTGTTCACACAGATTCCCACACAGGTGTTTATAGTCAAATTTCAAGTAGTCACAGTCCCCTACATATGTCTTCCCACACCTGTGTGTATATGTCCAAATTGACATGTACATATAAATTGACATTTAGAGCCCTGCTCAAAGCACTGTTTCTTTGAGGAAATTGGAAGCTGTGAAGATCCTCCTCCCATTGCTTTTCTAATCTAAAATCCATTGATATATAAACCACTTGCCTTGCATCTTTTCTGTTGTTTTTTTTAAGGTGCCTAGATTCTGTTACAGTTTTTTGTAAGTGGTTAGTTTGAAAAAGAACTCATGATCTCTGATCTTTTCTCTTTAAAATCAACACAGAAAGTTTGTAGCTGCAACCTAGGGAAAGGCAAAAAAGAGAAGTGACCTCTAGGAATGGTGCATTTTGTTGTTTTTTATCTGGTATTTCTTGTCCACAGGGTACAGATGGTCCACCAGGTCCTCCAGGCCCACCAGGACCCAAGGTTTGTTGGATTTAAAATAAGTTGGCTACCAAATTACAAAAGATTAAGAAGTTAATTTTTTGATCTTTAAGAATAAGACTATGTGACCTACTATATTTTCCAATCCTTATATTTTGTAATATAAGACATGATAGCAGTGTTCTGATATCTCAGGGGCTGCCACAAGAAAGACAGAGTCAAGATATTCTCCAAATCACCTGAGGGCAGGACAAGAAGCAATGGGTGGAAACTAATCAAGGAGAGAAGCAATTTAGAACGAAGAGAAATTTCCTGGCAATTAGAACAAAACATCAGTGGAACAACAGAATTTGTGAAGGGTCCAACACTGGAAGTTTTAAAAAACACTTTAAAATTTTTAGTTACTGTATACGTATGTGAAGTCCTTGGTTTATGATAAGCATGCGCTTTCTGTGGGAGAGTTGAAATGTCATTAAATCTGAGAGGTTCTGTAGCTGTGTTGAGAATGTGACTTTTGTTCATAATATTGTGGTCACAAACAGGAATCTATAGAAGTTTGTATGAGAGAGAGGCAGAGGCTGTCAAACTGATGACAAGACTGACATATTGATGTGCTTTCAGGTAGATTTAACAGTAGAAGGGAGCCTCCCTGGAATTCTTGGGGAACGTGGACCTACAGGACCCAAGGGAAGCAAGGTTAGTTAATTCCCCCCCCCCCCCCCCCGTTATTTTTTTCAATCAAATTATCTTCCTATGTGTTGTGTATTTTGATTGGGAAGCATCATTTGTTTCGTCTATAGGATTGCAATGGAAGGATTCAACATTTATGTGATCTTGCAATTATATACCACCTTCTTTATATTGATTGTTTCCTAGTATGATTTGATTGTGTCAGCTTCTGTTGGGTACTGGATACTTTTTACAACAAACCACGTTACTCACAAATAAAGATGTGTGAAGTTAAGATTTATTGCAGTTCTGATCACTATCAGTCACAACAAACAGAACTTATTTGTACTCTATGACTATCATTAAGTGTTGTACCTTATGATTCTTGATGAATATATCTTTTCTTTTTATGTACACTGAGAGTATATGCATCAAGACAAATTCCTTGTGTGTCCAATCACACTTGGCCAGTAAAGTGTTCTGTTCCATTCCATTCCATTCCATTCCATTCCATTCCATTCCATTCCATTCCATTCCATTCTATTCTATTCTATTCTATTCTATTCTGGTTGCTAGTTTTGTTTTAAAATTTTGTTTTAAAAAGTTGTATTTTTAACAAGAGATATTCTGGTCTCTTCTGTGAGCAAAAATTCTTTCATCTTGAACTGAGGACCACAAGTCAGAAAATGTAAATGTTTTATTAATATGGTGTCCCAGCTACTGAGAGACTGTTGATGATTGTTTTGAAAGCAGGACATTTTCCCCGTTTTTGTTGTTTTAGTCAAGCCTTTGTACTTTAAGGCTTGGAGGTAATGATTCCCTTTTTTATTCTTGCACAGGGAGACCCAGGAGAAGATGGTGCAAAGGGCTCCAGAGGCGATAAGGTCTGAATGTAGTAAGTTTCTCATCTCTGCCCTTCTCCAGCTGTCCTTGTGTCTGTTCTGTGCCTCCACTTGTGAGAGGGAATTCTTCTTTCCTGCAAGTGTTTGAATTGCTTTAATATTATTTTATCTCTATCTTTTTCATTGTCTTAATGAATAATTCAGCAGCCCCAAGGGGTCTTTAATTCCAAAGGTGAATAAAAAACACACATGCTGTGACTCAGAAGTTCAGCCTATTTGAAACCCAAGTAGCTTGCTTCCACCGGGTTTCAGCCAGGTTGTTATGGCAGCGCTGGTGCAACTTGTCCCTTTTTCTCTTTCTTCTTTGCATGGCCTGTTCACTAACCCACCTACCAATCTTCCCAGTGCTTTGCTTTTCTTGTTCCCAGTTAACAATTGCTATGTATTGACTATTGCCCTTGAATTAACTGTTCTATATCTGCCTAACCTACCTAACCTCCCCACTATCTCATTCAATGATTTGCACAGCTCTAATTTTTTACCATCAAAGCAATGGTGCAGTAAAAATGAGATAGCTTTGTCCATTAAGATTACTGATCTCCTTTGATTGTATTACCATTTCTATTAGTGACCATGAATTTTCTGCAAGAATCTTTTGCAATTGGTTTGTATTATATTACATTTCTTTTGGAGCTGAGACTGAAAATTTTGTGGGATTTTTTTGTCTGTTTGTTTATAATTACAGACCAATTTTCTGCAATCAGACTAGAAACTATGTATTCATTTCTGTCTGAAACATTTAAAATGCTATGAAATTGTTATGTCAAGATATTGATGAAGGAGTCCAGGAAGAGTTGGGTTTTTGTGGGGAAACCCACAGGAAGAGGGATAATGACATTATTCACAATCACTTATTAAATTTTATGATTGTTAATGGTATTGTTTACCTGTTGATTGTATGTCTTCCAGATTCACAATTGCTTAAGTTGAGCAACCATAAACATTTCATAAATGAACAATCACATCATGGAAGTAGCCTCCTTTTATTTTATTTTTTTAATTATACTGGGTTTTTATTTTATTCTTTGTGCTATTTTGCATTTAAGAAACACTAAGGAAGAAATTATAGTAAAGGATAATATACTAATAGAAATCCCTTGAACCTAAATATGTAGTTAAAAGCACCAAATCCATTGCCTTCAGTAAAATCTAAGACACTTATATTTTTCAGGCTTGCTTCCAAGGAGTATATAGGAGATCTCAGTCTTTCAGTGACCTTTGTAGAAGGCAAAGGAGAAAGTCAGAGCTCTCCTGGTCTTGGCAGGCTTTCTACTTTTGGTTGATCTGAACTAGCCAGCAGAAATTAAGCTGGCCATTGTAATGCAATCAATGGTTCTGGCTTGTGTGGTATGGGGAGTTGACACTGTAGAGCTGCCAATTTCCCTTTTGTAATGTCATGCCATCTTGGGTTGCAGGGTGAAGATGGTCAAAAAGGGGAGAGAGGTGAAGCTGGTGAAAAGGGCAGGGATGGCACTCCAGTGAGTATTAATGATGGATCATTGTCAAAATGATGACAGCTACTGCAATAAAGCAACTCTGACATCCAAATTTATCCTGCTTTTTAACAGTGAATGTCTTACTTTCAGAATGGGCTTGTTGTGTTACTGTGTATAGTTATTATTGCATTGCACCACTGTGGCTTTGTTGGCTGCTACTTATTCTCCATTTTCTGCAGGGATTTCCGGGAGAGAGGGGCCTTCCTGGGTCAGAAGGAAAAGCGGTAAGTATAAAAAGTTCAGCCTTGGCAGAGAAAACCCTATGGTATAGGGGAAAAGAGACTTAGGATAAGACAGCAAAAGAAAAGGAGTATTGTTGGAATTCTAAATGAGAGAATGTGACAGGAAGCTCAGCGCAGCCTACAAGTCCCAAAGAAAATGTACGCTTCCTATATCCCATAAGACAACAGTATTTAATGGAGGGGACCTGGAGCACACCAACTCTGCTGAAAGGTCATGGGTGCCTCTCCATGAAGAATGTTCTGTTTATTGGAATTGCAATGTCTCAGTAGCACTGAGAAACCAGGATACATTTTATTTATGAACCACGTTTGAAACTAGTTTTCCCGTTTTTCTAAATAATAATGAGTTTTAAGTGTAAATTGGGTTGACTTTTCAAATCATTTCTAGATCTGTTCTTACTAAACTCTTGCATAATTGGATCTGATGTATTGTTTGCTTTCCAGTGCCTTGGTAGACCATATTCAGCTTAGGGAGGCCTCAAAAGAAGGGTTTTCCTGACTCTTCATCACTTACAATTATGCTTGTTTCTTATATATGTCCAGTACACCTATAAACAGACATGTGAGTCATTGTTCAAAATATACAGAAATATTCAAGCATCTGAACAAGAGAAATGAATTTGTTGGAATCAGTCAGCTATTCTGTGATGACATTTTTTCCTTTTGTATTTTTTCTTTTTCCTTTTAGCCAGTTTGGTTTAGTAGTGGTTAAGGTACCAGACTAAAAAGCAGGAGGCCAAAAAGCAGGAGCTCAAATCCCACCTTAGCTGGTGTTCAGGCTTGGTGACTTTAAGCCAGTCATTCTCTCAGACCAACCCATGTCACGAGATGATTGTGGTGGAGAAAAAAAAACAGTAGGAGGAATTTGCGTTGGATATGTTCACCACTTTGAGTTATTTGTAAAAACAATAAAGGCATGAGATAGATACAGTAGGTAGGTAGGTGGGTAGATGGGTGGATGGATGGATGGATGAATAGATAGATAGATAGATAGATAGATAGATAGATAGATAGATAGATAGATAGATAGATAGATAGA
>BLBF01000003.1:39654157-39685055 GCA_015471245.1 Laticauda colubrina | reverse complement strand
AGATAGATAGATAGATAGATAGATAGATAGATAGATAGATAGATAGACAGACAGATAGACAGATAGTTTAAATTATAAATGAAAATGTTAGGCTTACTATCATAACATTGGAATTAAGAGTTCATGAATCATCTTTAAATCCT
This sequence comes from Laticauda colubrina, assembly GCA_015471245.1. Lineage (NCBI taxonomy): Eukaryota > Metazoa > Chordata > Lepidosauria > Squamata > Elapidae > Laticauda > Laticauda colubrina. Next base: position 39,684,912 of record BLBF01000003.1, on the reverse strand, counting down.
TCCATTCAAGAACCACTTTTGGTTACCCTGAGTTTCCATCATTTCAGAAAGAGAGTGTTGGGGGTAGTATAATGAGTGGCAGTTATTAATCTAATAAAAATCAGAAAATTTTGCAGAATTTGTGTGCATGCTGCTCTGAAGCACCTTGCTGTACTGTTGTTGGTGCCTCCTTACCCTAAACGTCATTTTTCTGGGATCCCATTGCTAGCTTGCACAGCTTCCTCCAGGAGATGCTATGGACATGGCAATGAGAAGACTCTCCCTAAGAAAGTTCTTTCAGATGACAACAGTCTATCATGCTTCCTTGTGGTTGTATTTTACATAGCTGGTTCATGTGTCTGTGTATGTTCTTGCCTCCATCTAGGGTTTACAGGGTATTAGAGGGCCCCCTGGCCCAGCTGTAAGTAACTTTTATACCTAAGCTGCTGCAGCCCCTGAGTCCTTGACTGTGGTTGGCTTTCTCTGCCTACTCACTTTCTTTTTAGCGCAAAATAAACTGCTCTGCCTTGCCGTTTTGTGAGGCCGTCCAAAGCTTGCTTCAGAGGTTGCTCTGGGTCTCACTAACTCTTTGGGTCTTTGCCTTGGATCTTTGCAGGGCTTGCCAGGTTTCCCTGGAGTTCTAGGCAAACCGGTAGGTGCTCCTCTCCCTTTTCCCTCTCTTGTATCTCACCCACATCCCACCTTGCATGTTAGCACAATGCGTCTTCTTACTAATTGTGAGGTTAGGAGGATGAGGTTGCATTGCAGGGCTAATTAGCATGGTCAGCTTTGCTAAAGGAAGAGAGAGACCCTGGGATGGTGACCAAACCTGGGTTCAATAGAGACCCAAAGCAAACCACTTAAGTTCTTTTTTTGTTTATCAAATGGCAAGATGCAATAATGAAGCTCTTGTAATATTTTTAAATCACTTTGTGAAAGGAATGAACGTATAGTATCAATAGTAATAAAATATTATGAATTACCCACCAGTGTTTAATAATAGCAATAATGCAGCATAATATATGTGTGTGTACATTTATTTCATAATATTTTAATATTGATATATTATTTTAGAATTTAAAATTGAAGGATTATAGAGCAACCAGGAAATGGCAGTTATATATTCACTCAATGATTCAACTAGCTGTCTCCATCATCCTATTTTACCCAGAAAACCGACATTTGGATGAGTAAATCTCTGCAAAGGTATTGCTGTCATGTATGCAAATCATTGTGACATATATTGATGTACCATAATTTCCTACAGTATGTTTTCTCTATATAAAGATAGATGTCACAGCAAAAATGAGTTGATAAAAATGACTATGAACTTGCTCTTAATGAGGAGTTCACCAGAACAAGATGAAAGGAGGCTCAAATAATTATTCCAAACCTGTTATCAGCTGATATTATTAAAAGCTGACATTGTAACAATTAGATTTTAATAGTAAATACTATTTAAATTTCTAGAATAATCAATATTTGGTTTTTCAGTTATCTGGATTGTGTGGAATGGGTAAAGATCTCATTTGAAGTCAAGTATGTTTTATGGTCCTTCAGTTCTAAAAAAAAAAAAGCTAACTCAGATGTGTATCAGTACCACATTTACGACTGATAATGTCTTTTCATTTCAACAGGGAAATCAAGGGGATCCTGGATCACAAGGCCCTCCTGTAAGTAAACCTGGTTCTTTTCTTTTAAAAGTATTATGCTACAGTACTTAGAACTTAGAATAACTTTATTGTCACTTTGAATGTACACTAATTGGCATACATTAAAATGAAATCTCATTGCATACAGCTCTCAAAGGGTCTCCACCTCCAATATACACTACATAAACATAACAAAATAAATAAATACAAAATTATGCATATACCCACATATATTATATGACGTGGAGAAACAACACAATCTAGATTGGATGTATACATGTACATGGAGAGAGAAACAAATCTTGCGTATTTACCAGATGGATGACATAGGGAACAAAACTGTTCTAGAATCTGGTAGTCCTGCTAGAAATACTTTGAAACCTCCTCCCAGAGGGAACAACGGACCGTAAAGTAGGTATATGGGGTCTCTAATAATGCTTGAGCTCTAAGCATATGGCACTTATAAGCAGTATCCTGAATAACGGGTGTTCTGACCTAGGCTTCCTTAGAAAACAGAACACAATCTTAATCCCGGTAAAACCTTTTTATTTCCACAGCTGTGAATTACGTTCATTCACAAGGCTTCACATACAATCTTTTCAGGGGAATGTTGATAAATACTCACCTTGTCACACTCGGAATGTGGCCAGAGAACTAACTGCCAGATGCAGGGCAAAGCCAAACTTGACATAGAATCAAACAGGATTTTTCAAAGCATGTGTTCTGAGCAAACAAACTAATTGCTTCCTGCAAAAGCTCACGTCCCATTCACTCCTCTTTTATGTCCTACGGGAGAAGCCAATCATCTCTGAGGTGTGGCCTTACTCCTGAGTTGACCCTGCTTTCTCAATTGTGCTTGTCTTCTGCTAGCTCTGTGCATGGGCAGGCTGGAAACTGGTTCCATAAGCTCCCCCACCTCACTGCTATCTGAGTCTGAAGGCAGCTGCTGACTGCCAGCGTGTCCTGGCCCCATCTCTGCCTCTGATGCAGCGCTTTCCTCTAGATCTTCCTCAGCCTCTAGGCCCAGCCCAGGTTCCTCCCCAACCTCCTCACGACTGTCCGACTCTGCTGCCAGCTCTGTCAGCTGCCAGCAGGCCACAACAATGGGAAGCGAGCTTCCTAATAATCTTCTCAGCTGTCCTTACCACTCTCTGTACAGACTTTCTATCTGAGGCACTGCTGCCACCAAACCAAACAGTGATGCAGTTTGTTAAAATGCTCTCAATCGTACCTCTAAAAAATGGCCAGGAGAGAAAGATGTACTCTCCTCATCTGATGCAGGAAATGCAGTGTCCACCTAGTTGAATAGATATAAGAAAGTTTATAGAAAAATTTGGGTCTCCCAGAGTATTGGATAATCTTATAAGATGTTGGAATAGGCTCTTAATAGTAGATAGCAGGCCCATTTGGTCAAGGACAGAATGGCATGCATTTAATGGATGATTTCTAATTAAGTTGTCTCTGCAATTCTTTGACAGTCTTGTCATTGTCTCAGAATTGTTGGGCTAATTTATCAATGCAGAAACAATGGATAAAGCTTGTCTTCTTATCACTAAAGGTTCACCGAATTATAGATTGTTAAAGCAGTAAAATGTTGGTTTGTTTAAGGTTCATTAGTAACTGAGGTTTTGAAGTTTTGTTCAGGTCAGTAAATAGATGGTTTTGATTGAAGTTCGTTTATTTAGAAATGTACAAGTCTTAGGGTGGTGGGACATTTTTTTTTGTTCCAGCACCCTAAAAGCAACCTTATCTTTTCAGAAAATGCCAACAACAGAGTAAAGACAAGTTAGCATGCTGTATACAATATTTGAATTAACTCAATCATACTTATGCTTTGACTACTGGAAATAATTGTCTTTTATTTTCCTTCAGGGTCCTATTGGCCCACCTGGCACTCAAGGTTTACCTGGAATAAAGGTATATGACCTGATTTGATTGCTGGATAGGGAATTCTGGAAGTTGAAGTCCACAAGTCTTAAAGTTGCCAACATTGGACACCCTTGTTCTAAAGCTTATGGAATCTTCCTTCAAAATAATAGCATTGAAAAGTCAGAATGCCTCTCTAGTCTGTTAACTAATTGCCTTGTAATAATAAATTATTTGCTATTTCAAGCCAAACAAAAAGTACCTAAGACATTTATAACAGTATTTGTACAACCACCCCTTTCCTATAACCTTTCTGAGAAGTGGCAATAAAACAGTAAAGTGAGGTTTGATTTTACATTGGACTGTTCAGTAATAATCAAGCTGTTTTTCTAATGATAAAGTGAAGCTTCCTGCTTCTTATAAAGTTTACCCTGTTATGTGCGTGTCAATTGGTACAAGATTCCCCACTTAGAATCCCAGGCTGGCAAATGTAGTTTTCTATCTTTATTCTCTCCTAGTGTCCTGTGCAATCCTTGGACTGATAGAAGCAGAAAGCAAGTCAATTAGTAGATTGGGAGTTTTATTTGCATGTTAAAAAATTTTCTACCAATACCTAAGCTAATGACAAAGATCAGGAGAAAATAAGGAAGATTTGAAGAGTTTAAAGAGAGGTTGTTTACCTTGTCAATTATCCCAATGCTGCAAGCAACTAGCTTGAAGTGTTTGAAAGGTGGAATTCTAGAGGAATCCAATACATTTTATAGATAAGGTGCCAGAGAATTCCATAATAGCCAATCCAAACTGAATTGAGCAAGAATGTGAGGCTTTATCTAATTAGAGGAGTTAATGTCTTTACTTTTCAGGAGATATACAGATCTCCATTGTCTCCTTACCTAATTGTATTTTTTAGAGTTAGAGTGTGAGTCATTATTCTCAGGTGGCTAACAACCTGTTGACTCTCCAGGTACAGGCTAAAGTCTCCTTTTTCAGTCTCAGAATCAGAGAAGTCCATAACACCTGGAGACCATCTATCTGAGGAAGACATATCCATCATTGCCCATTTTCTTTCTTTGGTAATCTCCTTATACCCCTCAATTCTGCTTCAGGATCTTTGTCTTGACCAACTCTGGAACCAAATCTTTAGCAGCCAGAGCTGCTTAGAATCCATTTTGGGTCACTAGTCACTATCCATTACTTCTTTCTTCTATCTCTGTCTTCTGTCCTTCTTTTTGGCAGAACATCAGCTCTTCTTTCCTGTGAGTACATTTCTGTAAGAAATTTTTGTTCTTCTCTTGCTATCTCAGCTAAAACAATATGTATATGTATGTAAATTCATGCCGCATGGTTGATAATATTTAGTTGTTGCTTATAGGTTTAGTATTTTGAACATAGAATAGTTCTGTATTTTTGTTTGGAGGAACCTATCTTTGGGAACAAAGCATACATACCTATGATAACCTATGAACAATATGGATTCTAAAGTTTAGCACAGATTTTCTAATGTTATGCTATGTGATTTACCTCCATTATCTTCTATAGAAATTGAAACATTCGAAACTCAGTTTTCTCTCAAACACAAGTAATAATGTGAAATTTTCAGTTTTATTTGTTATTTACAGGGAGATGTAGGAGAACCTGGGTCCAGCACACGAGTAAGTATTGTTTTAGGTTTCCCAAGCACACATTGTAGTAACTCAAAAATGTTGTGGCCTACTGCTAATTTGAGGATGTGTTCATTATAAAAGAAATTACGGACTGTCCTCAACTTATGACCACAATTAGGACAGGAATTAAGCAAAGCAGTTGTTAAGTGATTACATTACATGACACAACAAACACAATCCCAGCACTCCCAATTGCACTCATTAGTGATCTTTCAGGTCATTCAGTGTTAAGGATTCTGGGGTGCCTCAGAAGAGGTGGGGAAGACCCTGTGGGTCTCCACTCAATAACTGAAAAGCCTCCCTGCTGAAATCCAAGCAGGATTTTCAACTCTGAGCCTCAAATACACTTGCACACAGGCTGTACTGGGTTGAGCCTCAAATACACTTGCACGCAGGCTGTACTGGGTTTTTTCTGTGTCCAAGAGCTGAAAACCCTCTCTGCTGAAATCCAGAGAGGATTTTCAGCCTCTAAGCAAAGAGAGACTTACATGCAGTCTGCACTAGGCATCCCTGGGCCTCCCCCAACCGCCTGAAGCGCATCTGTATGCTTCTTAGCACTGTCTCTGCACTTTCTGCTTGAATTTTGGCTCCCTCCCATCTCTAGGGGCTGGCTGAAAGAGCTGCCTGCTGAAGGAATTCAGTTGCTTCATGTGTGGAAGGGAAATTCTAGCAGGCTGCAGGAACTTCAGGATTTGAGCTCCATTTCTGCATTCCACCAATGTGTTCAGCTCCTCTTGGAGCAGCTCTCTCAGCCAATTCCAAGAGGTGAGATGATGGTCTCTCAGCAGGCAACAGCAGCTTGCAATCTTTCCTGCCCCATTGACTGGCAGGGAAACTGGCAGAGAAGAATGCAAATGGGGATCACATGATTGTGAGGTGCTTGGTAGCGAGTTGAATAGATTACCAAGCACCCAGATCATGATCACCTGAGCAGAGGTGTGATTTTGCAACATTTTTTGATGGCTAGTACTCTTTCTGAGCCGTTATATTATTGGACCATCGTTAGACAAATGATCATAAGTCAAGAATTACCTGCATGGATACATTTTGTAAGTTTCCCTTCTAACAACTAATATTTCCAACTTCTGGGAAAGGGTCAGGATGGAAAAGTCATGCAATAGGTCTGACTGGATGCCTGTTGATAACTTTGATCACAGTGATATAGGTTTTCTTTTCCTTGTAGGGTATGCCAGGCCCTCCAGGAAATGTGGGATTCCCAGGACCAACGGGATCTCCTGGGCCTGTGGTAAGTTACAAATATTCTACTTTAGTTTACGAGAACTATTAAATCCCTGAGATGATCCATATTTCTTGTTGGGTTGCTTTTTAGGGTCCACAGGGCCCTCCAGGGTTACCAGGACAAGTGGTAAGTTGCTTCTGCTCCTTCTTCTTGATTGCTCAGTTTTCCAAGGGTCGTCATTTTGTACCCTGTATCAAATTACTGTTTCTTCTTAATGAATCAGGCTTTTTTAAAAAAACACCATTTTTGATTTTATTTTACAACAAATCCATCTTTCAATGGGTACATATATCTTGTGCAAATATTTATAATTAGAATACATTTCTTGCTATGATTACATTCATATTAAAAACTACTCACCTTATATATCTTATCATTATAACAGTCTTTAATGTTATAATATAGGCTTTATTGTTCATATGAACTGTAACTATTTACTAGGGTGAGCCAGGGAAACCAGGTGTACCAGGAAGAGATGGAGTATCTGGAAAAGAAGGGGAGTCTGGACTGCCTGGGAAAATGGTATGTCGCTGTGTGAAACTGCACAATTCTTCTCAACTTAAGCAGTTTGGAGGCCATTGAAACTTAAGCAGTTTGGAGGCCATCCAACTCCATTAGATTAGGGCAGCTGTCAGAGTTGAAAGATGATAAAATATTGAAGCAGGCAGTGAAAAATACAAATACAAAATGTGTACAAATACATGCCCATCTGAAAAAAAAGACAATTTCTCGCACAAATAGCACTTAGCACTTAGACTTATATATCACTTCACAGTGCTCTCTAAGTGGTTTTACAAAGTCAGCCTATTGCCCCCAACAATCTCTGTCCTTATTTTATCCATCTTAGAAGGATGGAAGGCTGAGTCAGTTTTGAGCCGGTAAGGATCGAATCCCTGACAGTCAGGAGAATTCGCCTGCAATACTGCATTCTAACCACTGCACCATTAGGGATGCCCATTCTTATCCAAGACCTGGGAAAAGAGATAGATTTTCAGAGATCTCTTTAACATCAGTGGGCTGGGAGCATGCAAATCTTGGGAGTGGGGATGTTATTTCAAGAGCAGGCATCCAACAGAGAAGGCAGAGCTCCTGGGTGCCAATGTATTACATTGTTTAAGGGAGCAAGACTACATCCACTCTGCCTGATCATACAAGATAGGCAGAAAATATCAGACATAAGCAGTCTTGCAACTTGACTTTGAAAACAAGAGTGACAGCAAAGATTATCTCATATCTCACCCAGGGTACGGGATAGAGAGAAGGGTAGCATATATATTTAATAAATAAATGAATCTGAATGTAATGGGAAATTTATCTAAACAAGATTGCATAGGATTGCATTGCCAGTGTGGGATGCAGCAGCCTAGCGTAATCTGTGCTTCTGTCGTCCTAAAGGGAAAAAAATATTTTTGTTAATTGCTTTGTAGGGTATTCCAGGGCCTTCAGGACCTGCTGGTCCTAAAGGGGAGCCTGGAGATGCTGGGTCCCCAGGACAGGTGAGAGGCAACCTTTCCTTTCTTTATTCTTGATGGATAGATTACAAGGTTTCTTTTTGCTCCCTTCTCTGTTTAGTAAGTTTTTAAAAATACATTTTTTGCTTAAGTTTCAAATTATTTAAAAACCTGATGGCCTGTCAAAACAAAATAGGCAGTCCTCTATTTATGACTACAATTGAGCCCAAAATTTCCGTTGCTAAGCAAGGCAGCTGTTAAGTGAGTATTGCCGTATTTTGCAACCTTTTTGCTATGTTTGTTAAGTGAATCATTGCAATTAAGTGAATCATGCGGGCATTAAGTAAATTGAGCTTCCCCCATTGACTTTGCCTGTCAGAAAGCTATCTGGGAAGGTTACAAATGGTGATCACATGACCCCAGAACATTGCAGCCATCATAAATAACATGCTACTTTCCAAGTGCTCAGATTTTATTACGTGACCATGGAGATGCTGCAATGATTGTGTGGAAACCAGTCATAAGTCACTTTTTTCAGTGCCATTGTAATGTCGAATGGTCACTAAATGAATGGTTGTAAGTTAAGGACTACCTATAATTAAAGTTTGTTTTTCAAACCAAACATGTTTTAATAGCTCTACAATAATGGAAGAGCTGTTCTACAATAGATCAAAGCCTATCAATTTTAGTATTCTGTTTCAGTATGGCTTGGCCAGTTAAATCCTTGTAGGACATTTTCCAGCAGGTGATAAATACAATAGTACCCTCATGTTTCCAGTACTGGCTACTGAAAAGTAATATGAAAATATCAGCTAATAGAGGTGATATAATAGCTGTTATCCTCCATATTTGTATTTTTATCAGTTGTCTCCTAAGACAGATTTCATAAGCATCATGCACTTGAAAAACTGATTTTTTGTAATAGTCGAGTTACATCATAATTGAATCAAAGTTCATCAATCAGTATCTTATTTCTTCTTAATTTTTTCTTTTGATATGGACTGTATATGTAATTATGTCAAATAATATAGGCCTCTTAAACATTTTTAATATTAGCTGTGTTGTGTGTTACTTTGATTAATCCTAAAATACATTATTTAGCAATCGTAATAGCAATAGCACTTAGACTTATATATGACTTTACAGCACTCTCTGAGCAATTTAAAGAGTCAGCTTATTGCCCCCAACAATCTGGGTCCTCATTTTAGTGACCTCGGAAGGATAGAAGGCTAAGTCAACTTTGCCTAATATCCATTTAACATGGACTTTATAAAACTATCTTTATCTGAAGCCTCAGGAGGAAAAAATATATAGTATGTGGGAACTGACAACATATTATCAAAACAAATCTCTGAAACGATCATGAGGTTCTTTGTTCTTTTCCATCATTTGTCAGGAAGTTACATGAACTAAGTGAAGGTACTGGAGAATGTTCCAGGTTTTCCATGTTGACAAAATATGTTTTTCAATAAATAAATAAATAACCTAGAAGCCTTTTTAATGGTGAATTTTGCAATCTATTTAGGGATAAATATGATGTAAATAGTTTTAGAATGGAAGAGATATACATTTGTTTCTTTATTTCCAGTGATTGGCATTTTTGAGGAGAGATTATAGAACGATTGCATTTTGTGAGCAACCACCGGTGTATGGAATGTATTTTTATTAACAACAAAATTTTCCCCCTTTGTTTTTCAGGCTATTGTTTGAAGTATGGAAAATATGACAGCATTCTAGGATTTCTTTTTCATTATTATGTTGCTATTTCTTTCATTATTAACATAATGATAGGATTAAAAGAACAGTCCTGTATTATTAATCGCAGAAGAAAGTAGAAAAAGCAATTCATCCCTCTTTTTCCATTGACTCAGAAACTATTTAGCTTTTCTTAGCTATATCTAATTTATGCACTCATTTTTTAGAATAAAACTTTATAGCAAATGTTGCTTTGATACCATTTATTTATTCCTGTTAATCTTTCTTCTTAATCTAATTGATTATTATAGACTATAGTAGGGCCTCCCGGACTGAAAGGTGAGAAGGTAAGCTAAAAATCCATATAAATAAATACAAAAAAATAATATAATATTATTTGGGGCATAAGAACTTACAAAAAATTGATTAACTATTCTTTAGTTGCTTCAAAATTTCCAGATTTTGGCTTATAACACCCTGCAAAGATTAGTTCTTGATATTTATAGTACTTTTATTAATGATTATAATTATAATAGTACAAACTGAAAAAAACATAGAAGAATATAAAAGAAGAGAAAGGGCAGAAAAGAAAGAAAACAAAAAGTATATTAAAGACAATGAAAAGAAATATAAAAAGAAATTACTTCTCACTTTCATCACAAGTATAAACAATTTTAGTAACTTATCACCTCTTAAAATATAAAAAATACTGTATTCTTTTCTTCTCATTTCCCATCTGTTATCAATAAACAATTTCATAAAGCCTCATCATTTCAGTTCTGATGTATTCTGACCCAGGCTTAGCATAAGCAAGAAACAGACTCCTTGTCCCCTCTTTATTTATTTTCTGTGAATTCATGGCATTCACACACAGAAAAGTCCTAGCAATAATCCTTCCAACGATTCATAAGATCTGCAAGAACAGACCTTATGAGTCCTTGGATAGTTACCAGGCCAAGAGCTTCCAATCGCAAAGCTGTAAATTAAATACCTGGCAAGGAGTCTCTGATAAGCAAATCTTCCAAAAGAAATATGTCTCCTGCAACCACCACTCCTCTTTTGCTTCTATTTATTCCCCAGGGAGAGGCCATTCAGCGTCCACATATGTCTTTCCTTTCTGAGTTGGCCTCTGTTCCTTAATTGTTCTCCTCTCCTGACAGCTCTGCGCATACGTGCATCTGGAACAAGCTGCAGCTGTTCTTCTTCCCCGCTTATCTCTGACTCCGTAGGCAGCTGGGAAATGTCAGAGGGCCCTGGTCCTATCTTTGCTTCCGATGCAGAGCATCCATCAGAGCCTTCCCCATACTCCAGGACTGGTCCAAGTTCCTCCCCAACCTCCTCAGTATCCGAGTCTGTCACCAGCTCCGCTGGCAGCTGGCAGGCCACAACATGATGTCAGCAAAAGTCCAGCAAGGCTTAACAAAGATAACAACATATGTATTTTAATCTTGATCAGATAAATCACAATGCCAGCTCCACTTTTTGATTCTGTCTTCATTCTGCCATTTCTTCCTCCAGAAGCCCCCAAATAGTAGCTGTTGAATGAAAATTTGATTTTATGATGTAAGAAAATTTTGCTATTGTGTCTTATTTGAAACAATAGCTTGCTCTTAGCAGGTTTCCCTGGAAAGAACTTATATTCTATGAATGTCTGACAAATAATTAAATTCTATTAAATAAAGTTGTGAATTTTGTTCACTTTCTAAAAAAGCAAGAGTATGCCCATTTGAATGGAGATTCATAAATTGATAAATTTCTTCATGGTCTGTTTTAGGGTGAACCAGGTGATTTTGATGAGGAACTTCTGGAGAAGCCAGTAAGTTGGCTTTTCATATTCTTTTACATGCTTATTTCCCCCATTTCCAGGCAACTGGTTCCCAGGGCAAATATTGAAGTTGATTTCTCTTCTTCGCAGGGTCTCAAGGGTGATCGAGGCATACCAGGTCCTCGTGGAGAGAAAGTAAGAAAACTGTTTTCCAGACAGGAACCTCAGTTCTCATTCTCCAGCATCTGTGAGCTTCACAGAAATATTTGTCTTTAATTCATTCTCAATGTTGACCTATCTAGATTATTTCTATATTTTTATAATAGGGTAATCTTGGAAGTCCGGGGCTCCCTGGAGATCCTGGAGAAGATGTAAGTAGTTTGGAATATGCAGTATAATAATTGTGTGACTGCAATGGCTTAGTAGAAATATAATACCCCAAGTGGGTTTTGGTCAGATGAAAAGATTCAGTTGTGAAGAGTTATGATATAAACATGAATAATTATTTTTAAAGCAAGACATCCTAATTTGGTCAAATACACAAAAATATGCTTAATATTAAATCCCTCCCTCAAGAGGTATTTCAAAATAGAAACTAGACTGCAATATACTGAGACAGCTTATTTCCAACACTAAATAATTCTTGAGTTCAAGGGTTTTTACATGTTAAAATTTGATCTCAAATACTTTTGACTGTTTTCTCAGGAGATATGTTGGCTATTTGTCTTCTTTTTTGTTCTGATTTTGAAAGACTTCATGTGCCTTCTTCTAGCTTTACATTATTGTCAACCATGTTAACAATAATCTATGATATGTTTCTGAATTTTAATAGGGAGCCAAAGGATCACCTGGGATCAAAGGAGAAAAGGTATATGGTGATTCTCATATATTTTGTTCCTGATTCTATAGAAGATGTATGTTTAATTTTTAAGAAGATTAAATAATACACAAGATATTAGAGTGTATGTTTTAGTCATTAATTCCAGCATAGCATTCGGAGAAATTCTCAAATCACATCATTCAAAGTATCTATTAATGGGTGGAAGATCACAGCATATCTATAAAAAAGCACTGAAGAATTGCTGTGTTTGTTCAGAATTATGTCATGAACCTGTTGTATTTTAAGAAGAACTATAGGAGTTCTCAGGAAGTGCAGACTGTTAGAAATGTTCCACCACCATGATTTATTCACATAATTTACATATCTATGCATTACATTATTTTTTTCTTTCACTATACCATTTAGGGTTTAGTTGGAATTGGCATCCAGGGACCTCCGGGACAGGATGGACCTCAAGGCTTAAAGGTAATTTCTTTTTCTGTGTTACTGTTCCAAAATGACTCCATTCTTTTCCTCCCCTTATTTCATGACACACTTCTAACTTCTTATTTCATGATATACTTCTCAGGACTCCTCATTTTTAACTTTTTCAGTTCTGTTGTTGGTGGACAGCTCCTGCCAAATTAAACTGGTGATTCTGTACAGTAGGACAGTGGTTCTCAACCTTTTCTTCACCATGAAGGCCCTTTATATGCCTTTTGTGGCCATGGGCCATGACCCGCCAAGATTTAACTCAAGATTTTAATCATAACATTTCTTCAAGCCTTCATGGACCCCCTGTGATGACATGGCGGACCACGGGCCACAGGTTGAGAACGATTGTAGTGAGAGAATCCTGAGAGTAATTTCTTAAAACATACAACAATAGATTGGAGATTTAATTTCTCAGATTAACCTTTAAAAGTTAGAATTTCTCATTTCATATTGCATTCTATGTCCTATATATCATTCTTCACTTGGAGTTTTGGTCAAGTCAAGAAACATTTTAATCACTGAATAAAATTTGATAATGCTCAAAATGGGGAAGTATATCCATGCATTTGTAATTTTTTCTTCTCAAATAATTGAGGAACAAGGAAAAAAAAAGAAATGTGACTTCTTACTTACCTATTCTCATGCCTAGCCCCATGTGTTGTGCTTTATTTTCAGGGAGATCCTGGTTTACCTGGCCCACCAGGCCCACCTGGTTTGCCAGGTGCAGTTGGAACTCCTGGCCAGTCTGGTCTGAGAGGAGAAAATGGAATGACTGGCCAACCTGGACCTCCAGGAGAGAGGGTAAGGTTGATAATTGCTGTGGTCATCCAATCCCTTAGCCTGGTGTGTTCTCTGAATAAATTAATAACAACCTCTGGAAACCCACACTGAATTAGTATTCCATCACTGATCATTCCCCTTTTATGTGATACTTTGTATTGTCCTTTGTTCTGGATTTTTCCATAATGGTGAGTAGTGTTTAGATTTGTTCTTTATCTGAGCGCTCGGCCTATGTCTAAAGACAAATGTCAGATTATTTAAAACTGATTCACTGGGTTTTACACAGATGGGAAATCCCTGGTCCTTGAGGCAAACGCTGAACTCTATTCTTCCAATCTTTATCCCCATCCTGTCTTCAACTTTATTTTATTCCTCCAAAATTCATTCCATTCTATCCTCAACTTTAAAGTTGAAGAAACTAACTGTGTGTAAGTGATAGAAAGAGAATGACTGATGTAAATGATGTTTTTACATAGTATACATTTAGATCTTCCCATATTTAAGTATGAGCCACCAGTGTGTCTACCTGTACCACTGGAATGCAGACTCCAGTATATTTCATTTGGAATATCACAAACAAGGCTTTTCCAGTCTGGTCTTAAACCTTTGGATTGACAGATATTTTCCTTATTAGGGTTTGACTGGCTTCCCAGGGAGAGATGGGACTGCAGGGTCACCAGGACCACCAGGACCTCCAGGGTCACCAGTAAGTAACGAGGTGGTTGGAAAGTGATTTAATGAGGACTGTGTGTACAGTCTGAATCAGATCCTCTGTGTTGCATTGCTACATGTTCATGTTCTTTGCTGTCTAAAATATTAATCTATTTTTTTATTCCCTTCTCTCATGATCTCTTCCTTATAGGGTACTTCAGGCACTCCAGGAGTAAAGGGAGACAAGGTAAATCACATTTGTTTTTCTAAGATAGCTTATTCTAATTTTTGCTCATTCTACAATCAATCATTTCTTGGATTCACTTGTAATAGGTTTTAAACCTCAAAATATAAAAAGGCTAAAGGAATTATAAGAAGCCTCTATTATATAGCACAACTACTATTTCTAGAGAGCTATTCTTCTTTCCTTTCCTCTCCTTTCCTTTTTCCTTTCCTTTCCTTTCTTCCCTTCCCTTCCCTTCCCTCATTCAATTTTGATAAAGCTTATATGCCTGAAAATAATTCAAGAAAGATGCTGGAAATAGCAACAGGATCCGCTGATAGGTTTTCCTTTTGTCATATTCTGCTTTTTAGGGGGACACAGGTATCGGACAATCAGGACCTAGAGGAGAACGAGGAGATCCAGGAACTCGGGTAGGTATTTCACACTGACTCTGGAACTATCTTAACATCATTATCCAGGTACAATGACACTGTAGGGTGAGGGTTTGTAAAATATTTTGCTTTACATTGTTTGAATGCAAAACTTCATGAAACTCCTCATTTCAAAATTTAATTTATTCGAGAGCAAAATAGCCTTTTTTTTATATTGAGATTTAGATGGGGTATTCCAAAGTTCACACAGTTTTCAGCTCTGAAGATTTCTTAAGTTTTCAAAGGCAACCCATTTCTCACTCAAAAAAAGAACAGTTTCAAACTAGATACTAAAAGAAGAAAAACTTTGACAAATCAAAGTCCAAAGGTTTGAAATATGATGTGTTGCATACTCTTATGCTGGAATTCTAATCATATTTGACCAACAACAAAAGAGGAGTGTACAGAACTGACTGTGCTAGATTTTGCATGGTCTGAAGCAGAAAATGTTTAGCAGTACTATAATATCCAGTTTTTCCTCCTATTAAGGCGGAGGATAGATATCTAAATTTTATAAACTAAGATTGGTTAGAGATTCCACCTCCCAATATAATTTTGGGCAAATTATATTATTAAAATATTCAAAAACCATTTATTATTTAAAAGAAAAACATTTCTCCATTCAGAAAAGGACTGCGAAGCTTAAAATGTTGGAATAAAATATAAATGTTGGTGTGGTATTTTGGGATTTATCAGCTGGCTGAGTGTTGTGGGAAATTGCCAACTTTGGCTTGATATACAGTTGCCCTCCTCCCTGCCCCTGTTATTCTTTTGTTCTATGTGAATATTTAGTTTGTCTTTCCTCAGGGTGAAGATGGGCGCCCAGGTCTGGAGGGAGATCGAGGACCTGCTGTAAATATCTCATTCAACCTTCTTTCCTCTGTTTGTTTGGTCTTAAGCATAGGAATTTTGCATTTAAGCATTCTGTTTTGTCTTTAGGGCCCTCCCGGAAACAGAGGGGAGAGAGGTGACAAAGTAAGTAAGAATAGGGTGGGACAGTTGTGAGGAGGAATAGAATCATCCTGCTCTGACCTATTTCTAATGTTGGAAAATAAAATCATTTTATTAATATCGTTTTAGCTTTGGAATGAATGAAGAAAAGTAACTAAACGTCTGGCATTTCCTGTTGCCAAGATCCTGTTGTGCTGCAAATCTGAATTATATCAAAACACATTTTGAATAGATAAAGAACCAGCCTATAAAATATGCATAATTACAGTATCTCCTTTCCCTTACATTGCTTATCTAGTCCTTATAATAAGCTGGCTGCTTTTTAAGCAAGCACCCAGGCCACCGTGAAATCAAATGAGTTTTCAAAATATCCCTACCAAAGTCTAATTCTGTAGATTCCTGGAGGTAAGGGCTTATTATCTTAGTTCCTGCTGTGAAGTATTGTACATTATAATTATTAGCATTAATATTAACCATCTATATATTTATAATCCAACTGATCTAAGACTGCTATATCATTGATGGTAATAAATTATGTAAATTAATCTATAATTATACTTTTTTTTCTCTTAGGGCGATATTGGGCTTATGGGGCTGAAAGGAGACAAAGTAAGTATCCCAGTTTTAGAAAGATTAAGTTGCATTAGCTGGTGATACCTAGGCAGTTGCAAAATAAACTTTTGCTTAACAAGCCTGAGACAATACATGAATGAACAAATAAACTCATCAAAGCAAGCCAGAAATTATGACATGAATCTCTGATTATTTTCCTAGCTGTGAGACAACTGATTACTTTTCTCAGAATTGATTTATGGGTTGTTTTTCCACAAAATATTTTACTATAGAACAGTTGATGTTTGCATTACAGAAAAATTGCATTAGTTCAGAGCAGAAATGGAAACTGAACAATTGAGGTATTTAGATACTTCTTGATTATCATATTTTTTCAATCATAGGGAGATACTGTCATTGTGGAAGGCCCACCAGGTCTCAGAGGGAACAAAGGAGAACCAGTAAGTAATATGGCACAAACTCTAACTTCTGTTGTAGTTAAATTGCATCACTCGCTTTTTATATACTTCCTAAAAATCAGTCCAGATGCTCTTTCATAATAGCACTTCTACTTTGTTCTCTTGCCAATGATTTTTTTTCTCTTACATTAAATTGTGTCTGATTCTGCCTGGACAAGTCCTTGCAGTTTTCTTGGCAAGGTTTTCCTAAAGTGGTTTGCCATTGCTTTTTTTCGAGGGCTGAGAAAAAGTAGCTGGCTATTTATCTGGCTCTATGCCCAAGGCAGGATTAGAGCTCACAGTCTCCCAGTGTCTATCCTGGAGCTTTAACCACTATATCAAACTGGCTCTCATTAATGATTTAAAAGGTGTATTTTTTTTTCTTGCACTTTTCTAGGGAGACCGTGGTCTAAAAGGAATGGAAGGGGAGAAGGGTGACAAAGGAGATCATGGAATCATTGGAGAGAAGGTACTGGGGAAGATCTTTGGATTGCATTTATTACGATAGGTGACAAATTTCTATTGTGCTGGGCAGGTAACAGAGCAGGCAAAGGCCCAAGTTTTGCTGTATCCCGCATACATAAAGGAAGATGTTGGCTCCTCAAAAGTGCTAAAATTCTTTCTAAAAATCCTGCATAATCTAGAGCAGTGATGGCGAACATTTTGGCACCAAGTGCTCAAAGCATGCGTGTGTCCCGCACAGGCGCACCCCCCCACAAATGAG
Organism: Laticauda colubrina; assembly: GCA_015471245.1. Classification (NCBI taxonomy): domain Eukaryota; kingdom Metazoa; phylum Chordata; class Lepidosauria; order Squamata; family Elapidae; genus Laticauda; species Laticauda colubrina. The sequence continues at coordinate 39,667,515 of BLBF01000003.1, read as the reverse complement.
TCCTGTGCATACCTTCACCCCTGCACATGTGTGGTACAGACCCCAAAACCAGCTGGCTGGTGGGAGGCATGCACACATGCACGGTGGAGTATTGATCTCAATCAGTGTGATTGATGTCTGTATCACCTGAAAGCATTCCATATTGAACCTTTTCATCCTGCAGGTTTCAAACATCATAGCTGAATTTTGTAACTTTTTTCATTAAAAAGGGGGTCATGGTCAAAAGGCAAAATTAGACCTTTAGGCCTTTTCAAACCTCACACCCACTCTTTGGAGATCCTGGCAGTTCTGGTGCTGCTGCAGAGTTTTCTGTTTTGTTCATTATGTTTTTGAGGTATGAAACTCTGCATATTGCCAGATATTTATTAAACTATACAAATATGTGTAGATCACAAATGAAAAAGGCAGTCTCGGTAGGCATTTAGTCCATCCATCTATCAAAACAGTAGGAACTTTTACTGGAATACAAGAGCACAAGTCAATAGAGAATCCACTGAAAGCCTTATGCCAACTTACAGCATAATGAGAACTCTGCTTACAGCATGGAATAATTATGAATACTTTCTTTTTTTATTGAGCACAGGAATTGGATAGGCATCTCCATCTCTCTCTCTCTCTCTCTCTCTCTCTCTCTCTCTCTCTCTCTCTCTCACTCACACACACACACACACACACACACACACACTCATGTTTGTCTGTAATTTGCAATTTTTACTTAGGGAGTGAAGGGTGAACAAGGTGAGAAAGGATCCACAGGCTTCCCTGGTGCACGAGGACCTAGTGGGCAAAAGGTAAGAGATTATTTCTTCATTCACGGTTGCATATCTACTGAATGGTTTTATTTTTCTATCCAATATTTATATACTGGCTGTTTTGCTTTGCATAGGGAGAAATTGGAAAATCAGGAGAACCAGGAGAGCCGGTGAGTGCTTTTTACGTGTTGCAGATTCTGCCTACGATTGTACAGTTCCGTGGTCAGAGAATCACATTGCCTTCATCTTTATTTTTCCAGGGTCAGTCTGGGAAGGATGGTATTCCTGGAAACAGAGGGGAGAAGGGAGAAATGGGACCTAATGGAATGCGAGGCCCAAAGGTGCGCTTGTAGTTATTTTTATGTTCTTGTAAGGTTAGGAGATTCTTTCCAGGCCATGTGGAGCTGATTTCTGTAACAAAGATTTGTGAAGCTGATGCAGGGAAGGTATCAAAGGAGTGGATAGCACATTAGCTCAGAAAAGAGCTACCTGTGTGATGGAGTCAGAAGCTATACAAAAGCATTGATGCTATGGATGTGCAGTGGTTAGAATGCAGTAGTGGTGGCTAATTCTGCCAATTGCCAGCAGATTGAATCTAACTGGCTCAAGGTTGACTCAACCTTCCATCATTCCAAGGTTGGTAAAAGGAGGACCCAGATTGCGGGGGCAATATGCTGGCTCTGTTAAATCACTTAGAGAGGTAAATAAAGTGCTATGAAGTGGTATATAATAAGTCTAAGTGCTATTGCTATTAGGTTTAACTGCAAAAAGAGTAGCCTAGCCCTTTTACTGACAAGGAAGTTAGATCTCTGCATGCCAGTTTGCATCATGTTTCACAGAAGATAAAACCTTGGACAGAGGTTCTAATTTTTTTTTAATCAGGCCTTTATTTTACTAATTTCTTATGGATTTCAAAGTATTGTTTTATAAATTGTCATGGTAGGAGTTTTTGCTTCTTTAATGTTGCTTGTGTTATATTTGGTAGGGTTTTTTTTGGTTCTTTGCTTTTCCTCTCTTCATGTTTTTAGGGAAAAAAAATCTAAAAATATGTACAATCAATAATCGGAGCTGTGCATGGCACACATTTTATTTCTGTTACAGGGCGATCGAGGAATGAAAGGAGCCTGTGGCCAAGATGGAGATAAGGGTGAGAAGGTGATTGTCAGATTTACTCTTTGATTTCTTTGCATTATGAAACATTAAGTAAAAACTAAAAAGATTGCTTGGAGAAGAAGTAAAATACTGTACTTTGACAGACATTAAGGCAAAGGAGCAGAGGGTTTTTTTATGAAACATAATGGTTCTTACATCTTATTCCCTGATAAAAGAAGCCACCAATACAGAGGTGGTATTCAGCAGATTCCTACAAATTCTGGAGAACCGGTACCGGAAATTTTGAGTAGTTTGGAGAACCGGCAAATACCACCTCTGACTGGAGATTTTACAGTATCTTTCCCCTGCCATGCCCACCAAGCCACGCCCACAGAACCGGTAGCAAAAAAATTTGAAGCCCACCACTGCACCAATAGCAGGGATTTAGAAAAGAAGTGCATCTTTGCTGGAATATATCCTTGATGACTGAGAGGCAAAGAATTACTTAGGACCACTAGACAAAGAAAAATTGTTTATGTAAGAGTAGACTGGTATGAACATCTCTGCAGTGATTATTTTTCCAGTAGTGCTCTCTATGGAAAATTTCTGGCTATCATTTTAGAATGCATCAGCAAATGTGTGCAATAGAAGAGTTCTGGGAACACATGGAGCTGTGCTTATCTATTGACCTGAGAATAATTTTTATGAACTCACATAAATGATAAGGCAATATTGGGTCTGATAAACAAATATATGAAATGGCTAATAAACACATCCTTGTTTGTTCATTTAAGAGAACTTACAAAGCACTTCTGACATGCTAGTGAAGTGTTGGGAAGAGAGTTCAGTTACTAGAGCTGTGGTGGCTCAATGGTTAGAATGCAGTACTGCAGGCTACTTCTGCTGATTGCAATTTGGCTGTTCAAATCTCACCAGCTCATTTTACCAAGTTCGGTAAAATGAGGACCCAGATTGTTGGGGCAATAAGCTAATTGTATAAACCGTTTAGTAAAGCACTGTGAAGCGGTATATAAGTCTAAGTGCTATTGCTATTAGGTTTTTGGCCACGCTGATATGATGGGAGCTGCCACTTGTTCTGAATCAGGTTGCAGACATATGCAGACACGTTTATTACAGCTAGGCAAATAACAATGGACAAAGTCATAAATCAGGGTTTTTGCAAAGGGTGCTTGCCTGAATAATTCTGTTTGAAGCTCACAGAGCAAGATCAGTTTCATTCTCACAGAACGGTCCAGTTTCATTCCAGGAGTCAAAAAGCCAAATGGGTAATCAGTCCAGTAGTCAAAGATTCCAGAGCAAGGAAACATAGGAACAGAAGTCTTCAATTGGAATTCCAAACAACTAATGAAGACTGAAGGCAAAGTTGTAAAATAAATCTCATCTGCAAACAGCTGACTGCAATTACTCAGGCCTTACCCTTTGCCTAGCAAGGAGCTTCATCAAGTGACCTTGTTCTGCTCACTGATGTATGTGTCAAGACCTGGGATTTCGGGGTTATGCCTCATCTAATTGCTCCAGCTGGTCAGGAGATGTATGAGGTTAATCAACCTCAGATTAATCATGGTTTGATGATTCCTGAAGCTGGCAATCTACAGACTCAGTTACAGCAATGTTGACAGCATCGGAATCAGATTTTGAACTCAATTGCATCCCATGCTACAACTATTGTTCGCAAGATTGTCCTGATCACATATTTAAAGTATCTAATTTAATCTCAAAAGAACTAAAGAACTAAAAGAAGGGAGTTGAACTATCTATCCTTTATTTTACTTTACCTCTTTTGGATCCATCTTTCTATCCCAACTTCTATTGAGCAAGGCTGACAGAAATATATTTCAAATTATGAAACAATCAGAGGTAAAGTGAGAGCTTATCTCCTCTTATTTATCTTCCTTATTTGTGGTCAAAATGGGAGTACCTCTATTTCTATAAATAAATTGGGGCAGGGATATTTGGCTGCATTGAATGCTATTCTGTCCACTTGCTTTTTGAGAAGATAACTTTTGTTTGTTTTTAAGATGTATAATGATAATTTGGAATATTGTAAAAAAAACATAATGGAAGATGGGAATTGAAAATATAAGCCCTCTGAAGAGAAAATTGATATCAACATTAAAAAATATTTTTTTTATTTCCACCAGCTTCCCTCAGGGTACATACAAGGCTTTCCTTCTAAAGGGCAGAATTCTAGACATGTCTAGAACTCTGGACATTTTCATAATTTATTCTGGGATAGATAAATAATAACTTGGCAAATCTTTATCATAGCAAAGACTAAACCTGTTGCAATATTGGTGTCTACATTTTCTTTTGCCTTCTCCTTTCCAGCTAAAATATTTTTCCCTTCCGTTGTAGGGAGAGCCGGGGTTAATTGGCCGAATGGGCCTTACTGGAAGAAAGGGTGATCCTGTAAGTGTCTCAGGTTTCTTCTAATGGGGCAGTTGAGCAGGCCATATATTTGGACAGAATAGCCCATACCTTTTCTTTTGTTTTTCTAGGGAGAGATTGGCATGCCTGGGACACCAGGAATTCCTGGGAAAGAAGGCCTCATTGGTCCAAAGGTGTAGAGTAATGAATAGATGTTACAATAATGTAGTGAAAATACATAATAGAATAGTATAGTGCAAATTTAACTGGAAAAATTCTGAGAGTTGAAATCTGTACCCCTTCACATTGCCAAGGTTGACAAACACTGATATAGAGTAATGAGCTTAAATGGGAAGAAAAGAAAATGCTAGTACTGCAAATGAAAGATACATGAATCTCAGGAAGTTAATGGCTGATGTCAAAAATACCCGTACTGTGGATTTGGGGGAATGGAGGCAACCCAGATTTGCTGTATATACTTAGCATATATAAAGTGACAGTAGATCAGTACTGAACTATTGATCAGTGTGGGGGTGTGTGAATATCTTTTCTGAGAGAGGCTTCCTTAAACACCCCCAGTTCAGAGGTTGGAATTGCCTTGCAGTATTGTTATCTATGTAAGATTTGAGCTTGGGGAAGGGTTGGGAATGGTGCTGTCTCCATTTTGATTGGTTCAATCAATCATTAATAAATCAGGCTTTGTGAATTCTTCTACCATGAAGTAAACTTTTTATTTATTTTTGCTGATGTAAGGTACACATGCACATACACACACATGCATACATAAACATACATATACACACTGGGGGAGGGGAGGGGAATATCACTACATGGTTTACTTCTATACACACCATTTATATATTTAATTATTTTCTCCATAGGGTGACAGAGGATTTGACGGCCAGAAAGGATCCAGAGGCGATCAGGGAGAAAAGGGGGAAAGGGTGTGCTATACTTTCACTTAAGAATAATGAAAAAAAAATCAATACAATAAAATCTGTATACTTTTAAGATCCAGAATTCAATGAAATACCATGCCTTTAAAAGCTGTACTTGGAGATATATAGATATAGATAATATAGCTAGATATGTGTTTAGATAAATGAACATATAAAATCCTTACTTTGGATGAATTCATTTAATTTGCAATCAAATCAATAGAAATTTCATCTATAAACAAAGTAATATTTCTGCTTCAACTTCAAATTGCTTAGATTTAAATCCCTTTGAGGGCCAGTTCTCACAATAGGAAAAATGCTTGTAACCAAACTTGTCCCATATCAAAACAGATGGAATTATTCTTTCTGCCCCAAAACATAGTAGTTTGAAAACTTGATTTCATTATATGATCAGGGCTTGTATTTGATACACAGCAGTTGCTGGAATTTTTTTCATGCTCTTTCATGAGTTTTAGTCTCAAAAACAAACCTTTGGATCAGAGTTATGTGTCTTTGAACTTTTACTTGTTCCAGTTGAAACATTCTAAAAAACACCCTAAATTAATTGTGCTATTAACTTATCCTCTGAAACCTTGCAGTTTAATTTTCCTAACATAATTAGTTTTCTAAAATTTTAAAATGGTCCACTTGTATATTTTTTCATTATTAGAGAAACATATGTAGAAACTGTTTTAACCCTATTCAGAGCACTCACTGAGGTGCAACCTCAGTTAAGAGCATTACAAATTATAAGATTTCTGCTTTTGGAGAAATTTGGAGAAAGACTCTACCTTTTAAAACACATCTGGCTTATGTGCATAATGAGGATAATACAGTGTAATAATACAGTAAACCTGATTTATTGAATTACACAAATAAGGAGATATCACTGAAAGAAGTCATAAATGAGTATATATATAAAATCCTTCTTACTGGATTCATAGGAATACTAAATTGAGATTACTTTTCCTTATGTATAGTCTTCTGCCGAAATCTGAAACATTCAACAGGAATGACGAAAGCCAAAACTATCTTGAAAAGTTGCCCTCAATTTTTTTTTGCAAAAATATGATATAATAAAAAGAAAACTGTTGTTTTTAAATATTTACAAACAATTGTAACAAGATTGAAATACTCTATTCTGCAAAAATTAATCAGATGTTCAAAAAGAAATTCTATTCTAATTCTATACAAACTCCTACATTCCAACCTAGCTACCAGAATATTGATCCATGCAGAAGCAGGATTATTAAATTTATTTGCAAGTATAATCTCCATATAAGAATTCTTCAAATCTCTATTGGTAGGGTACTCCAGGGATTATAGGTTCCCCAGGACCTATAGGAAATGATGGACCCCCTGGTCCTCCTGGTCCACCTGGCAACATTGGCCCCAAAGGCCCAGAAGGAATTCAAGGGCAGAAAGTAAGTATTCGCCATTGGACTATTTGATTGTTATTGTCAAAATTCTAGGTAAAGGTTTCCCAACCTTGGTACAACTTTAAGAGTATGGACTTCAACTTCCACAATTCCCCAGCCAGAATTCAGAATTGAATTCTGAAGTTTAAGACGCAGTTGAAGTCCATGCGTCTTAAAATTGCTTAGCTGGAGAATTCCTGTTATCCTGTTTATCCTGTTCAGAATTGCCTGATATAAGCTTTTGCATCCTGGTAGTTCTGTTAATCAAATGATAAGCAAATATTGCATTTTAATCTCAACAAAAGAACAGTATAGCTGGACAGCGCTTTGCCTTTTCCTCTTTCTTTTGTTCATTCCTTTCCACTTTAGAGGTGGAAACCAACTAACTCTCAAGTACAACCTTAAGTAGTGTGCTCTATGCCAACCTTCAGTAGGAAGTAGATTCTTAGGCTCTTGGCTAATGATATCCTGGGCAAAGTGCAGTTCTCAATATATAGGTGGAACATCATGGGTGTGAAACTCGTGGCATCACGTTGCCATCACGTGACATTTCATAACACTTTTTCCCTTTGTGGAGCTGGGGTGGGCGTAGCCTGTGTGCGAGACGCATCCAGCCCATGGACTGCCAGTTTGACACCCCTTTGCCACATAGACGACCATCAGTGTTCGAGCCATTGCATTCTGGATCAGATGAGGATTCTGAAGGGTCTTCAAGGGCAGTCTGCATAGGGTGAACTGGAGTCATCCAAATGGGAGATGACTGAGTTGTGAGCCGCTGTATGAAGACCCCCCAGTTTAAAATTGCTTATAACTGGTGCACCAGACATAACTCCAAAACCATGTGGGCCACAGCTTCACCTGCTTCTTGACGAGTGCTATGAGTCCAGAGCACTTTGAACTTATGAACCAATTCCACACACACAAAGACAAATTACATACTAATCTCAGTTCTTTTTAAAAAGTAGCAGTCCTCAACTTTAAATCCTATTTTCCTTAATTTATTTTCTTCCTTTTCCATTTCTTCCAAGAAATAAAAACAAGGCAGATTGCTATATTGAAAGCAATAAAACCTAAAATTAAACAAAACCACCAAGGTATCAAAAATAGACCAGAGACCATTGGTATTATGATATATCATCACTAACATCATTAGGATTATTCAACATGAGTGGTGCACAGTGATACAGGCTGATAAGCTGTACCTCTTCAAAATACCATTTCTAGGAAGGAAGGGAGGGAGAAAGTAAGGAAGACTAGCGGGGTGTCTGACCCTATGAAATGACTTAACTTTAAGGGTCCTATGTGATGACATGATAGATCTTCTTGGTTACCTCTTATAGGGTGAAAGAGGCCCCGCAGGTGAGAGAGTTGTAGGAGCTCCAGGACCACCAGGCATGACTGGAGAAAGGGGAGAACAGGTTTGTAAATACATTGTGAACTATCTTTATTACCAGAATGCTTTCTCCCTCCCTCCATCCAAAATTATGCAGTTTTTCATGGCTTAGACTTTTGAATGATGCCAAGCTCATTTGCTTTTGTTATTATCCAATTTTACTTACAAGCCATATACATTTTTTAAATACATGAAAATGTGTATCTCAGATTTTCTTCCAAATGAGCATATTTTTCAGCTCCAAATACTATAACTTTGGTTGTTTGTTTGCATGTTCACAGGGAAGTCCAGGGCTAGACGGCTTAAGGGGAGAAAAAGGAGTACCTGGCATGACGGTGAGGGAAAAGGCCTTTCCAATACAATGGTCTGAGGACATTTGTTTATTGCTGTTGCCAGTTTTCTACTAGTGAATAAAACTGAAGGCTAGTAACATTTTGAATCAGAATTCTGAGACAGGATTGGAATTTGTTTATTCCTAAATTCATTTTAGGTGGCTATAGCAGGAGTTTGTTTGTTTGTTTGTTTTACCAAAAATTACATTTAATTAAGCACTCTACTCTGATTCCAGACTTTTAGAAGTCTCTTTTTTGTATTTTGCTTTGATCTGGATGTTACTTTGGAAGGTTTTGTTGAAGAAAATGGAAAGGATTATTTCCCACATTTATGGGAGGCCTAAACACAGGGCTGCCTTGGGAGCTGAGCAGCACTTTGAAATATACTTCCCCTTGAGATTCAGCAGATCTCTGCCCTCCTCTCCTTCTGGAAAGTGTTAAAGAGCTGGTTCTTCCCACAAACTTTGTGATAGAGTAAGGTTGGAGTTTAGTAAAGTTGTATATTAATGTGGGGGTGAGTATTGTTTAGGGCAGTGGTGGCTAACCTTTTTGGGCTCCTGTGCCAAAAACTGTGTGCACACTGGCACCTGCACGCTTGTGTGCCAGCACCCAGAAGGCAATGCTCACCTCCCCCCCACACTCCCTGTGCATATGCACACAATCCCCATGCCCCAGCCCCTCCCCCCCACCCCCTTACTTGCACTACACCTCACAGCTGATTGTTAGCCTCCCATAGGCTTGAAAAAAGCCTCTGCAGGCTTTGCAGGCTGAAAAATAGGCCCATTTTGTCACGTCTGGTATTACAGGAAGTGATGAAATGGCCCTATTATTCGGCCATGCAGAGGCTTTTTTCAAGCCCCTGGGAGGCCAAAAAAGGCCTAAAACCAGGTGAAAATTAGCTGTGAAGTGCACGCATGCGTATTGAGGAAAGTTTGTCTGCGGCTCACATGCCAGCACAAATTTCTCTGTGTGTCACCTGTGGCACGCATGCCAAAGGTTCACCATCACGGGTTCAGGGGAACATTGGGACTTTTATTATTTTTATACTTTTTTTTTTTGCAGTTTTATTGCTATTTCTAAGCTGACTGGGTAATGCTGCATAATATAAGTACACTAGATAAATAGTCATAAAGTAAAGTAATATGAGACAATAAGCCTAATAAATAAATAGAATATTATTGCTTTATGATTAACTGCTGAGAGTCCATTTAGATTGTGGGAGGGTTATCTGTGGACGGAATGAATGAATGAATGAATGAATGAGTGAATGAGTGAGTGAATGAATATCAATCAGTTCAGTATTATTTGCTTTGTCCTTTTTTGCAGGAAGATGAGGTCCGACAATTTGTCAGGCAAGAGATGAGTCAACATTGTGGTAAGCCCCCCCCCCCCGGCTAATTGGACCCTTCAACCCTGCTATTTCCCCTCTAGACTTTTCATGTCCATATTCTCATTTTCTTGTACACAATTTAGCTGATAACTGCCCTAGATGGTGCTGAAGCATGGCTTACTGGGGAAATTGCAAATACGTTTGCAGCAGTGGAGAGGATTTTGGATGTTATACTGTTTACTTCAACGTAGCTAAATATTTTTGAGGGGAAAAAATCTGATACTTTTCTCTTGTTTGTCATACAAGAGGCAGCTAGAGACAATTTCCATAGGGAAAATAGTTTGGGAAGTCAAACATGAAGTTTTTCACAGAACAAACAATGTTTGTAAAGAAAAATCCTCAAAGTGTAACTTGTAAGAAAGTACTGTTAAGCCTGATACTTGTGTGAACTTTATTCAGGAACTGACATCATGAAAGGAAAATCTAGATTACTAAAACATATCTATAGCTACGTTCTTTTTGTGTGCCCCAGCCATTATGGACAAACAGCAAATGATTGAGAACCTGGACTGCACAAATCAAAGTCAAAAGAAAACATTACATGAACTGAAAAATTACTGAAAGCCCTACTTTCAGTGTTTCTTAATTTCCAAGATTTGTGGTCTTCAACTCCCAGAATTCCTCAGCCAACATGAAGTTGAAGTCCACACATCTTAAAGTTGCTGGCATTGAGCAACACTGATCTAAGCAACAGGATGCAAGTTAGATCTGAAAGAAGATAACCATTCTGGTTATAAAAAGTTGGGGCATTCAAATTGCAACAAAATTTCAGCTTCCCCGAAATTCCTCTGAAAAAAAGAGTGATGCTTATCTCCCACCTAAAACTGTATTTCTGTTTAAAAATTGGCAGACAATCTAATCACAGAATGAGTGTCCTGGTGAATGGATTGTTTCTTTGTTTTTCATTTCAGCTTGTGGAAGCCAATTTTCTGTTTCTGAACGGCGTAAGTATTTTGGATAACTATGAACTATCTTCCTTTCTGCAGTACTTGTAGTCTGAGACATTAATAAAGAGGTATTCACTCATAAATATACCCAGATATGTACAACATTTGAGGAATACAGATTCAACAGAATGAGATGAGGAAGTAAACATTCCCTGGATGGGTAGCTTCCTGTCTCTATCATAGCTATACTATTGAGTCCTGGCATCCAACTCATGCTGATTTCTTTCTTTAATTTGAGCAAATAATATTTGTCTAGAAAGATGTTCCATCCTGTCTTTAATATTTAGTATTTGTTTGTTTGTTTAGCTGTTTTAAAGCTCTCATTCAGCATGGCCACAATATTATGAAGCAGTCAGGCAAACTGATTTTACAAAGAGGAACTAGAAACTAGATTATATGTTTTCAAGATTAAAATAATGTTTGAGAGACCCTGCTCTCAACCACACATCTGAAAAGTATTATGATTATTGTGAGAAGTGAAATAGAAGAGTAGGAATGCCACTTTACCTTGCCCTCTAACCTACCATGGCATTCATGCATGTAAAAGGCAATAGGTAGATAGTAGTAATTAAGAGGCAGTTGCAACTGAAAGATTAAGTAACCATCCTACCCTTGCTATATTTTTGCTTCAGGTTCCAGATCTTCTTGCTAACTCTGCTCTTTCAGTGCTTCACAAAGATTCATATTTCCATTTCTAAATCATTTACTTTAGACTTAGTTTGAAGAAGAATTGAAATTCATAATTTTGTAGGTTGAAATACAACATTGCATTTGATAATTACAGTAATTATCAGACTAGAAAAATTGGCAACCAATCTCTGGGGGAAGGAAGGAAGGAAGGAAGGAAGGAAGGAAGGAAGGAAGGAAGGAAGGAAGGAAGGAAGGAAGGAAGGAAGGAAGGAAGGAAGGAAGGAAGGAAGGGGTGCATGAGAAATGCATGCAAGAAGCAGAAGAAAAAATAACTCTGGAGACATTCAGGTCCCTCACAACTCCCTATTGTATAGGGAGATTTATTGATTTATTGATTGATTTTATTATATTGGAATATAAACAAGAACAAAGGAAATAAATACAGATAAATGGGGATAGTAAGACAGGGATGGTAGGCATGCTTATGCACGTCCCCTTTTAAAGACCTCTTAAGAATGGGGTGAGGTCCATGGTAGAAAGTTTGAGGTTGAAGCTATGAAGGGTTGAGGCTGTAACAACGGAGTCGGGTAGGGCATTCCAGGCATTAACCACTCTGTTGCTGAAGTTGTATTTTCTACAATCAAGTTTGGAGCAGTTTATCTTGAGTTTATATCGGTTGTTTGCCTGTGTATTATTGTGATTAAATCTGAAGAAGTCGTTGACAGCAAGATTTTATAGCAGACAATTTTGTGAACTATGCTTAGATTAGACCGCAGGCGGAGCAGTTCCAGATTGTCCAGGCCCAAAATTTCGAGCCTGGAGACATAGGGAATTCTATTGTATGAGTGGAGGAGTAGAGCATTTTTCTCAAGAAATATCTCTGAGCCCGCTCAATTTTGTTAATATCCAATATACAGTGTGGGTTCCAGATGGACAAGCTGTATTCGAGAATTGGTCTGGCAAAGGTTTTGTATGTCCTAGTCAACAATTCAATGTTATTGGAGAAGAAGTTCACAAAATAAGGTTAACAACTCTTAAAGGCTTTTTGGCAATGCTGTTATAGTGAGTTCTGGGGTTTAGATTGTATGAGATAAGTACTCCTAGATGTGAACTGTGTACAGTTTGCAAACATTTAACACCTATAATTATGCATGAAATCAATATTCTTTCAGTCAGTAATGACAACAGATGCAAACCTTGGAGAATAAGTGTTTGTGCTTATTTGTTTCACTAACTTTAAAACATTCCATTGGTACTAGCCAAGAGCCTGCATTGTGTATTAGTGTAGTGTTTTTAGCCACTCAAATTGGCCTATGTACAAGATTTTTTCATTCAAAGACAGGTAGCTTAAAATTCATCCATAATGACTGTTCTGATGTCCAGGATACATATTTTGTATTATTCATTATATCAGCTTTATTTGATAACTTTCTCCTCTCTATATACATAATTATTACTCACTCACTTTTATAGAAAAGTTTAAAAGGAGATACATTTTCTGAAGGTTCTTGAACTTTGGCTGGAAACTTCTCTTGAGATAGGGAGGTCAATTATTTTTATGACAGTTATGTGCCTATTTAGCTTTGCATTGTGGCTTCTTCTTCTCAGGTAATCTCCCCAATGATCCATCCACCCACCCATACCCATCTGTTAAAGCTCAAATCATCCCTGTGCTTAAACTGTCCCATGCTGAAGAAGAGGAAGGTGAGTTTTGTTTCTTGGTATGTTTTCCTTTTTTTTCCTTGTGCACATTGTAGCTTTCTTGATGTTATTAGGCATACTGTCACACTTTCCTTGCAAGAATTAAGTTTTTTCACCTTTCCTTTCAGTCCGCTTTGGAATTCAAAAGTAGGGTGTACTTTGCAAGCCAGGAATTATTGGATTGACAGTCTATTTTTCTATTGGAAACGAGGCAGAATATGGTTAGCTTTGTTTTATTTGGAACAAAATGAGGAGTCAGATTGTTGAGAACACTATGCTGAGTTTGTAAACCACTAAGAGAGTACTATAAAGCACTATGAAGCATTGTATGTGTTCTGTATGTAAAGTGGATGACTCCAAATCTACCATTCTGATTG
>BLBF01000003.1:39513549-39654147 GCA_015471245.1 Laticauda colubrina | reverse complement strand
TAAAAGGGCTGGCCCCGGCTTCAGCCGGCGTTCCGTTACTAACTGTTAATAATAAAAGTATTTGTTGTTGGAACCCGGTCTACCTCGTGTGTTTTACGAACAAAACAGTATGCTATTGCTATAATAGCTTATGAAAAGGGAGGTGGATTGCATATACCATTCTATTGATAAAACCCAGGGGAAATAAGAATAAGTAGTGGTAATGTAATATTGCTCAATTCATTTCTTTAGTAATGAGTAATTTAGTTATGTAAAAGATAAAATTTAACAATGTACAAATACAATAATATAAAATTAGAAAGAAACATAAAAATGCAGAAAAAATAGCCATGAAGCTCATTGACATTCATAATTTATAGTGCTCTACAATCTCTGGAAGTGCCTTTGAAAATCATTCAGAAGCTGTGGCTGGTTCATAATATAGTAAATGGACAATACTGAAAATTTCAATTGGCTTGATCACTATGTTTTTTGCATTTTTATGTTTTTTTTATTTCTTATTATTGTATTTAATATATTATTTATTATGTTTTATCTGTTGCATTACTAAATTACTCATTACTAAAGAAATGAAATGAGCAATATGTCTTCTGAGGCCTACATAACACCTTTGCTCTGTGAGCTGCAGTAGGTACCAGTAGATTCCAGGTACAATTCCAGGTGCTGGTTATCCCCTACAAAGCCTTCATGATACAGTGCCAGATCCTAAAAGACCATATGGCTTTCATAGTTTCTGTCTGGCCCATATGATCAAACAGAATTAGCATGTTCCACGTCTCTTCCATTTTGTAATTGAACCCATGGAACATGTCTTCTCTATTGCAGCATCAGCCCTCTGGAAAATCATCTCTGCTGAGATTTGTTTGGCCTCCATTGTGATTGTATTTAAATAGTATTGAAAATCTGGCTCTTTTCCCAGATTTTGTGTTACAGTAATTGACCATATTTAGGGTAGAGGGAATTGCTCCTGACAGCAATTGCTGCACTTTTAAAAATATTGTTTTCCTTTTGTGTTTTAATCTATAAATTCATTTTGGAATTGGGTGGCATACAGATTTAATACCTTCATAAATAAATAGATTATTCTTTCTCGAAATACAGTTGTGTGTCCTACCTCATGAATTCAGCATAGTTGTTCTTCCTTCTTTCTCATCAAGCCTTCCTTACCTGAGATCTTTTGAATCAGCCATCTCTGTTTTGTAGGGAGCCAGGAACGAAACATATTGAAAGCAAGTAGGCCTGAATATGAGTATATCTACACAGAGGATGACTATGAAGAGGGCCTGATAGCAGACGGGACTGAGAGCCCTATGTTAAGGGATGGTGAGTTACGTCAGTCTCTGATGTGTGTTTAAAGGATTCGTGCATGCCTGTGGTTTTCTCTGTGGAACCTGAGCTTCTTTTGAAACTTGTGGAAGTAATTAGCAAGAGTGCAATCATTAATAGACTACTTGGCAATCTCTGAAATAAGTAATGGCTTTAAACCTACCCTACCTTGTTGACCTTGGCTGAATTTGAAAAAGATAAGCATGTCAAATCTGGCACATCAAATACTTTAGGCATTCTGATTTAGACTGGAAGAAGTTCAAAACAGAATCCCATGAATTCATTCTGGGCAATGAAAAACTATGTCCATACTGTTACAAAGAAAACTAGATGGATGCTTCCATGTGGTTAAAAGGAGTGATGCTCAATCAAGGTTTTTACCGAAAGGATAATTTTGCTATAAGCGATTCCTTTTACATATGTATGTAATTATTTTACAATATTTCTAGATTATCTCAATTGCAAAACTCAGAGTGTTTAACAAAAAGCAGGAAAACAGAAAATAAGAATATTTCTTCTGTTAAAAAATGTAAACATAAATATTAAAATGAAGTGCCCACCTTCAGTCATTTAGGACCAAAGGCATAACAGAGGATGAATGCATTTTTTGCCTTATAATACTATATGCAAGTTGGGAGGGTCCCTTGCTTATCTCTGGAGAAAGCCTGCAGCCAATTAAGAGAAGGCCTATTGCTTAAACCAAGCCCTTAGATACACTATCTGGCAATTTTGGATCTTTTTTTTTTTTTTAAAGTCATAACGAGTTGATGGTCTGGTCTACTTATTAGGAAGTTTAATTCTGTACCAGTACCATTAGAAGCAATCCTCATTACCAGTAAATTTATTAAACTGTATAGTTTCTCTCTTGAGAAGGAAAGTGTAGATAATATATGAAGACTGTCTGGGATGGCTAAAGTTTATTAACTTTAGACTTCTACTGGTCAGAATTGGTCTTTAGGCTGAAATAGCTGAATGGGTGTAACACAAAGTATAACTGGATGTAACTACCAACTCTTTGCCTTCTTTCCAGCCTATTCTTGTAATGTCTGACAATACGACTATATTGGGAGCATTAGAGAGAACGAGCCACATTTCTGCTGAATTGCAGCTAAGCGTAATGCCTAAAGTAGCACTGTTGCATCTGAGATAAGTTAATGCCTTGTTTCATCCTCACTGTTATTTTTTCCTCAGCTGACTTGTGCACTTTGAGTCTGGAACAAGGCGAGTGCAGCAAATTCACCCTACAATGGTATTATAACCAGAGAGTGTTGGAATGTCGGCCGTTTATCTACAGTGGCTGTGGAGGAAATTCCAACCGCTTCAGCTCCAAAGAGGACTGTGAGTTTTACTGCAAGCCCCAGGCAGATACAGGTAGGAGCTGACAAAGCATGCCATGAAATGCCTATTCTTCACTCCTCTAATAGTTCTAAATATGGTGGTTTTCCATGAAGTTTCAGCTTCTCTCTCTCTTTCTTTTGGCAGTTAATAGCACAGTGGATAGAAACAAAACTGTATAAATGCTGAAGTGAGTTTGGAGAACTGATGTACTGAAGAAAAGAAGAGTTGCAGCCATTTGGACTCCCTGCCATTTTTATCATGGATAAGGTCTTAAATATACACCTGGCAGTGACCTGTGACTTGAGAATCACCTTGCTGCCATTTGTACTGCCTGCAACACAGTTGTTTGTGGGTGCATATGTCCATATGACTGTATGTATATGCGTAGT
This sequence comes from Laticauda colubrina, assembly GCA_015471245.1. Taxonomy (NCBI): domain Eukaryota; kingdom Metazoa; phylum Chordata; class Lepidosauria; order Squamata; family Elapidae; genus Laticauda; species Laticauda colubrina. Next base: position 39,651,094 of record BLBF01000003.1, on the reverse strand, counting down.
GTGTGGGCTGCTTCAGCTGGAGCAGAGAAATGGTGCTATTCTTTGTTTTTGTTTTTTAATAGTAGTTTTGTTGCTCTTGATTTATTATTTTTTTTAAATTAAGGTGCTTTTTTAATCAAGTGGGAAATATATGCATACCATCTATTATGTATAATGTAAAGAAAAGACATATTTTTAATCAGAGTTCTTTAACTTATTTGATACTGACTAACTAATGACACATGGAATGTATTGTGGCCTGATCAAATTCAGATTCTGCCTGCAACTTGCAGGGTTATGGATCTATATATTATTCCTCTAGGAGTAGATTAATAAGAAGCTAACTAGACAGGATCACACAGGCTAATTCTGAGAGGCTAAAATGTCTTTCCAGTCATAAAGATACAGAAGTCTTCTGATTCACAGGCACTTCTAGAGTTCTTTCTGTAAATTTATTTCATTATGAGCAGAAATTATTAAAGAGCACTCCCTTAAACTGTTTTTTCATAACTTATGACTTTTTATTGTTAACAAATAAAGTTTGGGAAATGCCAGGCTTTTTCTGAGCCTGTGGTGTCAAAAATAAAATTGTCACAGAATGGAATATGTTTTCCCAAAGGATTTCCTTTTCCCTGCCCTCAGTTTTCCAGGGCCTTTAAAGTACTAGTATCCCTTAATCTTTCGACTCTTGAACAAAATAATGTCAGCTGGTTGGATTTAGTTCTGAATTGCTTTGTGCCCAAACTCCATGGATTAAAATGGTGGCAAGGCTGGCAAAATTCAAAGTTGCAATAGTTCAGATATTTTGTACTATGAAAAGTAACTGAAAAAATGAATGTGAACATTGAGAAAAAATCACTGTCCATTACCAGGAGAAGTAGAAGTTCATTATATGACTAAGAATTGTTTCATCATATCCATTGACTGACAAAGAATGCCATATGCCTTGGAGAATTATTTTTCATGTCTTTTGAAATACTTGGAGCTCTAGGACAACTACAGCTATGGCTGCACTATGTAGTTATAAAAAGGCATTATTGTTTTCCATTTTTTTTCCTTACAATTGAACTTACTTTGAATTGCCACTATATATAGGTAGTCCTCGACTTATGACCACGATTGAAGCCAAAATTTCTGTTGTGAGATATTTGTTAAGTGAATTTTGCTCCATTTTATGGAGAAAAGACCTCTTTTACCACAGTTGTTAAGTGAAGTACTGCAGTTGTTAACTTAGAAACATGGTTGTTAAGTGAATCTGGCTTCCCCATTGACTTGTTTGACAGAAGGTTGCAAGAGGAGATCACGTGTCCCAGAACACTGTGACTGTCATAAATATGAGGCAGTTGCCAAGCAGTTGAATTTTGACATGACCATGGGGGTGCCAAAATGGTAATAACTCTGAAAAATAGTCATAAATCATTTTTTTCAGTGTTGTTGTAACTTCAAACTATAACTAAACACGCGGTTGTAAGTTAAAGACTACGTATAGTCTTTTGCTTCTTTTCCCTCTTTTCAGGGCCACTTCTGGACATTTTGGTGCCCTAGACCAGGGGTCTCCAACTTTGGCAACTTTACTTGGTGCCAGCTTTGCTTGGTGAGGGACTCTGGGAGTTGAAGTCCATAAGTCTTAAAGTTGCCAAGTTTAGAAACCCCTGGTCTGGATCACCTTCTGATTGCTACGAATTTAAAAAAACCATCCTCTTCTTTCTTTCTTTGGATTTTCAACCCCCTTATTATTTTCAGTCCCCAGAGAATTGTTTTCTTTCTTTAGGCATTGTCACTTTATTTACACTGCAGAGCTATATTTAATCCTCAAGGCTCACAATGTGAGCAGTTACAGCTTTTAAACTTTGTTTTTTTTTTAGAAGTCTTTTCAATTTTGGTGCCTCCTAAAATTTGATGCCTCTAATACTTACTCAGCCTTAACCTAGAGCCACTCCTCTTTCTTCAGAAAGGCATGAACGTGTGGAATTTACCTTGAGGTGGCAATAAGTTATTCCACTGATTTCTGCATTTGTTTCAGAAATGTTCTGTAGAACCTCATCCACCATCTGGAATGTCACGAGGACCGTATCAGAAGGTTAATTCATTTAGCCTCTTGCAAAACTGGTCTCTCACCTGTGGTACCTAAAAGATTAAACATCAATTATCTACTCAGTCACATTGTTAAAATTCAGCAATTTTTCCAAATATGAATGATAAGTCCAGGTAAATACAATAAACTAACATGGGTCATGTTTATTTTCTTCTCACCAATATGCTTAGGAAAGCAAAAAATGTTGGCCAAAGAGAGCAACCTTGGTGTACGTATATATGGTGCTATAGGTATTTATCACTATTGTATTTTCAAAATATTGAATGTACATATCACTGCAGAATTTTTCTCTGCTCTATGTAAGATTCCTCTATTAATTATATTATGGTGCAAAAATCTGAACGTGCTAATCAAATAAAAGTATACAGTACCTCATTCAATCAAGTGTATTTACTGACTTTGTTAGGCCCATCACATATATTTCCCCTTGCCTTTAAGCCCACACATCAGACTGCTGTGTTTGATCTGTAGCCTTTGGTCTGAAGAAGTTGCAGAATGCTTTTTCTGTCCATATTTTTTCCATCCATATTTTCCAATACTGAAAGTGGTGCGCTTTAGTGGAATACTTAGGGGACGGTTCAGTGCAATAGCTGGAGTTTGATAGCTATAAAATGGATGTATTTCTATATTCATTACATTTGAAGCTTTAGGTGACCTGAACAGTTGTCCCCTATTCTATTTTTTTTTATTTTAAGATTTTTAAAAAAGAGTATCAGAATACAACAGATAACCAGTACAAAACGACTGTACTATACTAAAAACAATAGTTTCAGTCCTCAAGTTGTCAAGACTGGGGAAGACTGCTGTATATAACCAAATTTGATTCACTAGTCTTCCAATATTTGAGGGGCTGCCATAGAGAGGAGGGGTTCAAGCTATTTTCTAAAGCGCCTGTAGGTCAGACAAGGAATAATGGATGGAAACTGAATAAGGAGAGATTTAACCTGGAAATAAGGAGAAATTTTCTGACAGTGAGAACAATCAACCAAAGGAACAGCTTGCCCTTGGAAGTTGTGGGAGCACCATCACTTGAGACTTTCAAGAAGAGATTGGACTGCCATTTGTCAGAAATAGTGTCGGGTCTCCCGCTTGAGCGGAAGGTTGGATGAGATGACCTACAAGGTCCCTTCCAACTCTGATTATCTATCTATTTACCTCCTGTTCACTACAGAATCAGCCTTCCATCCTTACTGATTAGATTCAGGAATTTCAAGCGAAAACAAACTATCAGAAAAGCAACTTTAAAAGTATCATCAATCCAACCAATTGCATTGTAATGGGAATTGGATTTAATTCTTTCCCTTGAGCAACTGGTCAGGCTCTCTAAGATACTCTGCTGCAGAAATGGAACATTGGCTTACCTGAACGTTCATTTTCTGTCTAGGTGGAGTGAGTCCAGATATATCTATAACCCATCTTATCTGGACTCACGTCACCATAGACAGGAATAAATACCATATATGCTGTTGCAAAGAAGTAAGAATTGTCACTTCCTTTTACTGAACCCTGATTCCAGTGTTTTAAGTACTTTGAGATAACAGTGGCTGGCAGTTTGGTGCAAAGTACACAGAGCATTTACATTTTGTGCTTAAAGGACACAGTAAGAAAAGGATTCCTCACAGGATTAACCATGTTCTTTGAGGACAACTTAAGCTATGGTAGGTGTCTTTCTCTTGGGGTATATTCCTCTTATGTCAAACAGCAGTGGTGGAAGGAGTGTTTTGAAAGGGTTGCCAATCAGTTTCTTCACTTTCCTTAAGAACAATTGGCAATCACAAGGAATTATCATTACCATGTCATTTAATACTAATAATAAAACAGCAAGATAAATGTTGAACATATCAATTAGTGACTGCATCATACTTATTCAGAAAGCAAATGCTGAACTAAGTTTTGTATGATACAGGCAATTGTCTTGCTGGCTCGATGAGCATTTTCACAGCATGCTAGGCATGTTTTCAGCAGTTATACTGAGAATTTATTGAGCTAGTTTAGAAAAAAAAAATAAGGAGGACATCTTTTAATTCCTTCAACTGACAGTACCCTTTCGTCTGATCAGAGAAAAAGGAACTGCATCAATTCTTTTAGTTCATCCCTAAGCTTAGCTGAAGAAATAAAACATCTTAATGAATATGCTAAACATAAAAAGGTTTGGTGTAATGCAGGCGTGTCTGACCAGTGATCCATGAGCCACATACGGCCCTGGATAGGTAATATGGCCCAAGATTGTATAATTTTAACATTATTTTGTGATTTTTGGCAATAGTTACTATATTAAACATTTTGTATATGGCAAAAGACAAAAGGTTGGACATGATGGTGTAATGATTAAAGCAACAGGCTAGAAACCAGGAGACTGAGTTCTAGTCCCACCTAGACTAGAGCACAAAGTCAGTTATGTAACTTTGGGCCAATCACTCTAGGAAACAGGCAATGGCAAACTATGTCCAAAATGTTGCCAAGAAAATTACAAGGACTACACCAGGTAGTGATCAGGCATCAACAATGACTCAGAAATCACACACAGACAAGCACCAGCAAGACCTATCAGTACATATCTTGGTAAATTTGTTTCTGGTACTAATTACAGTAAGTTTGAAACTGAAAACCAACTCTAGATCTGTTTCATATGTGCATTACAATCTGATCTTTCTATATATCAGAATAGCTGGAATACCAGAGAACATCACAGATCAATATTTCATTATTTAAAAAGCTGTGTCGTTGCAAAAAGTTGAGAACAGCTTTCCTTGATTCCTTAATGACCTACAGATATATGGATTTCAATTCCCAGAGTTCTAAGCAAGGGATATTTGGAAATTCTGGTGAGGTGACCAGCCTTTTTCTTAAAGACCTGCAGAGATTTCCCCACCCCTTGCCAGGTAATGGAAATGTAAAACGGCTGGAATCTTTTTATTGAATTTAGGTTTATTGTGCAGACAATGAAACTTTTTCAGGAAAACAAAAATAGGTAACAACTGAAAAGGAAAAAGAAAAAAAAAAAGGGGGGGGGGGCGCCAGTTTGGGTCAGAACAATAATCTTCCCCGCTCCAGGTTTTTTTTTTTTCCTGGAAAATAATTCCAATGAGTATACAGAAAAAAAAGTATTGACAGCTCCCAAAAAAATAGGGAAGAAAAGAAAAAAAAAATCGAGGTTTTCAAAAGACAACGGAGATTGTTTTCTACATCGGGAAAAAAAAAAAAAAAAGAGCTAACGTAATCTGAAACAGTTATAAACGAGAGGCGGCTTCCCGGCTTGCTTCCAATGCACAGAGCGGTGCAAAGCACGGCTTTCCTTCCCACTTCCGTCCCTTTGTCGCCTTGCCCGAAGATTGGCTGCCAGTCTTCCTTTCCGGCCTGAGGCGTTGCCCTCGATCATTGGCTTGCAAGGCCGATGACGTCAAGACCCGCCTGATCCCGTCGTGTTCCCCTTTCTCCTGGCAGCTAGAGCGCCCGCTCCAGCCCGACCGCTGACGAGTGCGGCTGCGCGTCACTGAGATTGCTGAGCTGTCTCAACTTTGTCTTGCTGGCAGGAAGTGGCGGCTGTGCAGGAAGTAGAGATTTCCACGCAGCGGCGGAGTGTCTGTCTAGCGCTGCCGTGTCCCATAATTTCTGTTCCGTCTGTCACAGCACCTTCCTCCCTTTCCTTCCCTGTCCCCTGGGCGAGGGTGAGGTTTATCTGGCGGCTTCTCCCGCTCCTTCTTCTTTCCCCGGTTCTGCACCTCCACCCACGGACGGGATGCTGAAGAAATTTGACAAGAAGGATGAGGAGTCAGGTGAGCGGGGAAACACTACATGGAGTTGTCCATCGGGGCGACCTCCATTTGATGGCGTGGCTACTCCCTCCTCCCTATTCCCAGCTTGCAAAGAGCTACCCCATCCCGGCAGGAAAAATCCGGATAGTAGCAAAAACGTTTCGGACTTTTCTACAACTCCCCTTGGCTTCCAGTTAGCTAGCAGGAGTCAGGATGTTTGCAGGATCTCCAGGGGCTGAAATTACGGGACCTGCAATCCAACATATCGGGGGGGATGACTAAAGTAAACTAGTAGGAAGGGAGGAAAAATGCAACCATCCTACTTTATGAATGAAATGTTAGTGCAACAGAGGTTTGTGGTGCGTGGTGTTAATTATTAATTGCCATGAAAAAGGATGTACCCACTCAAACCAATTCTTGTGAAGAGAAAGAACTACAGGCAGTCCTTGACGAACAACAGTTCATTTAGTGACTCTTCAAAGTTACAACGGCACTGAGAAAAGTGACTTAGGATCGTTTTTCACAGTTACAACTATTGCAGCATCCCCGTGGTCACGTGATCCAAAGCCAGATGCTGAGCAACTGATTCATATTTATGACGGTTGCAGCATCCCAGGGTCATGTGATGTCATGCCGGTGGAGCCGCTTGCGGCAGAATGGCACAAGGCTCGTCACGCTAGTGCCCCTGCTTGTGGCTGGACGCTGCGAAGCTTGTCGCGCTGCTGCAGCTGCTGCTGCTGCTCACAGCCACACTCCACGAGATTCATTGTGCTGCTGCTCACACACCCACAACAACACTACACACCACGTCGCATCCTGATGTGAGCGGCTGCACCAGCACAATGAGCGGTGTGGCATCTGGCTACAAGCAGCTGCAGAAATCCGGCAGCAGCACTACAGATGTCGGGGTGTGGGAGGCGTGGCTGCAGTGGTCCTAAGGTAAGCAGGGAAGACATTCCCTGAAAATAAGACTTGGTGCTTATTTTGGGGCCGAAAAGAAAATAAATACCAGATCTTATTTCAGGGAAACACAATAATAGCTGCTGTTTGTAATTGCTATATTGATAATAGCAATAGACTTATAGACTTAGACTTATATACCTCTTTATAGTGCTTTACAGCCCTCTCAAAGCAGTTTACAGAGTCAGCATATTGCCCCCAACAATTTGGGTCTCAAATCCTCAACTTATGTCCACAATTGAGACCCAAATCTCTGTTTGTAAGCAACACAGTTGTTCAGTGAATTTTGATCCATTTTACGGCCTTTTCTCACCACAGTTGTTAACTGAATCACTGAAGTTGTTAAGTTCAGAACAGGGTTGTTAAGTGAATCTTGGTGTCCCCATTGACTTTGCTTGCCAGAAGGTCACAAAAGGTGATCCCATGACTCCAGGACACTACAAGCATCATAAATATGAACCAATTGGTAAGCATCCAAATTTAATCATATGACCGTGGAGATGCTGCAGTGGTCATAAGTGTGAAAAATAGTTGTAAGTCATTTTTTAATGTAACCCTGGGTTATACATGTAGCCCCTGATCTTGGAGGGAGCATACAGGTAATCCTTGACTTACAACCATTCATTTAACGACCATTCAAAATTATAGGGTATTCCCAGAATGGGATCATATTGATGGCTTCTTTTGAGGTCTCCAGGATTCTTGTAGAATTCAGTGCTGAGCTAGATAACCCTTGGTTCCATTTCAGCACAATTTTATGTGGGTTTTTTTGAAACCAACCTTGTCTCTGTCATGTGAAATTTCTTTGTATCTTATTCTTTTTCCTTTTCCCGCTTTTCCATCCTCTAATGCACATACTCCATTCTCAGAATTCTTGTCTTATAACCCAGCTTCCCCATATCAAGAAACATGAGAGGTGTATCAAGATGCTAAAGCAGTGACCAATTAAAGCAGCAACTGCAGCTGACTGTAAGCTGTGTGCTTCTTATATGGCAGTAAAAAAAGTTTTTAATTTCTCATTGTAACATTGACTATCCTTTTAATAATAAAAGATATTTATGTTTCTGAGTTGCATTATTCCTTTATGTATTTTTCGCATTGCATTTGAAATTGAGAACTACAGAATGATATTTGTCCTGAATCTTAATGGATCCAACTTACTTGCAAGGCTGAGATAATATTTTGTGACATTTCAGTTCCATTTACACTTGAAAAAGTTAATAATTGTTTAGAATGATTGCATTTCTCCCTCTTTTAATCTTTCCAAGTTTTGTTATTAAGTTTCTTTCAGGAATTTTAATTTTTATTAAGGACCAAATGAACCTGGGCTTTCCCAATTGAAATTTTGCCCATGTGAATTTTTTGATTATTAATTAAATTGACTATCTTACATTGCAGGGGGAGGTTCCAATCCATTCCAACACTTGGAAAAAAGTGCTGTGCTGCAAGAAGTAAGTTTCCAAATAATGCCTGTCTTTTCTTCTAAGGCGGAACTTCTAAATATGTCCTGAAATTCTTATGTCTACATTTCTCTGTCCTAGGCCCGAGTATTCAATGAGACACCTATAAATCCTCGGAAATGTGCTCATATCCTCACAAAGATTTTGTATCTCATAAACCAGGTAAAAGGGAGATTTTATTTACAAAGGCTTTATTATACTGATTAAACAATCCTACTCTGCTTGCCAACATTAACGCTAAATTGTTGGAATTCCTTCAGTTATTTTTTTCAGTAATAAAGGAACCAGCAGTTGGATCAAAGAGCTGCTGCATGGTCTGAGGCAACCTGAAAGGTGACTCATTGTGGTGGGATCATCGGCTCTCGCTAACTTTGCCTCTCAGCTGGGTTAACTGTAGTCGTGAGCTTCTCTTGGCTAAGTCTTCCACTTACTGCACAAATACTAGCCAATGTGAGTGTTTCCTTTCATCTAGGGAGAGCATCTTGGTGTGATGGAAGCCACAGAATCGTTCTTTGCAATGACCAAGCTGTTCCAATCCAATGATGTAAGTCTTTCGTTGTGCATTTTGACATTTGCTTAGGCTGGAAAGAGGATGTAGGGCCTCTTTTTGGAAGCTCCCTTGTCATGGGTTCTTCTAGAGATAAGATTACAGGCATGTACAGGATAAGCTTTTGATCCCAAGTATGATCAGTTTATTACTTAAATACTAATTAAGCACTTTCTTGGAAAACTAAATTGTGTGTATATTTGAAACTTATTTTAGTACATCTATGTTGTTTATACTTTTTATAGGTGATGCTTTACTCTTATCTCATAGTTAACATACCAATTAACAATAGTATTTCCTTACTGCTGCATGCCTATTGTTCCTATACTTATTTCCATAAGACTATGTTTTAGCTCTGTTTTTAGATATCCTTGAACCTTTGTTTTTATGCATACTTTATTTTCTAAAAGTGTTTCTTCACTTACAGACATACGTCTTATACTCCAATTTGAAGATTTTATGCTATAGAATCCCAGTTTTCCTTTGGAGATAGCTTGTCCCCTTTCTTTCCCCGTTGTGTGATCTTTTAAATTGAAATTGAATTTGAATTCTTTATTCTTTATTGTCATTGTACGTATATACACAGTATACATACAACAAAATTCACATAACATCCAGAGACCAGACCCAACACACACACACACACACACACGCACACACACACGCACAATCCCCAAACACCCCAACCTGCCAAAATTCCCCCTAAAAACACACAGGCATCTACACAACAGACCAAGTAATACTGTTCAACAGCTCACTGATGGTGGTCCTTAAGTTCATTGTTAAGTGCAATTATAGCTCTGGGATAAAAACTGTTCAGAAAACACGTGGTCCAAGTTTTAATTGTTCTGTATCTTCTGCCAGAAGGCAACAGTTCACAAAGATTGCAAGCAGGATAGGAAGAGTCTCTGAGAATGTTGTGCAACATCTTCAAACAGCGAGATGCGAAGATGTCGTCCAGGGCTGGTAGCTGGAGCCCGATGATATACTGGGCAATTTTAATGATTCTCTGTAGAGCTTTTTTGTCCCCTACAGAACTGCTCCCATACCATGCTTTTTAGTTACAGTCCCTTCAAAAGAGATTGATACAGTCCCCTTTGGCTTTGGTAGCTGGATGCCTCTGCTCAGAGCTCTGCTGGGCCTCTTAAAGGATGGCCTTGGTAGTTTGCTGACCTCACTAGGGATTGATGACACCGCTGGGATGACAACTTTGGCATCTTGCTTTCACAATGGCTTGATACCAGACTTCATTTACATGTACCATGTGTGTCTCTCAACAAAATATTTCCTATGTATTATTTCCTATGCTGGCTTCTCAGTTTTCATTTGTGTCATCCAGATGCAAAATATATAGGGACCTCATCTTTTCCTGTAATATTGGCCACTTTATATGTCCTGTCAATATTTGTACATTCTAAGTCTGAGGTTTGTTCTCTATGTCAGCCAACTCTCCGCAGAATGTGTTACCTGACCATCAAAGAGATGTCTAGCATTTCGGAAGATGTCATTATAGTAACTAGCAGGTAATTTTCTTCTTGAATCAATTGAACTGTATAAGCTGTGCGAGGGAGCAGCAGTACTAAAAAGAGATGATGAAACTGGAGCAAGTAAAAATAAATGGTAGCTTTAAAAGGCTATTGAAATGCTTATATAAAAAACCCTTTCATTTAATTGGTTTGAGTAATCCAAACACATATGCAGAAAGATATGTTTTTATATATGTTGTCCTCCTTCGTCTTCTCTTTCCAAATGTTTTTCCTTTTAAATTATATGTTGTATAATTAATAATTATAAGAAAGTAAGATAAATAAAACATTAACCACATTCAAAATATGAAAGTGATGCCAACCAATGCTAACCCAATGTGGGTTGTTTCATTTGTCTTAGCATGTGTTGCATACCCAACTATTGGGACCTGTAAAACAGGGTTAATGATTTAGTGCAGTGAGTGAATCTGATCTCACTCAGTGTTTGTACAATGAAATACCACATTGATAATAGGCATTGTATATGTCTATGTGATATACACAACACCTATGTATTAAAAGACATGTTCCAATTGAGATGCCTAGGGAACAGAGGTGGTATTCAGCAGGTTCTGACCAGTTCTGGAGTACTGATAGCAAAATTTTTGAGTAGTTCAGAGAACTGGCCACCTCTGACTGGAGATTTTACAGTATCCTTCTCCTGCCACACCCACCAAGCCACATCCACAGAACCGGTAGTAAAAAAATTTGAATCCCACCACTGCCAGGGAAGCCAATTCTTAGAATCTAACACCTGATATAATAAATGCATCATGCTAACATCTCTATTCCATTTTTGTCCAGCTTAACAAAAGATATGACAGGAAAGGATGACAACTATAGAGGCCCTGCTGTGCGAGCCCTCTGCAAAATTACAGATGTACGTATGACACTTTGGCATCTTCTGCAGTCTTTGTCAATTTTTACATTTTCCCATCATTATGTGCCTCTTCCTTTCTTTTATTCTTCGTGGATTTTCCCTGTCTTTCTCCTGCATTGTTTGCTCCTTCAACTATGATCTTTGTCCATTTTTGGAAGTCTTGGCAGATGTTCTTCTGTATCCTTTCAAGCCAGCCTCTCATGCTCTTGCCTTTCCTGCAGACCACCATGCTGCAATCTATTGAGCGCTACATGAAGCAGGCGATCGTTGACAAGGTTCCCAGTGTATCCAGCTCTGCCTTGGTGTCATCTTTGGTACGTAAGTGCTTGCAGAATTTATGAAATAGGCGAGAAATTTTGAGTGTTTGTTGTCCAACAGGACACTTTTTTAAAAAGTGAAAATTATGATGGAAAATCTCACCTGCCCCAGGCATAGAAAGAATTGACAGATGAATACCGTAGTTCTTTGTCGATTCTGTGAGTAGTAGAATGATGCATGACCATTCTTAATTGATGGAGCAATTTGTTTGGAAAAAGCAAAGATGTGGCTGTGTGTCTGTTTTTGCTAAATTGTTTTAAAGACACAAACTCCCACTATTTTAGATCACGAATGAGGTAAAAGAGAGAATAGAAAAATGATGAAAATGATGAAAAATAATGCAACTCTTGGGCCACAAAACTTCTAATCTTTTTGGGAGATATTCTGTGTCATTTTAAATGTTTCTGTTTGACATTTGAAGCAACTTCTTGATATGTTCTCTGGCTTTCTTCCTTTACAGCACCTTCTAAAGACAAGTTTTGATATAGTGAAACGTTGGGTGAATGAAGCTCAGGAGGCAGCATCTAGTGACAATATCATGGTCCAAGTAAGAGTTTTAAAGCTAATCAGGAATGTGTAACTCTATGGTCTGGTGAATTTATGTGTACAGATATAGAAATAAAGTTGATAGGTTATCTTCCTTTGCTACCTTGTTCCAGTATCATGCCCTTGGCTTGCTGTATCATATTCGGAAGAATGATCGCTTGGCTGTCAACAAGATGCTGAACAAGTTCATGCGTCATGGGTTGAAGTCACCTTTTGCCTATTGCATGATGATCCGAGTTGCCAGTAAACTGCTTGAAGAAGAAGCTGGAGGGTAAAAAAAGGACATTTTTCTGTACATCGTATTTTGAGCTAGTTCAGTGTAAATGATTAAACTAGGTCTATAGTTCAGTGTAAATGATTAAACTAGATTTATAGAGCTAGTTCAGCATAAATGATTAAAGATGCCAGGCTAGAAACTGGGAGATCAGAGTTCTCATCCAATCCATGTCTTTACCAACCAACATGCGTCCTCACCAATACATATTGAAATTACTAATACATGTCCAAACACTTATTCTGTACCATATTGCATTTTTTGGCCTTCAGTAAAGCCACAATTGTTTAATATGCTATCCCTATTGATAATATGTCTTATAAATATTATAGACGTGTCAACAGAGATATTAGCAATTAGCAATCTGATATTTTCTTAAACTTGCTATTCTCATGAAACAAGATTGAGCAGGATGAATTATTGACGATAGAGTAATATTTTACAATCTGTACGATTGTCTGTTTAAATTTGAAAGAATGCTGGTGTTTGTACCATCTGAATTTTCAACCCAATATTTATAAATTAAACTTTGATCACAGAAAAAAGAATCAGTCATTGGTGTTTAAATGTAGTGGGTGATAATGGATGTTTGAATCTAATGTTTCTTTTTCTTATTTGTTTGTTCTCTTATCCTAGCCGGGATAGTCCGCTGTTTGATTTCATTGAAAACTGCTTACGGAACAAGCATGAAATGGTAGTCTATGAAGCAGCATCGGCCATTGTTAACCTGCCTGAATGCACAGCTAAGGAACTAGCGCCTGCTGTGTCTGGTAATGGTGACATTTTTTATGATTTCATGCTTGAGGTTTGCTGAGTTACTTGATACTGATTTGGCTTGGTTTATTAGTTCTAAATGAAGTTTTACTGGCTGCAAAATGAACTTGGTTGCTATGTTTATGTAAAGTTACTAACACTTTCAGCAATGTTGCTTCATGTTAGACGTTGGCCTGTATTGCAGAGGAATATCAATAGAGTGACTTTCAAACTCATTGTTGCTCTGTATTCAGATGTACACAGATAATCCTCCACTTACAACAGTTCACTTAGTGATTGTTTGAAGTTACAGCAGCACTGAAAAAAGTGAAGTTATGACCATTTTTTACCCTTATGACCATTTCAGCATTCTTATCAGGTGATCTCCTTTTATGATCTGCTGACAAGCAAAGTCATATTCATTTAACAGCCATGTTACTAATTTAACAATTGCAGTGATTTGCTTAACAAATGTGGCAATAAAAGTCTTAAAATGGGGCAGAACTCACTTAGAAACATAGATTTTGGGCTTAATTGTGGTCATATGTTTATTTCTGTCTAATGGACCAATATCTTGTAATATTGGGTAGGGTGGGAAGCCTTTCAAAAGAGGAAAGAAGCTTAATGAGGGAAAAAGACAAAGAACTGAAGCAAGTACTATCTTGTAATCTCCAGGGGATAGTTTATAAATTATTAAATTAAAACATAAGTTTATAACTTCTTTGGGGTCTTTCTGAATGAGATAATTTGGTCTTTTCTGAATAATTTTCCCATTTCCCTGGTATCTTTTTTTATAATGAGGCTGCTAATAATGGATCTGAATCACCCTTTCATAAAATGGTGGGATTAACTTCTTACAAATGTTGCCTTTCCTAGTGTTGCAGCTGTTCTGTAGTTCACCCAAAGCAGCTCTTCGGTACGCAGCTGTCCGAACCCTCAACAAGGTAAGATGGATCAAAGAAACTGAATTTGAAATCTAGAACATAGCTGTTAGTGATTGCTTTCTAAAGACTCAGTTTGGAATCCAAGCATCTACACTCCAGCTACTTGGTATTCTAAATTCCTCATGTGAGGCCCAACTTCTACTCTTGTGGCAGTGTAGGTAGATCAGGAGATCAATCCTTGGTTTGTGTTTACCTATGAAATTCTTTTCTTGAGGGAAGCTTAATTTTCTTACACTTTGCTATCTTTTTGGATGCTTAGCAAAATTTATTTTTCCAAATAAAGGCAGAATGGCTCTTGCATTTCAAATTAAAAAAGAGAGATATAGATTGCTTTATATCCCAGGATCAAACTTTGGTTGAAGATCCTGGTGAATAATCTGTAATTTTACCAAAAAGAGAAGAATCTGGATTAGTGGAAATTGTGGTCTGAAAAGAATAGGATTGAAGGGATGAAGACTGAATGTACCGGAAGCAGGCAAAGAGGTGGGTGAATGAGGAGCACATGGCTAGACACATTCCTGGCATAATAGATGTAGCTGGCTCATTCTCTCCAGATATACATTTGATTTATGTCCATTTAACTGTATGTCAAGACTGTCAAGCTCACCTGATATGCATGAGGTGAATTTTTTTTTCTCTATTAGGTTGCCATGAAGCATCCATCTGCTGTAACTGCCTGTAACCTGGACTTGGAGAATCTCGTGACCGACTCTAACCGCAGCATTGCTACTTTGGCCATCACAACTCTACTAAAAACTGGCAGTGAGAGTAGCATTGACCGTCTCATGAAACAGATCTCCTCATTCATGTCTGAAATCTCAGATGAGTTCAAGGCACGGAAAATCATTTGTGTTAGGCTTTCATCATGTTTCACATTGTGGGGTGGAGTGGCTGACGGGGACAATTCTAGTAGTTCATGGTGCTTGTTTAATTCCCCGATTTCGTTTAGGTTGTGGTGGTTCAGGCTATCAGTGCCCTCTGTCAAAAATATCCACGCAAGCATGCGGTCCTCATGAGTTTCCTCTTCACAATGCTACGTGAGGAGGTAAGCTTGGCTGCTTGAGACATTGTCATTCTTGATTCTTTGCTGTGCAGAAAAACAAGAGCTGTCCTTCCTTCCTTCGAAATTTTAAAGAGAATTTGTAACAGCAGTTTTCAATTTCAAAAGGTTATAACAAAACCGGGAGTCACTCTCCTTCAGTCAATGTTCTTGGTGACTTTGACAAATCAAGGTATCTGCACCTACAATACTGTAGAGTCAGATAAGTGGCTAGACCAACTCTGCACCATTGTATATTTCACAGGCAGATTGGCTGCCAGCGATTCTCTGATAAGTAACTCAGCCTGAAGTTAACTCAGCCTGAAACACATGTTTAAGCATATGAGATTGTTCATATAACAGAAGTGTTAGCCCCATTTCCAGAAATTTCCTTTCATTTTCTAAAAAATTTATAAGCATATCTGTACATGCTGAAGGCCTGTCCCCAGGCTATAGAAAAAGAATAAATCAAGACATGAAGCAGAGAGGAGTATGAAATGGACAAAGATTGTTCAAAGAAAAATACAGTACAATGATTAAATCTGAGTTAAAAATTAGCAACCAATATTTATTAGGAACTTTAATTTTGTGTATTAACAGGCCAGTTTTCTAGGACTACATAGCATAGTTAGATTTTTTTTTTTTACTTTTTACCAGTCATTTGCAGATAAAGAGTTCACATAGGGGAGGTCTTTCTAGAATAGTAGGACAGAAATGTAAATTCTTTCAAGGACAGAAATACAGATTGTTCCACAATATATTGGGTAGTTTGATCAGATGTCTTCTATATAATTCTTGTGGTACCCTTTAACCATAAGATCAAGTCATAGGAAAAGCATGAGTTCATACAGATTTTAGTCTGGGCTTGCCTAGACGTGTCTTCTATATAAAATAATGAGCTAGCACGTGAGGAAGGAAAGCCTAATCTGTCATACTGATCCATTCTCCTTACTACTTAGGGTGGCTTTGAATACAAACGCGCCATTGTTGAATGTATCATCAGTATCATAGAAGAAAATGCTGAAAGCAAGGAAACCGGCCTCTCCCACCTATGCGAGTTCATTGAGGATTGTGAGTTCACTGTCCTGGCCACCCGAATTCTTCACTTGCTGGGCCAGGAAGGGCCAAAGACCAACAATCCTTCAAAATATATTCGCTTCATTTACAACAGAGTCGTCTTGGAACATGAAGAAGTCAGGGCAGGTATGTGCACTAGAAAAAAACCTGCCCGTAAGAATGTTGGAAACTTAAGTAGGTTATTGGTCTACCTGTTTTCACTAACATCATTTCTAACTGGTGACAGCTTTCTGGTATCCCCTAGCAAGGATTTTTTACAGTTATGCTTGAGAGATCCTGAAACTGGATATTAGACCATCTGCTTGCAAAGCAAATTGAGGCACAGCTTTTCTCCTTTGGATTTGTTGTTGCAATTGAAACTCTTTTATTACCAGATTATAGGCAATATTTTGAAATAAACACATTTTACTTAATTTCTTCTGAATTTCATCCACATGCAGAAAATAGTTGAATGGGTTGGGAGAATTGCTAATTGAGCTAAATGGGAATCAGATACTAGGACATATTCAAATGCTTTAAAGAATGCTACCTGTTAGCTTTTAGATAAGTACTCAAATCCATTTAACCTTGGAACTATTTTAATAATGTTTTCCGAATCATATTTGGGTACAGTGACATAATCAAATAGCTAAATAAATGATGAACATCTAAGTATCTTTCTTGCCTTTTCCAATTACCAATTACTTCCTGCCTTTTTTTTTCACTTGTTTGCAGGTGCAGTGAGTGCTCTGGCTAAATTTGGGGCTCAGAATGAGGAAATGCTACCAAGCATCCTAGTGTTACTGAAAAGGTGAGCTTGCCTACATGGCAAATTTGGAAAACGTAAAGATGCCATGTAAAAATGTAGAGTTAGTGAAAATTTAGCCTGTGCTGAAGTGAAAATAAGTCTCTAAAGATGATTAGATTCCATATCACTGGGACATATTGAGCATATTTTTGAGCCATTTTCCAGTTGTCTTACATGGCCAGTGATTGGGTTTTTATCATAATTTCTAAAAAAATGTTAATGCAAGTCTTTAAGTCTTCAACTTATAACCAGTCCCTTAGCTACTGTTCAAAGTTACCACAGATTCCCCAGATGCTACTTATGACCCAGTTTCAAAGGTATAGCAACCATAGCACCTCCACAGTTATCCATCCACCCAAGGGAGATCAGGCCAGCACTAGCTGCAGCTTGCAAGCTTCTAGCTTTCTTCCATTGCTGATACAAAATATCTTGTCCCACTTTTATGTAAGAAAACAAAATTAATTATCTGCACACGTTCTTATCCTGTTGTTGTATAAGGTGCCATGTTATATTTTGTGATTGGTTATACTGATTTAATGTTCTGGATGGGGTGGGGGGTCTAAGGAAATATACATTCCTCCAGTTAAGTAGAACTCTGTTTTTTTAAAAAAAACACTTCAGGTGTGTGATGGATGATGACAACGAAGTCCGAGACAGGGCTACCTTCTACTTAAGTGTATTGGAGCAGAAGCAAAAGGCCCTCAATGCTGGCTACATTCTGAACGGTATTCTAAGTTCATTATTCTTTGCTTTTTAAAAAAATTAAGTCACTCATATTGAGGGAACTTGACGCATGATAAACAGATAAATGTTGAAAATTGTTAAATGCCCTCAAGTTTACAAAATTAATCTCAGAGTAAAAATTCATAAATCGCAATACTTTGGCATGATAGAGGCTGTAAAAGTATAAACCCATTTGAAAATAGAAATTTTAAATTGCTTAAGAACTAAAACCAACCTGATATAGTTTGCTCAGACTTCATAAAGGTTATAAATTGCCTACATTCAGACTAGAAAGAAAGGCATACACTGGAGTATTTTTCTGTCCAAAGCCTGGGATGTTAATTTTGAAAGAAAATTTTACTCATCAATTTCTTTTTGTTTACTGCCTTGAATACTTTTCAAGTTGCAAACGTCCAATCCACTGGTGGTATTTGACCGGTTCTGCCTGGTTCTGGAGGGCTGGTAGCAGGCGATGAGCAGTGGAGACCGAACCAGTTCTTTTCGCTGCTCTGTGTTTGGCCCACCTGCTTTCCCGGGCTCCCATACTCATTTTTATGGCCAGAATTCAAAGCACAGCTGCTTTTTGCGATGCAGAATAGCGCCGTGCGGCAGCTACTACAGTGACCAGCATTGCGCAGGCTTGCAGGAGACAAGTTAGAATGCCTCTGTGCCTGCGCAAAGTGCGTGTTTGGTGTGCGCATGCACATAAAATGTGCATGCGTGCAAAGTGCGGCCACCAAGCCACGCCCAACAAACCAGTGGCAACTTTATTTGAATACCACCACTGGTCCAATCCACTTTTTTGTATCAGGCCATATCCCCGCTAGTAAATAAATGTATCTTCTCGTCATTCATTGTGTCAGTGATGAGGGCAAGCCTTAAATCACCTCTGTTGATTTGGCTATTTATTTATTTCAGTTGAATTTAATTTCCAGGCCATCCAGCTCTAAACATCTCTGACTAATAGAGAATTTTTATGGAATAACAATTCCAATCACCGGAGGGAACAAACCAAGTCTTCCTCATCTTCCTCCAGCTCCAGTGATATCTGAAAGATAATAAAAGATACCATTAGTCACTAGCAGCGAAAAGGCTATTGGAAAAATGTTTCTCCTTGGAGTCAATTCCATCTCCATTCTTTTCAAGGGCTGGGTCAGGAAACTCAAGCATTGTGTCAGTCATTTAGCAAGGTTATAGGTAGGGGTGTCTCTTAGCGCTACAATGGGTCTGAGAGGGACTCCTATTTTGTGTATTTTGGGGAATCCGTAAACTCCCTGGGGCAGCATCTATTCCTCTTATTTTCCACCATTCCTTCTCCATTATACAATTGTTTTGTTTGAGATGGCTGAGATAAGCATTCAGTTGTGTGACCATCATTCTCATAGCTGATGTCTTTGCTGGTCTACATGCTGAGTGTCACTGAGCAGGGCAAATGCCTTCATTTCATAATCTGTGTTCATCTCTACTGCTGAGCAGCCTTAATTCTTTATTTGCACATTTATCAGTTTCTTCTTGAGGACTGGAAAAGGAACAAGGCCAGAGTGAATGCATGATGTTAAGCCTGGGTTCCCCAACCAGGGTTAGGTAGACAAGCTAAACAGAATGTGCAGCGTTAGTCAGATAGGCACACAGATAAATGAGTGAGCTAAGCTGGTATGTTTATTAACATACAGTAAAAATAACAGATACGCTTGTGCTATCAAGAATATAGTTTATTCCATTATAAGTTAATAGCATAGTCAAATAACAGTCCAATAGTCATGTATCATGTAGTCAGTCCATTCAGGGATATTCAGTTAGCAAAGTCCATGTAGAATATCCTATGTCAGTTCACTTACAAATCAGTCCTTTGTTGTCTCTCCCGTTCGAGCTATGCAGTCTTGATTCCAAGCAGTAATCAGGGATCATCAAAGCCAGAGTGAGCAAGCTGTAGTCTTGCTACTTTTAAATTGTTTTCATAACCACTCCCTTAATTACTATTCCACAGTTAAAGTTGCAGACACTTTAACATATACAACTATGATTCATAGTTATTATTTCACCTAAACCAGTTAGGGTAAACAATGTTATCCCTAACACATGATTTCCTGTCCCCGTTTATCTCTCAGAAGCTGGCACATTTTGGTTTAGGGCAACATTCAGACTTTAAATGGCTGCTGGCTGGAAGTCTTCCTTTGATTGATGACATCAGTGGTTCTTTTTGAATGCCTGTGGGTTAAGAGACATGGCTAACAAAACATGAAGAGTAAAAGAGGCGGGCACCCTAATTTCCAGCTCTGCTCCTCTTTGGTAGTAACATTTGTTGTCTGAGCAGACTCTACTTTGATGCATGGCAGAGCCCCCTTGTCCCCTGTTTGAGCCTTAAATGGAAACAGATGTATACCAGATGTTGCTTCTTCTCTAGGGATTAGAGGTTTCCAGAAGTAATTTTTTTGAGGATATGCTTGCAATACATTCATTAGGCTAAACAAATAGATGTCATGCATTTGGAAATAGACACAAATGAAGCTGGGGTGGGGTGGGGTGTTTCAACTGGTAAAAACCCAAGCTCTTTCAATAGAAGGCACCATATGGAATTACAGAAGAAGAGAGTTGCCTGTGCTCTAATTTAGAAGTTGGCAAAAACCTGTCTAGTTTCTTGCAGTTTGCACGGGCTCAATATTTCTCTTTTCCAGGATTGACAGTATCTATCCCTGGCCTAGAGAGGGCTCTGCATCAATATACTCTGGACCCCTCTGAAAAACCCTTTGACCTCAAGTCCGTTCCCTTGGCAACCGCCCCCTTCATTGAACAAAGAGCAGGTAAGAGAAAGCAACAGCAATAGCAGTTAAACTTAGATAATGCTTCACAGCACTTTTCAGCCCTCGAAACAGTTTTACACAGTCAGCATCTTGTCCCCATCTGGATCCTTATTTTATCGACCTCAGAAGGATGGAAAGCTGAGTCAACCTTGAGCCGCTCAGAATTGAACTCCTGAAGTGAGCAGTGAGTTAGCCTGCAGTACTGCATTCTGACCATTACACCACCATGGCTCGTATCTTAGAAAGGAAAGCCATTTTCCTGGTCTAGCATTGAATCCAGCTTTTTTAATCCTTATCAAAATGTTTTGGGTTTGATTTGAGAGGGGAAATTTTGGCAGTAGTATCTATGAAATTATGAACTGTTTGTCTTTCGTTTTATTGGACATCTGAGAGTACTTCATTTCCCCTTCAATAGCCAAGTGATTTACATTTTATCATTAACCTTTTGCATTAATATTGTTAAAGACCTTGGACCAGTTCCAAATATCTCCCATTTCTCCTGCCACCCACCCTTTTTTCCCCCTCAGTGGCCTGAAAAAACAAACTTTGTTGCAGGAGGATTTGCATCCCTTTTACCACAGCATACCTTTCAGTCCTGTTTTCTGCATTTTTATACTATAATTTTGTTTTTCTTGCCTTTCCACAGAAAACACTCCCACCTCTGCGGTGAAACAATTAGAGAAAATAGCAACAACCCGACAAGATATATTCCAAGGTTTGTTTTGCCCTGGTTATTGTATAAAACAAAGTATAATGCAGGATGATGTTTTGTTCTACATTCAACCCTTTTGATTTCTGGAATCTTACTTCCTTCTCAGTCCAAAAGTTTAGAAAATTGCAAGTCTATTTTTCTTCTTCTAACATACCTTATAAAAATATTTGCTTTATTCCAAATTCACAGATAAGGAAACTGAGGCTGAGAGAAAGCAATTAACCTAAACTTATGGCATTGACTCAGATTTCTCCAAACCTCAAATCCTCCAGGTGCAGTGGATTACAACTTCCATCTTCACTATTGCATTTGATGGGGCTGATAGTTCACTTGATCTGGAAGGCGTGGGATGAAAAAGGATGCTTTAAGATCATGATAGAGCAGGCACTTGAATTATCCAACACTCCAGAGGCCAGATTACCTTTATATGTTGCAGCTGGGCATTTTTGTTTATATGTAGTACTTGGAGATTATTTCCAAAGCAGGATGCCACAAAATACTCAACCAAGCTTCTAAAATGAGGAATTTCCACCTATATTTTTTGATAAAGAACTTCTATATTTAATGTAGATTTCAGCCCATAGTAGAGGGAAAGGTCGACCCCCCCATTACTAATTTCCAATGATAGGAGAACTAGTTTGGTCAAGATACCGGACTAGAAACTGAGGAATTTTAAATTCTAATCCTGCCTTAAGAATGAAGCCAACTGAGTGACTTTGGGATGGTTATTCTCTCTCACCCTAGAAAGAAGTCAAGGCTAAACACTTCTGAAAAAGGGAGTTGTCCAGATAGTTTCCATAAGTCAAGAAAGCTCAAACAAGAAAATTCAAATAACCCCAAAGAAAGGAAATTCCAGTCAACAGTCTTTTTAGATCTTAAAAGTTTTAAATCAACTGCTCCAATTGTTTTCTGTTTTCTTACTTTGATTCAGAGTCGAATCTAGATCTTCAATTTTTAATAACTATATTCAGAGCAACACAAAGTACTACCTCAAGAGTATATAATGCAATAATGACATTAGCACAGAAAGAATTAACTTAGAAAAACCAGCTCATATTTGGAGACAGGTTCTCAACATACTTTCCTGGGAATACTGCATTTTTTTTAAAGTTACTGTTTATTTATATGGAAAAATATTTTGACATTGAACCTACCAGATGTAATCTGAAAACTTTCTCCTTTTACACTTATTTCTATAGAAATATAGTAATTATACTAAACAGAAATCTGTGTATGGTTTTTTGCTCTCTTTTAGAGCAATTGGCTGCTATTCCAGAGTTCCAGGATCTTGGCCCACTGTTCAAGTCTTCTTCTGAGCCAGAGGCACTTACAGAATTGGAAACAGAATATGTGATCTATTGTACAAAGCACACATTCTCCAATCACATGGTGTTCCAGGTAGGTGTTGTTGAAAAAAGCATTTATAATTCCTTCCACTGCGATGTTTCTACCAAAGTGATTGAAATTTTTAGCATTAATCAAATGCAGATAAACCAAGAGAAGTGTCCTTCTTCAGTTCAGCTAATATGTGTGGTGTCAGGGATTTCCAGTTCAATGTGTGGAGGATGAAGGATGTGTGTTTGTGTTTATTTTCACGGTCATGGTCATGATATGCACTGAAGATGGTGTTTGATTTCGTTGTACGAGGTATACAGTGACAATAAACTAAACTAAACTAAACTAAACTAATAAATATAGGGACTCTGAAATTATATTGATTGTAATAAGCACACTAGGCCAAGAAGACATCTTTCTGAAAATACTATTTTAAACTTCACTGGACCACTTGCTCACTTAGAAATGAATATGCTGCAGATTGAACGCTTACAATGTTTCAGTTATACTGAAGAAATGCATCTTCTCCTGGAAACTGCCTTCTAGAAAGAATCTTGTAAATGGAGGATTTTCCTCTGAATATATTTTATGCTATGACTAAAAAAGAAGATTTTGGAAGTTGCATAGATTATACACAGGTAGTCAGGTTACGAGCACAATGGATCCCAAAATTTATGTTGCTAAGTGAGACATTTGTTAAGTGAATTTTGCCCCATTTAACTAATTTTCTTGCCACATTTGTTAAGTGAATCACCGCCATTGTTAAATTAATAACATGGTTGTTACATGAATCTTTCTTCTCCATTGATTTTGCTTGTCAGAAAAGGTCATGAAAGGTGATCACATGACCCCCGGGACACTGTAACTGTCATAAATATGAGCCTGTTGCCAGGTGTCTGAATTTTGATCACATGACAGTAGGGCTGCTGTAATGGTCATAGGGATGAAAAATAGTCATAAGTCACTTTTTTCAGAGCTGTTTGAACGTAAGTGAACTGTTGTAAGTTGAGGACGACCTATACAGTACTGCAGACAAACATTGCTTGCTTCTTTTTTAAAAAAAATTACCCTCGGTTTCCTAATACTGAAAATCTTGTTTTATGCTCTAATGTGCTTTCACTTTTTCTGATAGTTTGACTGCACAAATACACTGAATGATCAGATTCTGGAAAATGTCACAGTGCAAATGGAGCCAACGGAGGGATATGAGGTCATTGCTTATATACCTGCCAAAAGCTTGCTCTATAATCAGCCTGGTACTTGTTACACATTGATTGCTTTGCCTGAAGAGGATCCCACAGCAGGTAACAATATTTTCTCTTTTCCTTTAAGTTATCGGCCCCTGTTTAAATGTAGGGGACTAATGTAGCCCTAGCTGGATCCATTTCTAGAGGTCCAAAATAAATGTTGGATTTTTAAAAACTCATTTCAAAAACCAAGAGTTAGTTAAAAAAATCAACTCTAAATGAGATTGTTCATTTTTTTTACACACCATTCAGTAAACTTACATAGTCAAAAAGAGATGGTAATTTAATCAGTATGTGTCCATAGAAAACATAGATCGCTTTGCAAGCAAAGTTCACTGCGCAATGGGTTTTAAAATAAATAAATAAATGGGAACAGAATAGGCCTAGGTGGTAAGCAAGGAAGAACAGTTATTTCTAGAGTTCACAGGGGTGTGACATCTGGTTTGTCCTCTTTGCAGTGGCTTGCACTTTCAGCTGCATGATGAAATTCACTGTGAAAGATTGCGATCCAAACACCGGTGATACTGAGGAAGAGGGCTATGAGGATGAATATGTGGTAAGAGAGAACTTCAGAATCTGCGGGCTATATTGACTCTTTCCACTTTTATCAGGTCAGGTGATAGCCAGTGTGGTGTCACCATACTGTGAAGTGTGAGCCACTGGATAAAATATTTTATTTCATCAGTGGAGCCTTATAATATGATCTGATAAATGCTTTCATTAATTACATAAGGAAATTGTTCCACCTTGTACACCAGTTGGTTTTATCTGGGCCAAAGAATGAACTTAATAAGACTCTGAGCTTATAAGTGGGTAAGTCTCAGCATGTCCAGATGGCTGAGAGTCAGGCCTGGAGCTTCTTTGCTGGAGCTCTGCCTGACAGACTTGGCTAGTAGCCAGCTGATTTTGAAGACATAATCTTGAAGGTCTTTATGTCTCCCTCAGGGTCATGTGCTCTAAGCTAGCCATAAATAATATGGCTTGTCCCAATTGTCTTTGTGTATAAGAATTTGAGCAGAATAAAGAAAATTCTTGTTATTTGAACTACACATGAATGTTTTTCTTTCTCTCTCTCTCTCTTTACCTCTGAGATAAGAATATGTCAGTGTATGTTTCCCCGAAAATGTCCCTTACAAGCTGAGTGTAGAGCAATGAGGATGAACACGAGGTTTATTCCTGTGTTGGAAGCTATTGATTTGTTGTCTGTTTTAAGTACAGTGGAATTGCCACTGTGAACTTTTAAATTGGAAAGACAGGTATTGGTTTGCTCCCAGCCAGCATATGGAAGTGCAGGACTGTGCAGGTTCTTGCTAAGCCATGATAAATTAAAATAGATGACTTAAGAAAAATCCTGCTTTATGTAAGCTGATTGGAGCTTTCCAGAGTCAAAGTGCCTGTCAAGTGTATTGGTTTAACCTTAATGCTGATAAGGAACTCTCATTAATATAAAATGTCAGTGGAAAAGCAACACTTATCAGCTAGTCTCTCTTGGAAAGAAGACAGGAATATCTGGGTGTTCAATGGCCTGGGCTTAACGATTGTCCTTTCTTGATCAGTCCATTATAATTACAAAGTACTTGAGTGGCATGGTGGCCTGGGGTGAAAATGCTTGGCTCCCATGTTTAATCCTAGATAGCAGCAGGTATTTCTGTCTTAGGCCACAAATAAAAAATATCTGCTATGTACTCCGCATAGTGTCAGGAAGGGCACCCAGCCAGTAAACACTCAACTCCATCCAGTCACCCAACTCTACCCAAATGAAGGGATTGCAGGGTCATAAAAAGGGAGTTTGTGCCATGTATTTCTTGAGAATAGCATTGTATGTACAGGGGAGCAAGCATACCCCTCTTTCTTTTTTCCATGCTGATTCAGATTTCCAGCCCATTGAATGCATAAATCAGGCCTGGTGTGTGTACATGAAGTTGGAGTTTGAAAAGTTTCTTATTCTAGAGATTTAAAGCTTGTACCTGAATCATGCAAATTCATGGAAACTTTAGTATCAGAATGCTAAAGAATTAGAATTTTTTAAAAAAATATAAATATGGTAAAATATGTTTTTTGTCTTTTGAAATGTCTCATGTTGCAATCAGATGCTGAGCATCTGTAATTCTTAACAGGGAATAGGCAGAGTTTGAATATTGTAGAAATCAAATATTGTAAAGCCCTGGAAGCCTCTTCCTGCACATCATTTGCTATGTTTGACTAAACATTTCCCCATATGGATTAAGAATATCCTATACTTCTTTCCCCACACATCTCAAAAGAAATGAAACTTAAGCTGCCATATTTTACATGAGATATAAACTGTTCTAATTCCATATTTAATGAAAGGCCAGGTGAAATCATTGCAAATACATCTATTTCCCATTTAATGCTTGGAGAGGAAAAGAAGAAAAAAGTATGTTCAGCAGACTTCCACTAAATGGCCAGTTTTGTTAAATGTAACATTTGAAGCTACCTTTTCGTCGCTAAGCCATTGCTCTATTTAACTCAAACCAATCTCTGCTGACTAGAAGTGGTTCTCCAGGTGAAACTTCTTTTCTTTTGAGTAATATATTTTTATAACTAGATAATTTTGGGTATATAATTTTATGGTTTCCTGTCTAAGCAGGAGGTTGGACTAGAAGACCTCCAAGGTCCTTTCCAACTCTGTTATTCTATTCTATAGCTAGTATTAAAACTGTAATTCTGTAGTTTAAATCTCTGAAAACATTTCAGTATTTGAATGTTTGGAGACCTTTCTGCTGAATGCTTTTAAAACTCAATTTACTGTACCACCACTCAGGAATACAACACAGTGCTATTACTAGAAATGCCCACAAGTTTTTACTGCTTTCACCAAAATGACAAAAGCAAAGATGTATTTCTGGAGCACATGTGTTAAAAATATCTGTACAATATGAGGCATGGCTTGCATTGCAGTGCGGCTCTTCCCAACATGATTTTTGTTGCTTCTGTAGACAGACACCACTGTTCTATTGCCCTTTAAAATTTATCAGTATTGCAGCAGAGAAAGGATAGATGTTTTCAAATAATTATTGTTGCTTTAAAATCTGGTCAGTTTTCTAAAGAGCCCACCAGAAGCTCAAGGGTAATTTACTGTCAAATGTCTTTGTTAGCTAGAAGATCTGGAAGTAACTGTAGCAGATCATATCCAAAGAGTTTTGAAGCCAAATTTTGCAGCAGCTTGGGAAGAAGTTGGTGATGACTTTGAAAAAGAAGAGACTTTCACATTGTCTACTGTTAAAACACTGGAAGGTAGGTAAACAAAAAACGTAAGTGCAAGCTCTTGATTCCTGTGCCTTAAAAAAGTAATAGTGTAAACTGGATTGTTACAGGGTTTCCTGTACATATTGGGGGGCCTTCTCAAAGTAGATCAGGCATGATCACGGGGAAATGTATTTGGGAAAACAGTAAACATTTCTCTTCTGTTTTAAGTGTAAATCTTTGAATTCTGATACATGTCATTCAATCTGAAAATATTTGCTAGTGGCAGGTTGAAAGAAATCTACAATGGTAGTTCAGAATTCTATTGTCTGTTAATATGATTGCAAAAATAGGTCAAAAGTATTTATTCTGGAACCAGCATCTCTAGGAATCAGGGTGATCTCAGTAATTATAGACTGTTTGAAAATTTAATTATAGACTGGTTGCAAATTTTCCCCCCAGCCCTTTGAAATGAATAAATAACTGTTTTTTGACAGGGGAAAAAATTGAAATCTTTGATTTTGATGTTCATACAAATTGATGTTTAAAATACTTACTGATTCCGCCAAATTAATAGAACTGAAGATTGTGAGTCCCCCCACCTGCAAGACCTCTCACTTAAGTTTCACTCTTTTCCAGGACTCAGATTGTATGAGTTATTGAACTGGCCACAAGCGAAGTCATCTTGTCTCTGTACTTTATTTTTTGGTCCTTGGAGAAAATGACATCTACTTTCTCTGGGAATAGGGAACTTAATAATCTAGTTATGTAAGCAAACTGAACACAGTAAGTTTAAAGGAACAAAAAAATGAGCTCCATTTTTTTTATTTCTGCAGAGGCAGTGGGCAATATTGTGAAATTCCTGGGAATGCAACCATGTGAACGGTCAGATAAAGTCCCTGATAACAAGAACTCTCATACCTTGTACCTGGCAGGTGAGTTTTTCTGTGCTCTCTCTGCTGATTTTAATGGGGTCTTTTTGTTTTTGGATGTCTGAATCAGTTTTGACACCTGGTGGCTGCTGGACAAGTCCCTGCAGCTTTCTTGGCAGGACTTCAGAAGTGGGTTGCCATTGCCTTCTTCCCAAGGCTAAGCAAGAGTGACTAAGTCATCCACCTGGCTTTGTGTCTATGCCAGGACCAGAACTCCTGGTCTCCCAGTTTCTAGCCTGGTGCCTTGAAAGCAAACTGATTCCTCTAATTGGTTTATTAGTCCATTCTAAGTGACTGAAAAGTAGTTTTCATATTAGCTTGATGTACATTCAGTCCTTTTTCTCAGAGAACTATACAGCCATCCAGTCTACCTTGGTAATATCAACTTAGCACACACTTTCTCTACTAGGAAAGATATTTCATGATAATTGTCCTACAGATGTGGAAGCGGTATCATAAATTTTATTCAAGCTTTATTATTCTAATATATGTAGATATTTGTAATAAATATGCTAGTGCCAAAGATCCCAGTGGAATGAGATCTCTTATCAGTACATCACAATGCGATCTAAGTCACAATTCAGTGACTGACAATGTTCTAGATATTCTTAATGATATAGAAGGGTAATTATCTCCTTTTTAAAAGAGCATTTAGTTTGCTAATTTACTTTAATTCCTTCAAGAATGAAACATAGTTCTAGCCATACATGCTGATAAAAATATTACTGTCTTTGATCTGCTACAGGTGTATTTCGAGGTGGTCATGACCTCTTGGTTCGTTCTCGCCTTGTCCTCACAGAAATTGTGACAATGCAAGTCACAGCTCGGAGTAAAGAAGAACTTCCCGTGGATGTTGTTATGGCTTCTGTTGGCTAAGCTCATTTTCAGGCTGTCTGTTTCAGACCCCAAGGCTGAAGGGAGAATTAAAGGTCTCTTTCTACTGCTCTGGACATTGGGAGAAATATTAGAACACTGGCACCAGTTCTTTCTCTAATTAGAAATGAAAGCTACGTGTGTAAGTTTATAACCATAAGAATGTTTCTGTGAAATACTGAATTGGTTATTTCTTCATGTTTGCCAGGCTACTTCAAAAGAACATCCCTTTTATACCAAGGTGCCTAATAACACTAAAGTAGTTGGCTCTAGCTCCTGTTTTAGTCACTGTGTGTGTCAGATTCCTTATGTGATTAGCCAGACTCTTTACAACTGGGGCAATTATTATATTTCATGACCTTTTAAAACCCTTACATATATATTATAAAATAAAAATATGGATTTTATTCCAGCAATGCCGCGACTCTCAAGAATATGAAAATAAATACATTTTATCTCTTGCACAAATGATATTGAAAAGACATTCACCACACACAGGTCTGGTTGATTTGGTTGATTTATATCAAACTTGCCTTCATTTTCAAATTGTTAATATCATTTGTAGGCAGCCTGATTTGAAGAAGTCCTAGGGTGAAAAAGAATCAGGAATATGAATTTCACAAGAAACTGGCAGATAATATAGAGTAAAAAAAACAGAATGAAAAAATGTTGAAGCATCCTTTATTTCAAATCATGTCATTTTTCTGTATTAATATTTAAGGAAATTGTTCATTTTCATATTACTTCATGTTTCTCAAAGTCATTTGTTTCAGTAAAACAGCCTAAATTGTTCTATGAGTGGGCATCTATTACTGTGGTTGAGTTTGATTTTGTAAAGGCTGATATTGTGCTTTGTTCTATTCTGACTAGATTTTATACATAAATGTTGTGCCATATAATGAAATAATAAACGATGTTTAACATAATATAATGTTATAATTTGCATAGCTAATTATCAGAGTTGTGATAAAATGAGGTGTACTACTAGATTTCAGTTCTTCATGGTTTTAGGAAAAATAGATTAGAATGGTGATACAAGATCCTCCATTATGCTAATAATATATATTCAACAAAGTTTTAATCCAGTTTTTCCAACCTGATATCCCTGCAAGGACTTTATAAATTTTGTACTAGCTATAGAAACATATAAATTAAGAACCTTATATTTTGTTTATTGCTGAATGGACAAGTTTGATGTTGAATGGATTATATACCGTGCAAACAAAACTAGAGTTTTTTCAGGGTTGACTGAAAATCTATCATGGATGTCCTGCAAAATTTAAATTTGAACTTTAAAAAATAATATCTATCAGATTAACAAGATATGACTTGAGCAATATTCCATATTTGCCCTATAATATCTAATTCTAGAGAAAAGTAGGAAGAGGCAGAGAAATATATCTAAATAGTATAAAGAAGGATGAGAGACCTTTTTTCACAGGGATGAAC
The DNA here is from genome assembly GCA_015471245.1 of Laticauda colubrina. Taxonomy (NCBI): domain Eukaryota; kingdom Metazoa; phylum Chordata; class Lepidosauria; order Squamata; family Elapidae; genus Laticauda; species Laticauda colubrina. The sequence goes on along the minus strand of BLBF01000003.1, from coordinate 39,620,875 downwards.
ATACTATATAATTACTACAAAGAAGATAGAGATCAACAAAGGTAAAGAAATGTAATTTATGTATGAATAACTATAAAAAAAGACCACCCAAATTGCTGATAGACATAAAGGTAGACCCAAATATTTTGGAAATTGTAGTTAAATGGGTTCTACAACATATTGCTGACCACGAAGCTGCAAGAATTGATGAAATGCCAGCAGAACTGTTTAGAATAGAAGCCTCCAAACTTTTCAGCTTGTTGACTCTTTCATGAAATTTCAGATTGTTCATCAACCCCTAAACATTTATTATACGAAAATACAATATTTGGATAATCCCACAACCCATGGAGTCAATATTCACTACTTTGGGGAACCTTAGTTTAAAATCATGCAAAATTATGCAGTTCAATGTACTGCTTGTAAGCAGATATGAAATCAGTTGAGGTCAGAGAACTGAAAAAGATCAGGCTGTAGTCTAGTATCTAGTAAGGCAGTGTTAAAAAGCTTCAGCTACCTCTATGTACTGCAGAATTTGTATGGTAATCATCAACAGTAAAAATGGAATATGGAGCAACTAATTCGCTTAGAATTAAGAAAGGAGTATGACAAAGTTATATACTGTTTATCTATTTAACTTAAATGCAGATATATAGAGTGAAATGCTGGACTAGAAAAAAATTAGCATTACAAATGTTGAAAGAAACACTGTACATTACTAACAACCTGAGGTGTGCAAATAATTCCATATTGGCTGCTGAACACAGACTTAAGAGCTATTTTGTTGAAGGTGAAAGAAGAACCTTCAACAAAAGATTATTTAAGTCTTTCTTGCTTCCAGTAATTGATTGATACCACTAGCACATCTTTGATTGCTAGTGCCAGCCCAATGCAAATGAGTGAAGAAATAGTAGTACAATTGTCTTTGACCTATGACCTTCACTTAGTGACTATTTGAAGTTATGGCAGACTCTAAAAGAGTTACATACTACCCGGATTCAAAATTGTGATGGCTGCCCCCCTCCCCATGGTGATATGACTGCATTTTGGATGCTCAGCAACTGCCCCACATTTCTACCTATTTGCAGTGCTCTGCAGTTATGATTGTGATTTATATTTTTCCCAGAAATTGGCTTTTACTTCATTTCCAGCAAAAACTGCCCTATAGCAAACAATGGTTTGCTTAATTGCTGCCATGTTCATGTAACAACCACTGGAAAAAAAAAAAGTGAAATCAGGCATGGTCACGTTAATTTATTTAGTGACCATGATGACTTATGATCGAAATTGCATGCTCAGTTAGAGCTATAAGTTAAGGACTGCCTGTAATGTAGACTATATCTTTCTGGGCTCCAAAATTGAGATATTCACTTTATTATGAAATAAAAAGCATCTATTTTTGGGAAGAAAAATTAACTAACATATCAATAAAACACCTGTATTAAAATTAAGTCAGGAACGTTACAAGAAGTTATCACTATCATAGGCCTATATTCAATTTACATAGAAAGTACCTTAGAAGTTGATGCACGTATCTCAAATATTAAAAGCATGCATCTTGCAGAATGCTGCCTCATCTAATCTGTGACATGGACCAAACATAATTTTTGTATCATAACAATTTTCAAAACACTCTGAATGCAGACAAAATTAATTCACGGCGTAGGCTCCAGACACTGAGTCTATTTTAAGGAAGTGTGGAAGTTGAATGGGTGAAGTGTGAACTCTGTGCATCAACCCATGAACTGTTTTTTTTTTCTGGGGCAAACAGAATAGTCCCGATTTCATTTTATATATGAAGCTGTAATAAAACTATAGCGAGAGTTCTAAGGACACATTGAGGCATGCTTATTGAATATACTGGTTTAATTTAATTTTTTTTTTTTTTTTTTTTTAGAAATGATTACAAGAAAACGTTGGCCACAGATTGACGACATGCATTTAATTATAACCTACAGTTACCACATCTGGTTTGTAGGCATATGGATGATCGTTGGTTGGCGGCCTGAGTTAGAAATGTATATTCATATGTATTCAACGGTGTTTTGCAGTCCCAAGTATGATAGTTCTGACACAAAGGTTACACAGGGAGTTGGGATTGCTTATCTTGTCAAGCCTCTCCCGAAGTCTAGAGAAATGACTTCGATATAGCGGATGATTATTAGTAGCTTTCTATGTGATTGGAGAAGATTCCTGAACCCTTTTCTGGATTTCCCCCCCCCCACCAAAGCACGCACAACCTCCGCCCGACAGATTCAAATTCGGAGTTCCAAAATTCGGTTTGGGAATTCGGTTTTGCTTTTCGAGCCGGAGCGGTGGAGGCAGATCAAGACAATCATTGTTTGATTGCCGTCAATCATCATTAGTGCCGTCAATCATCATTGCCGTCAATCAGCGCCCCTCCAGGCTCGTTTGACATCCAATCCAATCCAATCCATAAAAGTTTCCGGGATGATGACCTGGAAGCAGCGCGGACCGGCCTGGGGAGGCGGACGCTTCGCTGCGCTTCAGCGACGCGGGGCCTGGGGCGGGTGGGGGTGGGGGAGAAGTTGGTGCCCGCCGCGGAGCGGTTGACTTCCGAGGCGGCGTTTTGAAAAACCAACTGAGCCACCAACGGGAGCCCTCACCCCCTCGACCGACCGCCCGAAGCGGAGGGAGAGAAGAGCGCGGGAAGGCGGGGAAAGCCGAAGGGAGGAGGCGCCTGTTTCCTCACCAAAGGAGCTTCCCTCCGGTCAGGATTGGATCCGGGAGACTGAAAGGGCCGGGCGGTTGGCGGGGTTGCGGAAATGGCTTCCTGACGTGCTCGGGAAACCTTGTGGGTAGCTGGGAATTTCTCCGGTAGGAAAAGAGCCCCGTCCCTTTTCTTGGTAGCTTTCTTTCCTGCGCGGCTCAGGCTCCCTTTTTGGCGGCCGAACCAGGAAAGGAGAAGGAAGGAAGGAAGGAAAAGCTGAAGGGGTTGAAGGAGCATCTCTCTCCCCCACGTTTCTGGCGTTTGGCGATTTATTGCCTGCATAAAGCTCCTCTCTTTTTTGACTGGAAAGAGAGATTTAGCGATGGGCCAGAGGACGTAGGGAAGGGATCTCCGGAGAAGAAGCTGAATTAAGGATTTCCGTTGGTTTTGCCGGTGGTAGTTAAGAGAACGGGGATTTCTTACCAAAATTGGCTTTTTGTGGACGACTTTTTCAAGGATGCAGATGAGCAAAGAAGCAAAATGAAGGCCTGACTGGCCCTTCCTGGAGGGTGCTATTTCATCGGTTTGCATCGTGTCAGGCTGCTTTTGACTCTTAAAAGCTTATGATTCATTCATTAGTCGCTGTGGAGTTGAGCAAAATCGGGGAAAAGTGAAGCAGCCAGACTGAAGAATTGAAGCATCAAGTCAAAAGTAGCTTTCTCATGCTGGGCTTCAGCCAGGGAGGGGGAGAGCCTTCACTTTATCAGGTTTGGCCTCTTTTCAGGTCAATTTCTGCTTTGTTGATTTAATTGTAGTTTCTTTGATTGTGGTGAGCTGCCTAGAGTTATATTGCAAGTTGGGCGGTGTACAAGTTTAGTTAATCATAGGAATAATTTAGAAATGTAGGAAGAGAATTGATTTCCAGAGAAATATGTTCAGTTTGAGATCTCCCCTGCCGGCTTTCCCCATTGACTTTCTCCCTACAAGCATCCCCCAAGCAAAGTGAATAAGCAGGCCAACAGGACGTCATAAGTTGCTCCCTCTCTCACTGCTCTTTTGCTCACCCGTGGCCGGTTTCGGGTTGATTGGTCAAGTTAGGTCAGGATCTCTGAGATGATGACACAACGACAGGGTTCCGGTTGTCTAGTATGTTCCTAAAACATTGTTTTGTAGGCCGCTTGTTTTGGGCGCACGCTGGAAGAATGTGTGGACGGACAGCTGTTACTCTGGGAGCAGATCGTATCCGCCGTGCCTGTGCTTATCACAATAATCGAGGAGAAAGAAAGTATCCTGAATGGCAAAATGCTGACAAATACAGCCCTTCGTTCAACAAGAGCCCACAATCTAACAGTCCTGTGCTTCTCTCCCGGCAACATTTTGAGAAGGTGAATTACTTCAATTGACTTACGTAACATAATCTTTTAAAAAGTACAGGTCATCCTTGACTTGCAATGTTCTGTTTCGTGATCACCTGAATTACGATGGCACTGAAAAAGATGACTTATAACTAGCCCTGGTATTTATGACCGTTACAGCATCCTTCTGGCCACATGATCAAAATCCAGGCACAGCTAGCTGCCTTATGTCAGCTGTAGCATCCAGGGGCTATAAGATTGCCATTTGCGACCTCCCCAGTTGGCTTCCGACAAGCAAAGTCAAGGGAGGACTTCACTTAACAACGGCAATGACTTGCATAATAGCCGTGGCAAAAAAAATGTCATAAAATTGAGTACAACTCACTTAACACCCACCTTGCTTTGCAATGGAAATTCTGGTCCCACTTGTGGTCATAAGTAAAAGACTACTTGAAACTGTTAGTTGCATTTAATTTCTATTCTCAGACATTTTTACATTCATCTTGCATCCTAGTTAAAGCTGATTTTTTTTAAAAAAGAATCACAAGCGTATTTTGTCTGCTTTGTGGCATTTTGTAGAACTTTAGTTTTCTGTTATAGAAGCTACTTATAATTAATACTACATCTGTGATTTCAAGAGAATCATTGTTTTTTAAAATATCAAATTAGACTTTTTAAACATTTTAGCCATGTTTTATTTGGGATATTCACTCTTATGATACTTTCCCTGAAGCTCTGAAAATAAAGCATGACAGTTTTCAAAGTACCTTTTATTTGCCTCCTGTATTACTAAAATAGAACCTCTTATATCACTAATATAGAGCACTAAAATTGTCCTTCAAAATATTACTGGATTTCAAAATACTAAACAGTCTGGTCAATATCACCAATTATCAAGGATAATGGAATCCATCTATTTGGAGATCCTTATATTATCTTCCTTTATGATAAAATAAGGTCTAATTATTGCAATAGAATATAATGTGAGCTTATGCTAATTCACAATGTGTATTCTTTTGGGTATACAATTGTGAACCTACAAAAAATAATAGATTTAGCGACCATAAAATGACTTCTGGTTGAATATTAGCAAGAAAATCCTAATAAAAACATAAGAGCAGTTAAATGACTTCGGGAATGCTGGGCTCCCCATCAGTGCAGGTATTTGAAAATCTGAAAAATGCTTCAGAAAAGTTTTGACTTCAGGCCTACTTGGCAATTTTAAAGTTGTAAGAAATTTATTTTCAGGTTGTTTAAGAAAATAATAAGAAAATATTTTGTGTATCTCCCTCATATCAATGAGCTCCAATATATGTGTTGCTTGTAGGTATTGAGATGACTATGCCACAATTGGAATTACCGTATGCTCATTTACCCTCATTCATGGATGAATTCAAGCAAAGATTAGGCAGCCAACTGTTAGCAAAATTTGCAGGAGTTGTTTTTGATTACGTGTATAAGATTTTCTGATTCTATGAACAGCATATTCTTCTCATTAAATAAATCATAGTTTTAAAATTTGTGATAATTGTGAAAGTTAACTAAAATCTACATTTCAAAAAGTTGTTAATTACACCGTTATTCTGTAGAAATAATCAACCAGCAACTGCATATTGTATAAACAGCATCTCAGATAGTTCTTTCCCAATGCCATATAGCTGTATATATTTCTTGACTGGTAGACCAAGACATAAAATTATGTCTTGCACCAAAGAACTTGTGTGTTGTGTGTGTGTATGTGTGTGTGTAACTTTTTATTGAATTTAGTTGAAGCTATTAGATAAAAGTGTCCCTTAAAAATAAAGGAACAGTCGCCTCTCCCTTTAGAAATCATTAATAGTAATCTATGAAGGAATTTTTTGATATACATATGAACTTTTTAGTATCACGTCTGATTAAATGCCACAGGTTTATTTGAGGGGATTCCACCATAACATTTTCCATGGTTTTCAAATATGCATGCTATTGTATTACCTGTTAGATAAACACATGCACACAAGTAAGAGGGGAGATAATAATAGTTTCCATTTTATAATAATGCTAACTGCTCAAGCTTTAAAAAATACTTAAATAGGACATGATTTTACTTGTAGTTCAAAATAAAGATGTTTGGCATTTCAAAATAATGAAGTATCAGATCACTGCACACACAAACTTGAAACTTCATATAAGCATAACGCTTTTTTAAACTATTTCCTCTTTCATTTTCCTGCCTAAATGCTCAGGATAACAATTTACAAAAGTTTTAGCAGTTCATAAATCACAAAGAAAGAAAAATACATGAAGTTAATTAAGCATATTTTTCTCTTCCATTACAAAAAAAATTACTAATTACTTTTGCTATTTCATTGGCAATTTATCTGGTATGCTGTGCTTCACAGGCAACAACATATAGTAAAGAATATTTTAACCTTGGAGAAAAAGAGATACATAGGATTAGCAAGCGAGGGCAAGACAAAAGAGGAATGAGCATACTTGAAGGGAAATAGATAACCAAATATTGTATTGGTGATTTTAAATGTTTGGAATGCTATGATGGCAAAAGCACCAAACTGATCCTCAAGACATAATGAATATGGAATTAGAAACAAAGTTTTTAATGTTTTTTAATATTTAAAATTATGTATTGTAAGATTTCAGACAAAAGTGTTATGTTTTCAAAAACCTTAATTTAAAGTTATTTACAAGTTATGCACAAGATAGCACTGAAAGTGAATTTGATTAAATAGACAAAAAGAAGAAATGAAACCCGTTTGTCTGTTTCAATTGTTTTAACTGAGAAAGATGCAAGAAATGACTCATTTAGGCAGTGGAAGATATTTATAAATGCATTGTGTTTACTTGAACGATTCTTCTGATTTGCATTTGCATTATCTGGGCTCAAACCAAGCAAATAGAGCCTAATTAGAACTTGGATAACAGAGCCTGAAAATTCCATGTGTGTTTGTTAAACTTGGAAATTGAAAAAAAACAAAAACCCCAAAAGCAGTATTTACCCACTTCTATATTGTTGCCAAGAAAACTACACAGACATGTCACTGAAATCTCCAGAAAAGCAGCTCATCTTGAAGAGGCTTATTTTTTTTTTTTTTTTTTGGGGGGGGGGGAGGTTGTTTTGAAATATATGACTCAGTGTGCACTCCAATATATCCCTAAAATTCCTGTATAAAATAATTGAGCTTTTTAAATAATACTAGCCACAACTTGGCTTCCTCCTTTCACATTTTTACCACATTTAAATTTTGCCACTCATTCTTTCAGTAACTGAGCTGACTAGCTGATTATTTCTCCCCCGCCCCCTCCACACACACACAAAAGTAGGGCTACCATTTCTAGTCTGCAAAACCCCCCAAAAGATTACTGGATGATAGCAAAGAAGTTTTGGTAAATATGTCTGAAGTTCTGCAGCCCATCAGACCTAATGAAGACGAAACTCAAACTACTTATATAAATAAACAGAAGCATATATTCTTCATAGGTGAGAAATTGGGGACTTGCATATTCAAGCAAGGTGCATATCTTAGCTGAATCTGTACATGTAGCCTCTTTCTTGAAATAACTTCTTTTAAATCTGATTTTTCCCTTTTAAGAAGCTGATTAAGTAAGGTTTTTGCTGTTTAAAACATGCCAACATTCACTGTACTGGGAGCGATACATAGGATTTTGGGACAGAGTCTTTGCTTGTAGAGTAATCTTAATTCTATGCATGCTTCTTCACAATATTTCCTTTTTTGGTTTATGAAAGAATGCCAATTCTTCTGAGCGTATCCTTGTAGCCATGCGTTGGGGGCTAGTACCATCTTGGTTCAAGGAAGCTGACCCATCTAAAATGCAGTACAACACTTCCAATTGTCGGAGTGATACCATGATGGAGAAATTCTGCTATAAGGTTAGTTGTATAATCTTCAGTTTGGGAAAAAAGTCTTTGTTTCCTTCCAACCATGACCTTCATGACTTTTGGGTTATACATGAAAACTGGAGCTTTGTTTAAAATACCGACATCAAGATGCTGCAAACTCTACATCTTATTTTTTTTCTGAAACAGGAAAAGCCCTGTTAGTGACACCATTTCAAATGCTTGTCAGACGAAATATTGACTTTTAAAAAAGGCCCATAGAACTGCAGTAGTGTAAATAAGGCCATTAAAAACTAATATAAAGGCTGAATATAATTACTTTTTTCTATAATGTTCTTTCCTTTTTTGAAGGATCAGATTATTATGTAACAATTAAATAGAATCAGGAAATTATATACACATGTATAAGGAAATATAATAGATATCTTCCTAAAAAGTTAATTCTCTTTGTTCTTCATATAGCAGCAAGTAACCTCAAGTTTGATCTATAATGACTTGGTGGCTTAACCATTATTGTGGGAAACTGCTTTTCGTTATATCTAGTCTAGTTTCTCCAATTGCAACTTCCTTCCTGTTTTTCCCAGACCTCCAAGAATTAGAATAGGGGATATAAAAACAAGAATTGCTGCAATATAATGTAAACAATGAGCTTCTGAAGCCTTACTTGCTGTTTTATTGGTATAATTCTGGAACATGAATAAAATCTTTAGAAATTCTCATTAGGGAGCAAAATCCCATCAAGAACAAACCGAAGTAGAAAATACCTTAATCCTGAGATCATTTATGAATCTGGAAACTGATTTCATAATTCAAATTTGAAGTGTAAGTTATTGAATAAACTGGGAGCCCCAGTAGAGCCATGTTTACTCAGGAACCTCCTGTTCTTCTTTGTAAAAGAAGCCTTATTCTAAAAAGAAAGCTGGAATTCTGAAGAATTCTGGCTTTGCATTCTGACTAAATATGGCCTTCAAGATTTATTAACCACAAATTTGTCTGATGAATAAGGAGGCCACCAGTGTTCATGCTGCAGAAAATTCAGAACAGTTAGCTAATGGGGAGGGTTTCCACTCTTCATTTCAAACAAATCACTTCTGTATTTTAAGTGATCCAGTGTTTATTTTTATTCAACACTGAATGTTATATGGAGGTCAAAATAGTGTAAAATTACAATTTTGCACCAATCTGGATTTGAAGGAGAGATGGCAAGGTGAAGCACGGGTATGCATTGATGTAGCCCCTCTTTAAATCATATGTAGTATTCCTTGTCCTGAGATTGAATGACAGTGGTTAAGCAAACACAGGAACTCTGCAGCAATTATTGACAGATGCTATGTGAGTTTTTCTGTGCACTTTGAACTACCTCTCACACTTTGAATTGCTGCACGGTCATAATGAAAACTTAGAGTGAACTCTTGCTTGGAATATGATTTTACAGCCTGCCCTCTGAGATAGTGTTATAATCTACCAGCAATAATGCATCTGAAGTTAGCATTGAATAAATTGCTATTAATCCTGCTCCTCTCTTTTTCTAAAGGTACCTCTTTCAAAAGGTAAACGCTGTGTGGTGCTGGCCGATGGCTACTATGAATGGCGACAACATAATGGACAAAAGCAGCCATATTTCATTTACTTTGCCCAAAATGAGCAGGAAATGGTATAACATCAGGGGTGGGATTCAAATTTTTTAACAACTGGTTCTGTGGGTGTGGCTAAGTTGGTGGGCATGGCTTGGTGGTCATATGACTGGCTGGGTATGGCCAACTCAATATCACTCACATCAAGGCACGCATCTCCTCACCTGACCTCTCATGACTGTGGGGATGCTGCAACAGTTTTAAGTGTGAAAAATGGTTATAAACGGGTGGGATTCAAATTTTTTAAAAACCAGTTCTATGGTGGGCATGGCTTGGTGGTCATGTGACTGGCTGGGCGTGGCCAACTCAATATCACTTACATCGAGGCACGCATCTCCTTGCCTGGCCTCTCATGACTGGGGATTCTGCAACAGTCATGAGTGTGAAAAATGGTCATAAGTCACTTTTTTCAGTGCCATTGTAATTTTGAATGGTCACTCCACACAAGCAAAGTACCAGCAAAGGAGGAAAAAAAACTCCAGAGAAGTTCCTGAGACAGGAAGTCTAGTCCTGCCAAGAATGTAATAAGGGTTAATGGAGAGGCAGTTTCTGTGAGCAACACCAGAATGTTTCCTTTCTGCCTTCCTTACAGGATTAGGCCAGTAATTTCTTCTAACAACAGGTTCTCTGAACTGCTTAGAATGTTAACAGCCGGTTCTAGCGAATAGGTGCAAGCTGGTAGAATCCCACCCCCGTATAACATTATTACAATCGTATTTCATGCTGATGTTTCATTGATATTTTTAAAGCTATCCCATAAAAGATTATTCATACTACTATTAATATTAGATTTGTCAGACAGAAATGGGTGGAATTGTGCCTTTACACTTTCCCCTTTTTGTCATAGCTGCTGCAATTCAGGTTGAAGATGGTCATATATTATCCTGCTTGCTTAAAGGCTGTTGAGTTGAGGAAATGTGGTATTCCTAAGCATACATTCTACTTCTTGAAACACTTGTTTTGAGTCTCTGGGCATTTAACAATTCCAAATGGTAAACTCTGCAATAACTTGGCAGTTATACACAGATCAGCTTGACATTTCCAGGACAGTTTAGAATAATGAATAAAATGTATTGCTAAAAATATCACAGCATGAATAAAAGTACACAATGTGAGAAACATCTGGAATGACAAACTGGGCTTTTTGCCTAGCATCTAAAGTAATAGACACAAAGCAAAATTCCCTGAGGAATGGTGGTAATACAACTAAAATCGATCTGTGGTGGCGCAGTTGTTAGAATGTATTGTAGTATTGCAGGCTAACTGCCTGCTGCCAGGAATTCGATCCTGACCATCTCCAGGTTGATTCAGCCTTCCATTCTTCTGAGGTAGGTAAAATGAGGACCCATTTGGGGATAATATGCTGACTCTGTAAACTGCTTAGAGAGGGCTGTAAAACACTATGAAGCGGTATATAAGTCCAAGTGCAATTGCTAAAATTATAAACATTCCTTCATATCACAGGGTAAACTTGGAAACAGGCTAAGTTGGAAACAGCTTATCAGATAAAGTTATTTGAACTGTATTCTGAAATCAGTAATGGAGATAAATTCCTGGCACCAGATTTTAGCTACTAAAAATTGATAATTATTTGTGAAGACATTTTTTAATGATATTCCATTTTTGAGCAGTCTTCAAAGACAGCATATGATATTATGTAGTAATCTAAGAAATTATCAGAGCCTGGACTGGCAAACAGATTTAATTTGGGTAATTCACAAGCTTAATTTATAAAATGCATTCAGTATTAGAAGAACCATTTTATTCTCTAGTGTCAAACCTCAGTGGTAAGCTGCAAATTTTAATAACCAGTTCTCTGGCTGGGTAGGCATGGCCAGTTGGTCATGTGGCTGGGTGGGTGACATTACTCATCTTACCCAGCCCTGCGTCCCACCCACTCGCCTCAAAGAGGTAGGATTCAGCTGGTTGGAGTTAATCCCACCACTGGCTGGCCCTGCCTCTGCCCATTTTTTGCCTGTTTTTGGGCCATTTTCAGGCTGTTTTTGGCCCAGAATATGGCCTGAAAATGTGTTCTGACCCATGCCCCTTTTCAACAAATCAAACACAATCCAAAAGGAACAGAAAACTTGTGATGCTTTTACAAAATAATTAGCTGTGATGAGCACATCTTGCCAAACTGTGCAAGACTTGCCAAAAGATAACAGACAAGAAATAATTTGCAAAATAAGAATTTTCAAATGCAAACTCAGGATACCGGAACGTCCACGATGCAGGAGTTTCCAAATGTCTTTGCCTTCTGCAAAAAAGGTTAGTTTCACAGCTGGCTTTTATCTTCTTGAAGGAGGGGCCATTACCTCGTAGCCTTACTCCCGAGTCGCCCGTGCTGTTGTAACTGCTCTTTCCTCCGAGCAATCCTGCGTTCGTGCCCTTAGCACAGGCTCCTTGGGAACCTTCCCATCATTGCTCCCAGCCCCCACAATCTTTGAAGGCAGCAGTCCACTCACTCATGGTCCTCACCCCTCATCTGAGTCCTTGCTCTCCTCAGCCGTTGTACACCTGCTGCCTGCTAGCCACAACAAAATGGCCCAAAACCCAGGCTGTTTGGGGGGCGTTTTGGGGCTGTTTTGCAGGTTGTTTTTGGTCCAGAAAATGGCCAAATATGGCCTGAAAGCACCCCAAAACAGGCCAATTTTCGGGTCATTTTCAGGCTGATTTCTGGGCTGTTTTTTCAGGCTTTTTTCAGGCCCAAAATGGCCTGAAAACAGCCCAAAAAAGGCCCAGAAACCAGGGTTAAAAATGGGTGGGGGTGGGGCCAGCCAATGGTGGGATTTGCCGATTCGCCGAATGTGCCTAATCTTAACTAACGGTTCATTACAACTGGTGCAAACCAGCAGCAGCCCACCTCTGCAAAACCTTGAGTTATGAATTAAATTTTAGTTATTGTGATATAATTATTCAGCAGTAATAAATTCAATAATAATTTTGATTTTCCATGCAATTATAATGATGTTAATTAAGGACTTATAAACAGAAGTTTATTTACAAGAAGAGGAGGGAAATAGATCCAAAGTTGTGATATTTGTCCGCTTAAAAGTGACCTGTTGCTGTTTTTTTTTTTTTTTTAAATGTATTGTCTTTTCATTTGCAGTTCACCAAACCAGAAATGGAAGATGAGGTTGAAGATTCAAAAGGGAGAAAGCTGCTTACCATGGCTGGAATTTTTGATTGCTGGGAGCCCCAGAATGGAGCAGAACCATTGTACAGTTACAGTATCATCACAGTAAATGCATCTGAATGTGTAAGATCCATCCATCACAGGCAAGAGAGATTTCACTAAAGAGCGCTTCTAGAACATACTGAAAAATGGAGAAACTGAAAAATAATGTTTCATAAATTGCATTTCCTCTTATCTAATTTGTTTGATTTACCAGATAGTGTGCTTATTTTTAAATATAAAAATCAGAATATGAAATGTTATATATTCCTATAACATGGACGCTTCTTATAAGATGCTTATATGAAATAGGCATCCATGGTGATTTCTTTATGTTTTATTCATATAGCAGTAATAATTAAGCTTTGTTCCAAACCTTCTACATTGTTTGGGCAGTTTCATCCTTGGAGAAATTGACTGAACTTTTAATGAGGGTGTTGCAATACAGACCTTTTTTTTTTTTTTTTTGCTGAATTTGATTTTTAGAATCTGGTTCATACTGATGTTTGGCCTTGTTTTCTATTATTAGATTGTGGACTAGTTCAAATGTTTCTTTCCATTATTAAAATCTATGTCTTTCTACTTGTCTAGAATGCCAGCTATTCTGGATGGGGACGAAGCAGTTAAAAAATGGCTTGACTTTGCAGAAATACCTGCAGAAGCAGCACTTCACCTTATCCAGCCAACAGAAAACATTGCCTTCCATCCCGTGTCAACAATAGTGAACAATTCCCGAAATAATTCATCAGAATGCATTTTACCTATTGAATTGGATCCCAAAAAGGTATGTTTGCATTTCCTTTTCTAGGATATATTTCCAACCTCCTGATTGATTTTACAGCCCTGTAATTTTATAGCGGTCTCCCCGCCAGATACTAAGCATGGCTGACCCTGCTTAGATTCTGAGATTGACTAAGATACTGCTACCTGCTTTTAGGCTAAGCATCTCTAGGTAAAAGTAAATGTCGCATTGATGTTACTGATTGATTTGGACAGCATAAAATTCAAAGATGGAGGTGCATGTACATCTTCTGCATCTGTATTCTCTTTAGCGGTTCAGGGTCTCCATCAAACTTTCCTGGATAAATTGGGCTGTGTGATCCTGATAAACAGAAATTGCCCTCTTCAGATATAAATTTGTTTTTTTGGGTGGAGTGGTTTGGGGATCTTTTTTCTTTTCAGTGCAGATAACCCTTGACTTGTAACCAGGGTGGGCTTCAAAAATTTTAGCAAAGGGCTCTCTGCCTGGTTGCTGGATGGGTGTGGCCATGGTGGGCATGGCCTAGTTAGCCTCCTGCACCATGGTGGAGGGATGTTTTTGCCCTCCCTGGGCTCCAGATGTTTTCTTTGAGACTCTGGGAGGGTGAAAATAGCCTCCCTGGGTTCAAGAGACTGTCTGGAAGCCAGAAATGGGCACATTTCCGGGCTTCCCAAACTTCCAGGAGGCCCATTTTTCACCCGTCCCAAGCCTCTGCGTGCCCCCTGCACTTAGCTGCATCTAAAATGGGCCATGTGGGGACTCTTGGAGGGGGAGGGGTGGGCGCGACCAGCCAGGAGTGGGATTTGGGGGGTTCTGTGAACTGCACAGAATCTTAGCTAGGGGCTCTCCTGAACCCCCAGCAGCCCACCCCTGCTTGTAACCATCTGTTTAGTGACTGCTCAAAGTTATAACCGCATTGAAAAAAGTGACTGATGACTGTTTTTCACATTTACGACCATTAGAATATCCCCATGGTCACATGATCAATATTTGGCCACTTAGCAACTGGCTCATATTTATGACAGTTGCAGTATCCCAGAGTCACCTTTGCAACCTTCCTGACAAGCAAAGCCAATGAGTAAGCCAGATTCACTTTACAGCTGTGTCACTAACACTTGTGATTCATTGAACAGCCATGGCAACAAAGGGGGAAAAGCCCACTTAACAACTGTCTCACTTAGCAGTGGAAATGCTGGGCTCAATTGTGGTCGTATTTTTCATTTCACCAAGTTGGAATTGTGACACAAAACAAATATCAAGATTCACTAGACTGTGGATGGACTAGTCATAAAAATCTTACTTTGTATCTTCCAGAATACAAAGATTAATGCAAGCAGCACAGTAATGCTGAACTGGTTAAAAAACAAAGGCCCCAAGAAAAGTGATAAGGATGAAGACAATTTACCAAAATGGTCCAGCCAGTTCATCCAGACATCACCATGTAAAAAAACTAGCATGGACTTAATGCACCAGTCGCTCAAAAAAGATGGAGAACCTTCTGCAAAGCAACTGAAAAAACAGTGATAATTTGGTTCTATTGCTTATCACCAAAGACGGTCTTATGTGTTGAGTTACTGCAATATTTAAATCTCCTGATTTAGATTGTAATACAGGTATAATCTGTAAATAAATTATAAGACTTCAGATATGCTTCCTTCCTGATGCCAAGTAGATGGGCTTTGACATTAAACACTTAGTTTCTTTTATCTGAAACAAATAGGATATATAGATGTTAAGTGCAGCATTGACTTGACCTTGCCAATTTTGAAAAGGCAATAGCTTTCCCAAATATGTAAGAAGTGAAGGATTTAATGTTTTTTTTTCTCTTCCAAGGACAGAAGCAGAGATTTGGTTTGTTATGGTTACCATCATAGTGTTCATTCAATTCACTTTGTGGATTGCTTTGTCTTTTATGGAAAAAAATAGGTCACTGTTAATGCTGGAGATTTGTTGCTGCACAGTGAGAATGATAATTTATTTTGGTCTGAAACCAGTTCAAATTTTTGCCCTTTTTTATCTGCTTTGGAAGATGTGGAATATCATCTGCAAGCAATATACAAATATAATTGCTACTGGTTGAGAAGCTATTCCAAAAGGATGTTGTTTCACTAATTTGGATTTACTGTACATTCCAAACCTTTCATAGTATTGTTTAACAAATTCATCAAAGCTATAATGATCAGGCCACCACTGTAGCCAATATTTTGAATAGGTGGCAAGAGAACAGCAAGGAAGAGAGAAAGAACTTTAGTCTTGTTTTTTGGGAAAGTGAAGATAGGTAGTTGGCTGTATTAAGGACAACTGGATATTTAGGAAAAAATGCAAGATGGCAAACTAAAGCTTTATAGGGTCAAGAGAGAAAGACAAAATGTTAGCTGCTTATGTGGAGTCACACTGGACTTAAGACAAGTGTTGCTATTCATCCTAAGAGACATCAGGACTACTATTATCAAAAGGGTGGGTGATTAAAATGGTACTTCAGAAGATAAAATCCAAAATTGGCCTGAAATTCATGCAGATGTATATTCTTCACAAAATCCTGAGCTAAAAAGAGGGGAGAGTATTTAACTTTTTAAAAAAGATACTTGGTTATATGATCATTTTATTAGATATGCAGAAAAATTATTCAAAGTTCCTTTGAAATGCATGAAATTCTGTTCACTAGAAATAAGAAGGCAAATTTGGGATATTTTAAAGGTTTTAATACATAAACAATGCTGGTAATATAAATAAAGATTTTGTTCAGAGTTAAAATTCTTTTGACATTAATTTCTAACCTGACAACAGCTTTAGAAATTAAAAAGCATTTAGCTATCTCATTGTTTGCACGCATACAATTCCTACTAAATACAGTAAAATACAATTTGCAGAGAGAGTTTACTGCAACATCTCCCTTATTTTGATATTTTATAAAAATGTACGGTACAGTAATATAATCAGAATTCTGGGCATTTGATTATTCAGTACAGAAAGTATTCCAAATCCTGAGGAGTTTGTGATTTTGCACCAATTCATGTTATAACCATTTTGAACATTCTGTAGTTTGTGCTATCCCTTATAGGCTTCTTGTACCATCATTGGGAATGATGCAGGACTGTCTTTCCAATTATTTAAGAATGGCTACAATTGGAACTGAAGAAAATAGGAGTATTGTCTACAATCAGCTTGCTAAGATCTCCTTATTGAGAGTAGTTTAGGTTACTGAGGGATGAAGTTTCTCCATGGTTTTTGCACAATAGTGACTAGCTTCAAAAAAAATAATCCAGATCCCAAGCTAAACATGTCATGGCCATCTGTTTTCATGAATGGAGACCTTTTGTGAACACTTCCTTTGAAAGCTCAGGTGAACCTTTTTGGCCATTGCAACAGTTTTATGTAATTTGATTGTGTGCTAATTTATAGTAATGGGAGTAGGGAGAAGAGTCTTCAATATTAGTTGTACATTTGGTAATTATAATTTTACAATGACTGCAGGTGTTGCTGAAATAGCTGCCCGGGGAAAAAATCTGTACATTACCGAGCAGCTAATTGTATTTCTCCCTGCTTTTTAATAGGCCAGTTTATTGAATTATTCCAAAATTTCTCATCCTGAATAGCAGTTTGTTATTTTAGTTAGTTCCAAAAATTCAAGAGCTCAAGGTGATGTACTTAGAACTCCCTATTTTTCTTAACAGCAATCCTCTGAGGAAGATTGGGCTGAGACATGCTAAATAAGGCTGTGTTGAAGCTGACCAGGTGCTTTGCTGCAAGTAAGCAAATTGCTGGGAGGCAGACACAGATTTTTTTTTCTTGTTTTCCTCCACAAAAGCTAGGTGCCTCTTATGGTCTGGAGCATCTTATAGTGCAAAAAATACAGTAATCATACATTAATTGTCCCCAATGTCCAATCTGGCATTTGATCAGATATTTCATTAAGATTATGATTGGCTGCAGTCATCCAGGTGTCTAGATTGGATGAGTCCTCAAAGATCTGGGGATACAGAGATGTTTAATGGTGTTAAAGGTATTGTTGAGGACATATTTATTTTTTATTTTATTTATTTGATTTGTCAATTGCTTACAAGATAATAGTATAAGTATATACATAGTTATGAATACATGAAATGGGTACATATAAGAAAAATAAAAGAAACAATAGGATAGGAATGACAATAGGACAGACCTCTTAGGAAAGGGAGGAGGTCAATGGTAGACAGTCTTAAGGTTAAAGTTTTGGGGGGTTGGGGAAGAAACCCCAGAGTCAGGTAGAGTATTCCAGACATTGACAACTTTGTTGCTGAAGTCGTATTTCCTGCATCAAGTTTGGTGCGGTTAACCTTGAATTTGTATCTATTGTTTGCTCTTGTGTTGTTATGGTTGAAGCTGAAGTATTCATTGACAGGTAGGACATTGCAATGTATGATTTTATATGCTTTACTTAGAGCAGACCGAAGACGGTGTAGTTCTAGGTTTTCTAGGTCTAGAATTTCAAGTGTGGTGGCATAAGGTATTCTGCAATGAGTAGAGGAGTGGAAAATTCTTCTTGTGAAATATTTCTGGACTTTCAACTGTGCTAATATCAGATACATAATGTGGGTTCCAGACTGATGAGCTGTATTCCAGTATTGGTCAAGCAAATGTTTGTATGCTCCAGTTAGTAGTGTGATATTACCAGAGAAAAAGCTATGTAGGATAAGGTTAACAACTCTTAATGCCTTTTTGGCTGTGCAGTTACAGTGGGCTCTATCGCTTAGATCATTAGAGGTGAGTATTCCAAGGTCCTTTACAGAGCTTGGATCGTCAACAAGGCCTTGACTATTCAGCTTGTATTTTATTTTCTGATTTTTTTTTTGCCAATATGTAAGACAGAGCATTTATTTGTTGAGATTTGAAGTTGCCATTTGTTTGACCATTCTGATACATAGTCAAGATCTTTTTGAAGAGTAGCAGTATTGTCTGTGGTATTGAACAGCTTTACATAATCAGCGAAGAGAACGCAGTTGCTCTTAATATGATCACAGAGGTCATTTATGTAGACTATGAAGAGAGTTGGTCCTAGAACGCTGCCTTGGAGGACACCACTGTTGACAGGTACAGAATTTGACAGGACACTCCCAATTTTGACCATTTGTTGTCTGTTTGACAGGAATGCTTCTATCCAGTTATGCAGTTGTCCAGAGATACCATAAGATTTTAGTTTTTAGGAGTAGTTTGTCGTATACCACGTCTATTGTTTTGACCTGATCGAGTTGTGTATTTTTGCAATGTAAGAGTTGCAGATTGCAGGACAGTTTTTTTCCTGAAACCAAATTGTTTATTAGAAAGTAGGTTGTTTGTCTCTAAGCGGAGGTTAATGGATTGGTTAATAATTGATTCCATGACTTTACAGGTGATGCAGCATAAAGAGATTCATCTGTAATTTCCAACTAGGCTGGGGTCCCCTTTTTGAAGATGGGGATGACTGTGGCTTGTGACCATAGGTTAGGCAAGGAGCTGGTCCTGAAAGATTTTTCAAAGATTATGCTTAGAGGTTCTGCTATGGCAGTGGACAGCCTTTTTAAGAAGTAAGCACATATTCCATCCGGTCCAATACAATAAGATGCTTTTAGATTGAGTCGTGCTTTTTCAACATCGTCTACTGTAGAATCGATATGTATTAGATCATTGTAGTTGTCTGTGGTTCAACAAGGAAATACTGGGCATGATCCATTGCTGTTTATAAATACTGAGCCGAAGAATGTGTTAAAGTTCCAGTTCCAAGCAGAGCTTCCTTTTGCAATTGACTGATGGTAGTTCTGAAAGAAACCAGCACATTATTCTTTTGCCATTCTCTGACTCTGTGGGTCTGATGGGAAAGAATAACTTTTCATTTCCCCATATTCATATGCCATTTTAAATGCAACTCCTTCTCCTTAGCAGCATGATTTCAAACTCTGAAAAAAATCACATTCAAGAGTCCTGTGACTTTAACAACAGTCACAAAACTTCTGCTAAATGTGTATGTCTATTTCTCTCCCCTGCTTCTGGACTGAGCAATCAACCTTTGCAAATATCCAAGCCACAGCTATTATAAAATTAAGTTTCCAGAAGGCAAACTAAACCTGGGCCGGCACATGCAGTTTGTTCAGATATTGCACAAATAAATACAAATTGGAATAAACCCACCCTACTCTTTCATGTTAGCCTACAAGTTTTGTGACAAACCAGACAAATCTGACAAAGTCAGGCAATACTCATCCTACGTATGCATTTGCACTTGGGCCAGTTAACCACGAGCTGGGGAAGAGAAACAAAGTTATCCTGGAAAAATGAATTTGGCGTGGCATTGAAGGAAATATCCTACTTCACTGCCTTTTACTCGATTGTCCCAAAGGTGCTTTTTCAGGAGGCAACTGAGCTTTCTTGCTTTTTCTTTTGAAGACGTTTAGCTTCTCATCTTGGATGGCTTCAACCAGGACCTGGATGACTGAGAATCTCTACAGACTTTTCATGCTTCAAAGCAGATTGGCCACTCCAGATGACAATGCACTAGAATGACAATGCCAAAGCAAGTGGTTTTCTCTTTCTTCAGCTCTTTCTGTCATTCTGCCGGAAGACCTGAAGTCCCACAAAGGTTGAAACTCCCACACCTCAATATACTTGTTCATCCTGAAGGGTCCCTTGGTGCTCTCCGAGCTTCTTTTCTTGCAGACCGTTTCATTTGCCCAAACTCGGTGCTTCAAGAATTTCCATCATTAATTCCACAACACACTAGACAGATTTCACCACAGGTTCAATTGGGAAAAGGTGAGCATCCGAGACCAAACCAAGTCCAAAAACCCTCGGGAATTTCTGATCAAGCCTGGCTCTCTGACCATTCAGCCATCAATGGGCACATCGCCATTAACATCTCGAGGCCATGCAAAAGAGACGATCACCCAGGAACAGAAAGACCCACCAGCTATCAGCACCCAGATCAGCATCGGCTTAACTCCAAGGTTAACATCAAACCGACAAGACCAATCAAGCAAGCAACACCCCAATCAAGAAACCGCCAAAGAAGCCAACAGCAAACAGCCCGATCAAAATAATCTCGTCAGACTGCCGCCGCCACCAAGACTGACACCAGAATATCAACTGACAGCGAACAGCACTCCTCACTACGGGAGCACTGATGACGTTTCCCCGTTTGGGTGATGAAACGCCTGCAAGACAACAAGCAAGGCCCCCTTTCCCTCACGTCCAGGCCTGAGCCACCAACGATTCCCCGCGACTCGTCCTTCGTCCTTCTGCGCGCGCATCCAGGTCGTTCGCTCGGCAGCTCTCAGCCGAGACCGAATATGGAGGACGCGAGCTCCGATGCAAATCAGGGATCGGAGGGCCCGCCAATAAGAGCGCGGCTCCGCTCTCTTAGCCGCCCAATGGGAAGCCAGCGAGAGGATGCGCTTGGATTTATATCCTTCAGCGTCTCGCGCTTGTTGTCATTGCAGCTGCGGCTCTTCGGCGGCCCCCGCGAGAGCAACCAACGGTAAAGGGGGAGCGGGGTGGGGGGAGGAGAGGAAGGGAAGGGAATCCCAAGGAGGGCAAAATCGGGGCTGGTGGATCGGGGTCATTAGATCGGGTTGAGGCGGCGGGTGGGGGGAGTGTGGCATGTGCGGCGTCAGCGTCCTCATGCCGCTCTTCGAGTCGCCCCCCCCCTCCCCTCCCCTGCTGTGCTTACGCGGGTGTTATTTCTCCCCGTTATCCAGACGAGGCCGCTTCTGCCTGCCTGCTTTGCAACCGGGGGTCTCGGCGCCTTCGCTCTGACCGAGCGCCCAGCCTCGCCTCGTTATGTCCGGCCGAGGTAAATCCGGAGGGAAAGCCAGAGCCAAAGCCAAGTCTCGCTCCTCTCGAGCCGGCCTCCAGTTCCCCGTCGGGCGAGTGCATCGGCTGCTGCGGAAGGGCAACTACGCGGAGCGGGTGGGCGCCGGAGCACCTGTTTATTTAGCCGCCGTGCTCGAGTACCTCTCGGCCGAGATCCTGGAATTGGCCGGCAACGCCGCGCGGGACAACAAAAAGACCAGGATCATCCCTCGGCACCTGCAGCTGGCCATTCGCAACGACGAGGAGCTCAACAAGCTGCTGGGCGGGGTGACGATCGCCCAGGGTGGGGTTCTGCCCAATATCCAGGCCGTGCTGCTGCCCAAGAAGACCCAGAGCTCCAAGAAATGAATCCGGTTGCCTGGCTAAAGGAAAGCGCTCGCCCGCTTGTTTTCCTTGCGCCCCACCCATAGGATCTGGTGCAGCGGCCGCCGGACATTTTCTCCTGCCTCCCTTCCGCCTCACTTGGCGCAGCCCAGGACCGGGCAGGTGTTTCCTTCGCCGGGTCGTCGTCTGTCCTGGTGCAGCCGGCGCTGAGCTATCCCCGCTCGCCCTTTTTCCTGCTAACCTGATCCTGAGCCCTCTTGCCTCCCTTCCCTTGGTAGCTGGTGCGACAAAACCGCCTGGCTTCCTCGCCGGGCCCAGCGCTGAAGTCCCCCTGCTCCTTTTCGATGCTGAAGACCTGAGGTGGGAAAAGAGCGGCCCTTGTTTTTCCGTGTCACCGAAAAGGGCCCGTGTGCTTTGGGCCTGGCTGCCATCGAGCGCCCTGCCCATAGATTATTTCTTTCCTCCCCCCTCCCCCCCCCGCTCCTTTTCTCTGGGAGGATTGGAGTGGGGGGGGCAGGGGGGGTTATTTTGCTCCCTTAAATTGCTTTAATTGTTCTGGAGAAGAGGACGGGGTAGGAGGAAAAAAAAAATTTTTTTTTTTGACACTAGAATGGTATTTGCATTCCCCCCCCCCTCCCCATGGAGAACTAAAAAACCAAAACCGGGAGTCATGGAGATGAGAAAGTCATGAAAGCAACACAGGCCAACATTGGGAAGGCAAGAAACTGCTCAGACAATAGGCCTCACTGTGTGACAATGCTGATTTTATATCTCTTTCTGTACCGAAAAGGTGAAAGTATACAGAGGAAGGGAGGGTTGGCCATTGCATTACACCAACGCTCAACCTAATCTTAATCTCTTCAAACGGTGGGGTCCCAGACCTGGAGATGATGGATCGATCTCTCTGATGTTGCACATCCCCATTAAATGTGATCATGAATTTATGGATTTAAAATGTGCGAGGGAAGGAAGTTCTAAATGTGAAAATAACTTTTTTTTTTTTTTTCTGAGAAAGGAATAGCTTCATATGATAATGTTTCTCTTGTGTTTGCTTTATGATGAGTTATTGTGTAGTTATACTGGCACTCCATTCCTGTTTCTTTGTGGAGTTTTGGTTTGTGTAATTGCAACAAAATCTTAATGAGTAAATAATCTTGATTGAGAGGCAAAGACTTTTAAAGAATTCCTTGGATATGTACACATCTATGCTTTATAGTTTTCCCATCAAGCACCTCCTGTAACACCTAATATGTTCCAGAGGCAACGGTGGAATAGGAGTGCCATCCCATACGGACTATTCTTTTCTTTCAAAGGGGGTGGAAGAAAGAATGGGGAAGGGAGAAGTTGTTTATCTCTAAATTTGATGTGATATATTCAGTGATATAACGGTTCCAGCTTCCAGTTTATCTGGAAACTCATTCTGAGCAAGTTTCTTTGGATTTAGGTCTATTTCTGTCCATTTGATGTCACTGGAAGGAAAATCAAAGTATTTTAGTGTGGCTGCTTTTGTGATTTTCAGCCTCAGAGATATACATTTATTGTTTTCTTGAAACGGGAAGCAGTTTTGTTGTGTTTCCTCCTTCCATTATCAATCCTCTTGTAATGTCACCTGCAATGATTGAAGTCTAGCATCCGTACCCTAGTTTGCACTTTAATCTATACAGTTCTTTTTTGCTTGGAGTTTTGCTTCTAGTGCTTAAAATAGAGTGCAAGTATGGCTTCCATCTAACTGTAATCCTCAGTAGCTTAATGTTTGGAGGTTGGGTTTTCGGAAAAAAATAATTTATACAAGAGTTAAATATCTAGTTCGTGTTGGTGGTTTGCTAAATAGGTGTTTGAATAATGTATGAGCATGGAGATTGGCCTAGCCTGTCCTGTAATGCCTAGTAGCTGTGGTACAGAGCCAAAACTTACTTGCTTAGGTGAAAAGTTTATAGAGCCATGTGCATGCAGCAGTCTCTAGGCTATTGAGCAAGTAGAATCTGTAATCTTGTATATGGTCAGCTGTGTATGTGCAGTTAAGTAGCGTGTGTTCGAATCATCATGTGGGATGTAAATCTGTGGATGAACTATTGTCTTGCTCTGGATTCAGCTAAGGATATCTAGACCAGTGGAGGCTGAGATACTTTAATAACAGAATAAGGAATGTGGTTTGTTCAGTCAGTTGCTGGTGAGTGTACAGTCTCATTAGTGATACTAAAGAAAAAAACAACCTTTAGCCATCTATGTCTGTCTGTCTTGCCTGTTACATTACAGACCCGGGGTAAAAAAAGACCTCTTGGATTTAAATAGCTGTCTCATTTTTCTGGCACTGGGCCAGGCAGGCTCTTGCTTTCTGTGAGAATGAACACTGATTGCATCATAGAAGAGAAGGAATCCTTGAAATGCAAAGAATGGCTGAGAACTGGAAAACAAGAGTTCCTTTATTTGTGTTTTCTGTCGCTTAAAAATTACTTTCAGGATCAGTATTTTGTGTTATGTCAACTATTGCTTTGTATTAGAAAATGCAAAAGTTGTGAAATTGGAAAGTGCAAAACAAATATTAAACTGATTCAGTCTTGAGTACACATCAAAATTGCCTCTCAACATGTCATTGCTTTATCTGCTTGGAATTATTTGGTTCATGGAAAGAGAAATGGCTAGAAATACTGTTGGAAGAAAGGAAAGATCAATGGTAGAAATGTTTTGATCATCTTGTGTGGAGTGTGAGTCCCTTAATTTCATTTCCCAAGCTTTTTTTCATTTGTGGGTGGGGATGACAAAATATGCAGTCATAAATGCTGTCCCTTACATATTTGTGTGATATGACACAAATATGAGAGTTTGCGTTATGATGCCATAACACTTTTTGCATTCTGGAACAGGCTACTATACCAAGATATTAGCTGGAAAAATTGTATTCTGTTATTTGAAAAATTGAAGCTGAATTGTGTGTTAAGCATGTCAAATTTTGGTATCACTTTCTTTAATTGCTTTAGTTTGCATTGCAAGTAGATAAAGCAGGGTGATTTTCGCCTCAATAGATGCTATTTACACTTAACTTTATCCACTGCTGCTATATGAGACTTAAAACTGCTGCAGAGCACTTGGTTATGGTAGAAATGTATTCTTACTTCTCTCTCTTTTAGTTTTTACTTGTTTTAAGAAAGCCCTTGATTGCTTGATTGACTTTTGGGCCCTTGATTTACTTAGACAGGGTGTGATGTTGACTCTCTTACTACATTCCCACAGATGTACAACTACGGTACCTTCGTGATCTGGCTTCATCTGTGCGATAATTATCAATACCATATCCTCAAAACAAACTATATATTTTTTATTGTAAATCAGTAATGTTTCTCATGACCTTTATAATCAGTTATAATGACTTTCTACAGTTTAGATATAAAATAAAAAGCTTAATCTTCTTTTTACAAGTGACCATTACCAGAATAACACTGTCGCAGCTTCCATGCTTACATGAGCCACCTCTACTGATGGATCATTGTTGATTTTTTTTTCTCTACTTCCGGTATGTCCCTCCAATTGTAGTAGTTGAAATTAGTTTGTTGCTAGGATAAGTACTTTTCAGACTCCAAACTGGTTTTTTCCTTTGGTAAAATAATAGAACAGCATTAGTGCAGACAATGGGAGCAGAATGGTGGTTAATCATATGTGATTTTGTGTGCCCATCTATGGTAGTCTATTGCCCTTAAGTAGGGTTGAGAATGCTTTTCCCTGCCAGTTGAATAAGACTTTAAGTTCTACTATAAATGGAATTAATTGGTGGTGGGAAGATCTTGCTTAAGAGGAAACCCTAAGGAGCAATAGGCAATTCTCTCTTAGGTAACTTCTTTCTGACTCTGCTGCCATTCTACCCCCCCCCCCCCTTAAATTATAACAGGGCTGTCAAACTCTCCACCTGCCAGTGAGCTGGATGCCTCGCATGCTGGCCACACCCATACCATTTAGCGAAGGGGGGGGGGGGGAAGTCCAATATTCACAATGCTGCCATGACAATGTGAGTTTGATACTCCTATTATAACATATGTACCATGGCATTGTGCAAATTATGCAATGGTGTCATTTGTCCCCTTTCCCCTTTGTGATGCTTTCAATCTTTCTCCTCTGAACCCCAAAATAACAGGACTTAATGACCTTTGTGCGAATCTCGAACCCCAAGTATTAGCTATATAATGATGCAATTTTGCAGACAGGGAAGATTTTAATGTATAATACAAATGCAGCCATAAATGAAATAAGCAGCTTATTGAGAAAGGGAGATAGTATAATTCTACACTAACCCTTCCCCCAAAGACCTTGACTATACCAGTTACTTCTTTCTTAAATCAGGTGTAGAGTTTCAGTATAGGTCATTGCAGCAAGGATAATTGGAAAGATCCTTGTAGATGTGTGCAGCAGCTCCTTGTTTTCTTGCTTCACGCTGAGCATTTCTCCCCAGTTTTATAGAATGAAGGCAGGAAGTGAATGCCATCCACTTCTAGGAAATTGCTGCTTTGCCCAAAGACAATATGAAATGTCCTGGATCTTGGTCAGCACATCCAAAATTATCTAAGGCCTAACACACTTTTCTAATAGCCTGGGTATTATAAAGTTGTGGTCTGGTTGTTACCAGTTTAGAGATTATTACGTAGTTTTGAATTTTATCTATCCAGATCCTCCTGGGCAGATTCGATTCATCAAATGCTTAAGAGATACTAAGTTGCAAGGAATATAATACATGTCCTTTACCAATATTTGGTAGATGTGAAAGGTTCGCCTTACCCTAGCCTAGGCACTTTAGTTTTTGCATCCAGCCTAGTTTCTGTGGTTTATACTGAATTAGAAAGGGGTTTTAAATGTGGGACAGGTGGGGAAGAAATGTTGTGTCAGTTTTACTACAAACATTAGGTTCTTTTCCTACACACGTGTTACTCCCAATTCGGGTCTGAGCCTGGTGCCAAAGCCAGTGATTGACACCAGACACGAGGTGCAGGTTTTCTGATTGCTTTTGATGGGAGTTCTCCAAGGAAAAAGGCTCCTGGTCAAAATGCTAAGAGCCAAGAACAAAGGATTGAATAAGTTTTATACATTTTCACACAGGGACAAGGTGGGACAAAGCGAGATCATAAGAGATATCATCTAATAAACATTTTAGTTATAATTCTACAATTTGTTCCATTGGTCTCAAGCTGTCTCTATTCCCAAATCCTGGCTAATGAATGCCCTAGGAGTTACCTCAGGCACATTTGATTTGCTGCAGGCCTAACTTTTAGCTGAGGTCTGCAAGTTGTTTTACTTGTGTTACTTTTATCAGCTTTCTAATTAGCCCGATTTACACGCGCATTTTCCCTTTGGATCAGGATTTTTTGTTCTTGGCACACATACTCCACAATCAGAGTCTTTCCTGGTTTACTTTTAAGTGTGTGCCATGGCCTGGCTTTATTTTAGCAGACGGCCCATCATATCCACAACAAAGCATTGTGCTGTGGTTCCAAAAATGTCCCTCTAGGAGGGTTTCTCTGAGCTGTACCTCCCTTGGGTACGAAGAACCTTTCCAGTTACATTATTATTACAATAAATGCACCTCTCCCAGTTTCGTTGCACTGTTTTTTCACGGTTCATTTCGCTCTTGGGATCTTTTTAAGGGAGTCGCCTCCATTAAGATTAGACGAAAGGGGAGGCGGGGTGGCAAAAAGAAAACGTTCTTTCCCAAATAGGAAGGAATGCCCGCAGGAAGCGAACACAAGCGCATCTTCTTCGGCAACTCAGGGACGGGGGCGCGGTGAGGAAAACGGGAGAGGGAAATTTCCACCGCCAGAGGCCTTGAGACTCTTCGCCCCGCCCGCCACCCAGGAGCTACGAATCCGAAACCTTCCGGTCCGACGAGGCTACTTCCGGCTCAGGGATTGGCTCTTCTCCAGTGCCCAATGGGCGGCGTCCTCGCGCGCGCATGCGCAAAAGAGCGCCAGATGACTCGCTCTGGAAAAAAAAGGCTGGGAATATCGAAAGCTCGCCCATGGGGAGGGGGGGCGGCGGGGCTTTGCAGAATGTCCGGGTGTGTCCGCTTTGGGGCGGGCCTGGCAAAGAGGCTAATCCTACTTTGGAGTTGTCCGGCGGGCGGGCTTTACCCTTTCTTTAGGCCCTAGGCGGCTCAACTGCGCCCCGAACAAGGCCAGCCCAGAATGGAAGGTTATCTCGCAAGGGGAGGGAGCATCTTTGCCGAAAGCTTGAGAGGCCCAAGGGACGCAAACAGCCACGCCCACCCAGTTAGTTGCACTGAGGGAGGGCGCCCAACATCTGCACCGAGCCCCTCCCACCGTCCTCACCCCGAGACACCCCCCCCACCCGACATTCCTCAAGAGCGATTTTGGGATCTCACGGTTGCAACGCCCCCGGGATCCCATCTCCCTCCCTCCCTCCCTCCCTCCCAACAATAAAACCGTCTGTCTCGTTTCGATCCTGAATATGAAGACACCGAGGAAGCAGAACGCGAGAAAACGTTTCAAGCGATTTATTGAACAACAAAACAAAAAAAAAAAAAAAAACCATGAGGAAATTTTGTATTTTTTTTTTTTACAAAAGGGATTTGAAGACGAGATCCGAAAAGGACGATACAAAATCTTGCAGGCAAAGGTGAACCGCTTCCCTCCCCCCCCCCCCCCCCCCCCCCCCCGATTCAACTGGATATTTCAAACCTGCAGTGATTGCGCAAGTCTCCCGAGGTAAAAATCAGCTCCTCTGCTGGTCAACTTGGTCCCATGCAACCGCCTCCCTCCCCCCCCCCCCCATGCAAGCGCCGCCAGCACTCCAGGCCACCCAGGCATCCAACAGGCTGTTGCGATGGCGTCCCAGCCCTAAAAAGAGGGGGCAGCGGAGACTGCGGTTAGTTCAAACTTGAAAGGAAGCCACACCAAGGATGACCCCCCCCTCTCCCCTGCAGTAAAAGGGTGGGGTGGGGGTGGGGGTGGACTGATGCCGAAGGACCGAACCTCGCCCAGATAGGGAGGTGAAGAGAGGGGAGGGGGTTTACAACATCACACTACTTTTGCAGAACACAAAAGCAAGCTTCAATGGTAACAATTTTCCAATTAAAAAAAAAAAGGGGGGGGGGGAAGAGGAGAGAAAGGGTGTGAGGTTTAGGTACGACACCTTTCCACGATCCAACAAAACGCCCCAATGACTTCCGATGGGAATCTGAGGGAAAGCGAAGTGCTACTTTACACACGCCCGCCTTCCGAGGGAAGAAATGATGCAGAAATGTGCCCCCTTCTCCTCCTCCCTCCCCCCCCCCCAAAAAAAACAATAACAATAACAATAACAATCAAAGCTGGAAACATGACTCTGGGCTTCGAGCTGAAAGTCAAGTGTCGTCTCGGGGTTCGAAAGTCTCGGGACGAAAGACAAGGGAGGAGGCGGCATCTTCCCTCCTGGCCGGAGGCCGGCAGTCTCATTTCCTGCCCTTGAGAGCCTTGGGCTTCGCCGATTTTTTCACCTTCTTGGCGCTGGGGGAAGCGACGCTCTTCTTGGGGGCTTTCTTCACTTTCACCTTCTCTTTCTTGGCGCCCGCGCCGCCCGCGCCTTTCTTGTGCGACTTCTTCTCCAGCTTTTTGCTGCTCTTGGCCACGGGCTTCTTCTCGACCTTCCGCGAAGTGGATGCCACGACCGCCTTCTTGTGGGATTTGGCGTGGGAGCCGCCGCCGCCGCCGCCGCCTCCTCCTCCTCCTCCTCCTCCGGCGCCTCCTTCGCTTCCCCCCCCCTCGAGCTTTTTCCTGTTGAGCTTGAACGAGCCGTTGGCGCCGGTGCCTTTCACTTGGAGCAGCGTGTCGTTTTGCACCAGCGCCTTGATGGAGTACTTGAGATAGGTCCGCCCGTTCTGCTGGTCGAACCAAGCCACTTTCTTGGCTTCGTTGTAGATTTTGGCCAGCGAGGAGCCATTACGCTCGCCCAGTTTGCGGATGGATTCCACCACGAGCTGGCTGTACTTGCCGGGCTGGTTCTTTTTCTTGTTGTTTTTCTTCTTCTTGGAGGGGGAGAGCGCCGCCGACACGCCGCCTTTGGCCTTTTTGGCCGCCCCTCTCTTTTCCGGAGCCAGAGGCGCCTCTTCTGCCTCGGCGAGCGGCAGGTCGGCTTCTTCCAGTTCAACGGACATGCTGGGTAAAACCGCGCCAAAGGCTTTCAAGCCCAAAAGCGCTGAGGAGCGGAACGCACGGCTGGCCCTCGGAGCTCCTTTCTTTCTTTTTTTTTGTTTCCCCCCCCCCCAACCCCACCCCCGCAGGGCTGGGCTCTCGGGTCTGGAGGGAACCGCCGGGTCAGCGGAGACGACGAGAAGCGAGCAGCGGCGCCGGAGGAAAGCGAGCTGCCTGGGCGGGCGGGCTTCGGCGCGGCTCTTTATATACCTCAGGAGCGGACCATGTTGAGAACAACAACAGGGAGCGAGGAGGCAGGCTCTGAATTGTGCTTTTTGTGGCCCCTTCGCCGAGCTCTCTGGCGCGTCTCCAGGGCCGAAGGGACGAGGGAAGGTCGGCATCTGCTGCTCCCGACGGTGCCTGATCCAGCTGACCGGGCGCCAAAGTTTTCCGGACGCAGGAAAGGCTCTTCGGGGGCGATTTTAAAGGCGCACCCTATACTGGGGGAAAGACAGAGGATAGGGGCGCCCTATATGGAGGGCTCTGCACCTCCTCGGAAGAGCCCCAGTTCTCGGGGAGCGCACGGCTCAGATAGGAAAGCGGGGCTCGCATGTCTCTGTCCGGTCGGGGGGCGTTGATGAACCTCGGGGGGAGCACCAGCCCTGGGTTAATTTGTTGGAACTAACACACCGGACGCCCTCACGTGGTCGGCTGCAGCAGCACGGAGCCGGCGAGCGGTTTTCAGGGGGGGGGGGGGGTCCCCGCCTGAATTGGAGGGGCCGTGGCTCAAGGTGCTGCGGGGTTCAGAAAGGGCAGGATTTGGCCCGCCGGGGGCCTCGCCGATGCTGCCGGCCCTCCTCCTTCCCGTCACTTGAGCGCGGAGCTGATTTTAGAATCCCGACCCGCCTCAAGCCCCGAGGCACGGGGGTTTCTGGGGGCGAGTCCCAAAAGCAAACGACGGGGCAGGGAAAGGGATGCTGTCGGGAAAAGGTTCAGGCCGGAAGGGGGTACCCTTAGAAAACTGCAGTTGAACCGCGCATTGGTGAACCGAGCGACGGGGCAGCCGGAGCCTCTTTTCGAAGAGAATTGGGAGAAGCCATAAGGGAAGCAGGGGCGCAAATTTCTGCCGCCGACTTTGGGATCGGTGGCAGGATTGCACCTCCTTTAAAATACTGGGGGCGGAGAGGCTCGAACTGGCCAAAATCTCTAGGGGGGGTGGGACACACACACACACACACGCGCGCGTTCAAACGCGGGTGAACCCGCTCGCTTTTTCAAACCGCGAAAAACTTCGGAAAGCAGCGCCGCTCGAGGGAGGGCGACCAGGGCTCCTCGCCTCTTCCTCTTCCCACCCTCCTCCTTTCGGCTGAAGCAGGGGCAGGAAGAGGAGCGGCCCTTCAGTCGCGGGCGGCGAGAGGGGAGATTGGCAGGCGGGAACGTGGGAGGACCACCGTCGCTTCATGGCGGAGCTGCCCGCACAGCCGAGCCGGATTGCCGGAGCAGGCAATCCCGATTTGAGAGCAAAGAAGGCCGACTTTTCGGAGCGCCTCGGGCTACGAGGCCGCCTCTGACTCCCCGCCCGCCCTCTCTTCCTCCTCCTCCTCCTCCTCCTCCTCCTCCTCCCGGAGGGAGGCCGCCTTCTTGAGCCTCGCAACCGCCTTCCGAGCGACGCATTTTGGAGCGGTTGGAGGAAGGTGGGCGCGGGGAATATTTGTGGGGTTTGTTTTGGGGGGGGGGGGGGAATCCATCCCTGTAGGAGGCAGTGGGCGGGTCGGTCGCTGGCTTGCTTGCTTTCAAGCCGCTGCAGCTGGAGAACAGAGCTGAAGGGGGGAATAGTAATTCTAAAGAGATGTGGTACAACCTAGGATAGCATTAAGTAGAGAGTGACTCTGCAGGCATTTGTTATCTTGCCCTTGTAAAAAAAAACAAACACATCTCCTGAACCTTTCACTTGTTTCTGAATGCCTAAGCACATGCCTTAAGGAGGCTATTTAAGAGCATGGATGGAGGTAGAGAGGTTGAGTTTCTGAAACCAACTCTGAAACTCAACTCAGAGAGGTTGAGTTTCATTCCCAGGGGGTGATGCTGGGGTGAAATGTATCAATCCAGGAAAACAGATGGATTTAAGGGGGACAATCATGTGTCTTTATAGGAGAGGGATGGAACTAATGGCAGGCACCCGTCTTTTTTTACAACAGCAAGATAACTCTCTATAGAGAGAGGAACTCTCTACTTAATGCTATAATATATTCTACTTACATTTCTATATTTATTATTCCTATTCCCTTCAGTGGGGCTCTTCCGGGTGACCTCTCGGCACACTGGGGGGGAATGGCTCTCCATGCCATTTCCGGCACACGTGGCGTATGTTTGCCAACACGGGCCTAGGGTTAGACTTGATTTAAATGATTGGAATGGCTAAAAGCAGGGAGATTTCTTTTCTTTTTTTGATGATGATGATAGTGGATCACTTGACTGGATGGGTTGAGGCTTATCCAGCCGCGAGAGCCAAAATTATACTGGAGCAGATAATACCTAGATATGGGATAGTAGGAGCTATAGACAGCAACGCATTTTTCTGCAGAAGTGCTTCAATCAATCATCGAGTGTGGGAATTCGGTGGGAATGTCATGTTCTGTGGAATGCAAATCCATCTATGCCACGGACCAACTGTTTACCCTTGGCCTGGCTCAGAATTTGAACCTGTCCAAAAAGGGATATTTTAGTATCTCAAATGATGTTTGGATTACTGCACTTGGACAGAATGGGGGAAATCCCACAATATTGAAACTAAAGATATTTCTGTAAACAACTGTATACTTGGCCTCTACTGTTTTTTATCTTACTTCAGAAGCAAAGGACTTCTAGCTCAAACCCTACCTCTCAAATTTGCTGTCCGTATGTTCCAACCTGGTAACTGGGTCCTGATAAAAGCCTGGGACAGGTCCTACCAAACCTTGCTGACCACTGAAACAGCAGTCCAAACAAAAGAAAAAGGGTGGACCCCAGTTGATGAATTTAAAAGAGTGGAAAGTGTTTCCTAGAGAAGACTGGTTGAGAATAAAAATGTGGCCATGGTAGTATGAATGGGCTTTGTGTGTGATTTTTCTCATTGCAGGAGTATCAACTTTTTGATTTTTCCTACCTGAGTGTCAGCTTATGTTATTCCAGCTGAAGATCCCAAGTGAAGCTGATGGACCAGTAAAAGTCTCTTTTTCAATTCCTAAAAGACAGCTGGAAAGATTAAGGGGGGAGGGTGGATATTCATTGAAATGTTTTCTTTGTTGTCTTATTTATATTGTAACCAGATTAATGTACTCATGTAAGGATTGTGTATTTGAGAGTGGTTGCTACAGCAAATTTTGAACACCTTGGTCTTAAACACTTTGGTAGGAGGGAAATTTGTCCAACATGTTTATATTGAAAATTAGCTGCGTACACATACACACATATATAGACACACCATTCAGAATTAGACAAAATTTATCCTAGTAATCCTAGCTCCACACAAAGCTGCTCCTAGGTTGATTTTTGCTCTGTGCCACTAAGGCACAAGCCGTCATGTCCCCCTTCATGTCTACCTGCTAATTCCATGGGGGAGGGGCATCCCCTTCAGGCAATGGGTCTAACAACTAACAACAACAGAAAGTGTGCGCTGTCCAGACAGTT
This sequence comes from Laticauda colubrina, assembly GCA_015471245.1. NCBI lineage: Eukaryota > Metazoa > Chordata > Lepidosauria > Squamata > Elapidae > Laticauda > Laticauda colubrina. The sequence continues at coordinate 39,587,523 of BLBF01000003.1, read as the reverse complement.
TATAGTTAATTGGGAATTGGCATAGTTAGGAATTGGGAGCTGTCCCCTTAAGGGAATGCATCATGATAAAGGTATCCTGGGAAATGTAGTCCATGTCATGTGGCCACATCTGTAATCCTGATTGGTCACTGAATTGACCCTTGGTTGGGTTGTGGGAGGTTCCTGCACTCTTGCCTGAACCCAGCATTGTGCTGGCATCTTATCTCCTTGCTCTTTGAATATGGGATGAAAGATTACCATCCTTTTACACAGAAAGTCAGCTCTGCAAAAAGTTGGACATTGAGATGAATCTCAACGTAACCATGAATTATAAATGAGGATGCCTGATGAACCAATAAAGAGATTTTGTATGGGTGCCTTTGTGGAGTAAGTCAGTCTGCCTTAAATTCAGCTAGTAATTATAAAGGACAGAACAAAGTGCCTTCTGTATTTCAAAATAGTTGGAGATTTGGGTTTTAAACACTGAAAGGGACTCCCAAGGTGAAGTCAGAACTGCTTGTTTCTAGGGAGATAAATCCAAAGATTAGAAACTGAGATTCTGGGCTTTTCCTTCGTGGTCTTTGGCTGCCACAAACACTTGGGGCACAATGGTTTCACTCAAAACTTTGCAAAAAAAAAAAAAAATCAATCTCGCGCCTTCACCTGCATCTGACTTTAACTACTAGTTTTCCAGACTGAGATGTTTGTAGATTCCCAGAATCCTGCCATGTTTAAAGAGTCATTTTTAATCTTAAGAGCACTTACTTATATACTTATAAACTGCTTTTACAGCCCTCTCTAAGCAGTTTACAGAATCAGCATATGCTGTACTTAACTTCCTGTTAAAAGGAAGTTGAAACCATGTTGGTTTTGATGACCCAGTGTTCAGCAATTTTGTAGTTGCCATTTTGTACCTGTACGTTTTAGCAGTTCTTTAGCAATTTTAATATTTTATGGAAGCTTGCTCAGTTACAACCACAATACTTGCAAATCATTCACCCAGCTGAACTGAGAGATTAGGTTCATGACATCTACATCAGAATAAAGCTAGTCCTCGATTTACAACAGCACTGAAAAACATGGTTTATCCCATGGTCATGTGATTTACAGATGCTTCACAACTTATTCACATTTATGACGGTTGCAGTGTCCCAAGGTCTATTATGGTAACTGGATAAGAACAATTTTTTGGGTGAAGCTTGATTTCCTCTAGTCTTACCAGTTTTTGTGTGAAATGCATGCTGGGAGAGTATCAGCAAAGTTCCATTATATGAATTGTCATTTCCCATTTGCCAGACAGCAAGCCATAAACATGACTTGGGGATGGCAGCCAATCAGAGTTTTGGAAATGCCTTCTGCATGTTCTGTGATTGACACTTGCTTTTGTAACAGTGGTCTTAATTTCTAACTTTTTGAGGGCTGAAAACCAGAAAAGGCATGAGAGTGATGTGGCTCATCCCATAAATCCTGTGATTTATGTGCTTGTGTCAGATGTTAGGACACAAGTATATAAGGGTGACATTTGTTTGATTACTTCAACATGTATGTGTGTCCTCATTTTGCCATCATTGTGGTTTTCTTTAGATACCTCTTCTGGGAACTACTCCACTTGGACAAGTTTTGGGTATTTGCATAACATGAATTCTCTGTTCTGAATTAATTCTTTTCTGAGTATTTTTATTACATTATTATCTCATTGCAAGAGAGAGACAGAAACCAATAGAAACCTAGAGCACTATATAAAATTAACAAATATAATCAATACGAAAAATATAATTCTATAAAAATGCATTTTAAAATGAATAAATAATAGGACAACAGAATTGGAAGGGACCTTGGAGATCTTCTAGTCCAACCCCTCACTCAAGCAACAGGACCTATACCATTCAGGACAAACAGATGTTCAATCTCCTTTTGAAAACCTTCAATGATGGAACAACCACATTTTCTCAAGGCAAGCCATTTCACTGATTGCACTGTTAGGAAAATTTATCTTAAATCTAGGTTGGATCTTTCATTCATTACTTCTTATCCTGCTCTCAAGTGCTTTAGAGAATAAGTTGGTCTTCTCTTTCTGGCAGGCCCTCAGTATTGGAAGACTTATCAGGTCACCCCAATCCTCTTCATTAGACTAGATATATCAGTTCCTGCAACTGTTCATTGTATGGTTTCACCTCCAGTCACTTGCTCAAAAAATCCAAAATTCTTCATAAACTAATATATTACAGGTTTTGAGTACACACATTCAACGCCACACTCTTCCTAAAATCATCTTATAATACAAGTATTACATCAAATAGGACAACTATAGAACAGGTTTACATTATCTCAAATTAAATTTTCAGCAATGAGAAGTTGACATCCAGCCCTTTCTAAACATTTGCTCAGATATCCAGTATGCATAGAAAATAATCTCTTGGTATTCACATAACAGACATATTAATCCTGTAAGATTCAGGTTTTGCACATAATGCAAATTCAGATATTCTTGTCTTGATAAAATAGAAGTTCAGCTTCATGTACACAGTCCTGTTTCCCACAGATTTTAGGTACAGATAGTTGTCCCATTATAACTGATTGTTTAACATGTAAAGTCACAATGCCTTTTGAAAGGGTGTTCTATGATCTGTAAAGCACTTCCAGGTGTCATAAAATGTTATGCCACTCACCCATCCCCTCTGGTCACATGATCGACAATCTGGTATTTAGCAACCTGTTTGTATTTACAACCATTTGCCAAATGCCCTGCAATCGTGATCACGTGATAAAAAAAGCTGTGGTGGTACAGTGGTTAGAATGCGGTATTGCATGCTAATTCTGCCAGCAGTTCGATTCTTACCAGCTCAAGATTGACTCAGCCTTCCGAGGTTTGTAAAATGAGGACCCAGATTGTTGGGAGCACTGTGGTGACTCTGTAAACAGCTTAGAGGGAGCTGTAAAACACTGTGGAGCGGTATATAAGTCTAAGTGCTATTACTATCACCATTTACAATCTTTTCTGTTGGCTTCTCCAGAAAGTCAGTAGGAAAGTGGAAGGAAAGGTTGCAATTTTCACTGGCATTGGGGATGGGGGAGGCAGCAAAAGGCAATCAGTGCTCTGGGGGAAGACTATCTCACTCCATATGGACTTGACCTTCTTTCCTGACAGGGCAGCTCTTTGAAAAGGATTCCCTTTCCAGGAGGGAATCTCGGCTGAGATTTCCAATCCACCCAAAAAATTCCCCTCTTCTCCATTCACTGAGGGGAGAATCCTTTGTTGGGCTGTAGGAATGGAGTTAAACACTGAAGGAATTTCATCATGTTTGTGCAGTCCAGTGAAAGATTTCCCCCCAGTGGAGGAGAGGAGTAGCTTTGTCAGACTATAGGAAGACCTAAAATGCGGAAGATTTCAGCCACATTATTTCAGTTTGATGAATAATCCCCTCCTCAACTGCTTCACCCAATATCAGAGATTGCGGTACAGTGTTATCTACATATCAGATAAAAGCAAAGTGAAAATCTACATATTTTCCCTGTACCCTTTTCTCTTGGATGCCACAAAAGTATATTGTAGAAGCTGGCACACTCTGTAGATTAAATTAGCACAAAGTACATTAAAAACTCTTTATCATGGCACACACTGTACTTTAACAAAGTTTAATAATAAATAAGTCTGTATGCGCTTGATCTGGAACACCAAAATATTTTTTTGAGATTATTCTCCATAAATTCCTATGGTATACATTATTAAATCATCAGTTATAATTAATCTGCCTACTGCAGAACAATCCTATTGATGAACCAAAAGCCTGTTGATGGTGCTTTATTAAAAATGAGAAAGGAGCACCATTTTCCAACTTCTTTGACATTAAAAAAAAAAAAAGCATCTTACTCTGAGCAATATCAGGAAATAGTAGAAAAATTGATTTTTTTTTTTAAATTAAAAGGTGGCAATGGCAAATAATTTCTAGCCAAGAGTATCTGCAAAAGTATCTAAAATAATCACTCAAGGTTCAGCCAGACTGAGGGACATATTTAGCTTTATGTAACTGGGGTAGATGTTGGAGAAGCATAAAATATTTAGTTCTTGTGTATTCAGCACCTTTAATATTCTGCTATCCAAGAGGGGCTTAAGCTTATAAATTTTGAGGTGGTAAATAAAAGTTCTTAGGGCTGTCATAGTAGATACATGTATATTAGATCCGCATCCCTTTTAGTTATAATTACCAGATGTGGCTGGGTTCAAGCTGTTGTAAATTCCTCCTTTTATAGTTACAGTAAACTCCAGTTTCAAAGCAGCTTGAAGGAAGTGGAGTTTCAGAAGTCTCCCAGGTTAAGGTACACTACTGAGATGGCTTTGATTGTTCTTGTGGATGATTTCAGGCTGATTTGGAATCAGGTCCTATTTGATCTCTCAATGATCATCTCTCCTTCCGGAGAGGTTCAAGGGGTTGTGAAAAAAGGGCACCATCAGACCTGCTCCAACTTAAGACATTTAGGAAAGAAAGACCTGAAACCTGATTTCAGCAGTTTCTTATCTTCATGGTTTGTAGTGGGAGAGAGAACTTCACTTTATTAGTGAATAAAGTTCAAGGCGTGAATAGAATAGTTGCCCATGATTCCAAAAATGCTGCTTCTAAAGTACAGCTCTTTATTACATTTATGCATTAACATTATGCCCAGCTGTTACTTGAAAAGAACTTTAAAATCCTGTATTTGAAATGTGATACTTATGGAGGTAGAAGGGCACAAAAGCAGAACATAAGTATAGAGATTTCTCCTATCAAGTCCCTTAATTTCAAGTGAATGTATTTTTTTTATATCATTCTGAACCTACAGCCATGGTTTTGCATACAAAGTAAATGGAATAGACACTTTGTAACCAGAGGTTAATAACCCAAGTGCCAAATCAATCTGGCAAAGTTAATACACTCCGGGTTCCTTTAATTAAGCACTGTCAACCATCAGGACACCAAACTGCTTGACATCTGGAATGGGCTTTCCCCCCGAGATCTGAGGCCCCTACTCTGCTAGTGTTTTGAAAGGGGCTTGAAGACTGGGCTCTACTAGGCCTTAGTAAGGATGACTGAAGCCTCTCTTTAAAGCCCCTGTCACATTGCCCAACGGATGCAAAACGTTTGTAAAAAGGACACAGCGGACGAGAAAAATGTTCCATCCATTGTTATCCGCTCTCAAAAGGGGCAAAAATTTGCATAAACAGAGCGGATAACATGGAAAGGAACGGACGGGGGGAGGATGCAGAGCGGATGGAAAGCGGATGCGGAACGGAAGCATCCTTTTGCATCCTCTAGGCATCCTCTAGACATCCTTAATATCCGAGATAGGTCCCCTCTGCGAACGTTTTTTCCATTTTAAATGCTTTCTTTGCATGCTGCATCCACTTTCATCCTTTCTCCGTCCATGCTACTAACGCTGCGCGTCTGTTACACGTCCGTTCCGCTTTCTCCCTGCGTCCGTTTACTGCTGGAGCGGATTCGAGTTGCACGGATGCGCAGCGGATGCCTAGCGGATGTAGAACGGACGCGTTTGATACATTTTCCGCTCATAAGTTTTGAGCAGCTCAAAACCTTTTGAGTGGATGAAATGTCAATAGACGGATGCTGGACAGATAGAGAGGAAGCAAAACGGAGGCAGTGAGTACAGAACGGAAGCATCGCGTTAACCAACGGATGGTAAGTGTTTTACTCCATTTTACATCCTCTTTCCATCCGTTGCTGCAGTGTGACAGGGGCTTAAGCTACTTTGTTTCCATCCAATTTGTTATTCTGCCATCTCCAGCCATTTTTTGTGCCTTGCTTTTATTGTTTTCATGTTTTAAATCATCTGCAAACTGAGCAGTGTCTCTGGAAATTCAGTGGAATATAATTTTGATAAATAATAAAATAGCAGAATCCAACAATCTGCATCAGTTCCTATTTTGGTTAATCAAGAAAAAAACAGGAAGTTGTGATTCATGAAGATCAGGTTATATTTTTTTCACATTTGAAACATTTTTTAAATCGAAGTACAATATTCAGGGTATAATGTATTCAAGAACATTTGTTCTTTTGTTGGACTCTGACTGAATAATGGACCTAGAATTCTGAATATAAGATGCCCAATTCAAAAGCAATAAAAATGCTAGTTTTCCAAATATCATTCTTGTAGTCCTGTAACATTTTATACTGAGTCCATTAGAAAACTACATAAGTAAACAAATGTAATGGTTACTAATCACTTTTGGTGCCAAAGAGTAAAACAATTTATCTTCTTGTATTGATTGGTAACATATTAGAGCACTAATGTATTGGATCTGAACAACTGTACTATACTGAGGCCAAGTGACCTGAAGGCTTTCTGCATAACCTTTAACCTCTATAAATCCAGAGGGAACAGGGCTTATGCAATCATCAATTTTCCTGTACAGCACAATTTATAGTTTTTCCTGCATTCGTTTAGTGAATAATGGCACACTGCTTACATTTATGCCAATGACTTTATATACACTGAATCTATAATGCTTACGGGGCAAAACCTTCTATTGGCTCAAGACTATGACAAACTTTTCAAAGCAATATTAGATGCTGAGTGTTGTCTTCTTCCTTTCTATGCAGCTTAAATTATTCCAACTTTTTAATCATTTTTTCTTCCATTTATGTCGTGGAATCTTCCTCAGCCTATTCAATCATAGAAGTTAATGGATAATAGAACCAACGGATGCAAAGAGGATGTAAAACGGACAAAAAAGCTTGCCATCCATTGGAAAATGCGATGTACTCACTGCCTCTGTTTTGCTTCCTCTCTATCCGTCCAGCATCCATTTATTGACGTTTCATCCGCTCCGAAAGTTTTGGGCTGCCAAAAACTTTCGCACGGAAAATGTATCCAGTTCATCCGTTCTGCATCCGCTAGGCAACCGCTACACATCCGTTACGCATCCGCTATATCCGCTAGGCATCCGCTACGCATCCGCGCAACTCCATCTGCCCGGACGTAGGGAGGAAGCAGAACAGATGCAGAACGGATGCCTAGCGGATGCAGCATGGAAACAAAGCGTTTAAAACGGAAAAAACGTTCGCAGAGGGGACCTATCTCGGATATTAAGGATGTCTAGAGGATGTCTAGAGGATGCCTAGCGGAAAATCTATATTTCCTATAAAAAGGGGGAGCAACTTGCCTGCATCTCACTTTCAGAACAGCAGCCCAGCGGTGCAGACCTCTGCAGCCTTCATCTGGCTCTTCCTCTTCCACAGCATCCAGTCATGTCCACAAAGTCCTTTCGGCAGCCACCATCCTTCTGCAACAGTGCGAAGCCATCTGCAGGCTCTATAAACTCTACTGCGAGAAGAAAAAGAGGCAGCCAAAAAGAGTCTGGATCCGAAGATGGTTCGCCAGAAGAGCAGAGGACGGACTGTACAACCAGCTGATGGTGGAGCTCAGGAACGAAGACACTTGGGCGTTCCAGAACTTCATGAGGATGCCTCCAGCCATGTTTGGCACCCTCCAGGAGCTCCTCCAGTACCCCTCCACTGAAGAAGGATGGAAGAAAGTTGCAGAGCAGTGGTATCAGAAGTGGAACTTCCCACACACCGTTGGAGCCATAGATGGCAAGCACGTGGCCTGCAAAGCTCCAGCCAACTCAGGGTCCACTTATTTCAACTACAAGAGCTTCTTCAGCATCATCCTCTTCGCCATGTTCGATGCTGACTACAAGTTCATGTACATCGATGCTTCAGGCAACGGTTCATCTTCAGATGCCCAGGTATACAACGCCAGTCACCTCAAGGAGGGGCTGGAAGGCAACCTCATCGTGGGCTTCCCAGATCCAGAACCCCTGCCCAACGACACACAAGATGTGCCCTACTTCATTGTGGGGGATGACGCCTTCTCCCTCACAACCTACCTCATGAAGCCCTACACTTCCAGACTCCTCACCCGTGAAGAGAGGATCTTCAACTACAGGCTGTCCAGGGCAAGGCGGGTGGTGGAGAACGCCTTTGGATCCTGGTCAACAGGTTCCAGGTACTTCTCACCACCATGCAGCATTGCCCAGAGACCGTGAGGAGGATCATGGAAGCTTGGTGCATCCTGCACAATCTCATGCACACCCGCTACCCAGTCTTGCAGAACAGGCTTGTGGACCTCCAACAAGGCAATGGGGACATGGAGCCTGGGGAATGGAGGCAAGGGCAAAACCTGATCGACACTGAGGATGTGCAAGGCCCCAACAGAGCCTCACATGAAGCGAAGAAGCAGCGCAACCTCCTGAGACACTGGTGCAACTCCCCAGCTGGAGCAGTGGAGTGGCAAGACAGGATGATAGATGATTAATGGGTGCTTCCTTCAGCCTGTCTCATCACACGGATGAGATTGGGCCATGTATGTTTGGTTGGCCTACAATGAACAGGGCGTTTAATAAAGAGTTGTGTTTATGTTGACATGTGTGGATAATTATTACATTATTATTGATAATAAAGGGCCATAGGTGTGGCACCTGGGAGGGTGGACCATACAGTCCCACTATGCTTGCACTGGAGGTTTATCTATCCCACTGCTATCCTAACCCATCCCACAGCTATTACCCATCCCACAGCTATTACCCATCCCACAGGTATCCTAACCCATACCAAAGCTATCCTTATCCATCCCACAAGCATGCAAAGGCTTAAACCATTTCTAAAAGTTTCCAGCAAGACTTTATTAAAAAAAAGAAATGAAGCAAGTGTGTGAATCATAAATAGACTTTATTAACAACAAGCTATAAGACAAAAATGAGTCTCTGGCACTCCTCTTGGTCGCTCAGTCTCATGGGTGAAGGGTCCAGGTGCTGTGGAGGTGGCTGGTGCTGGAGTGCTTTTCATCAGCTCCTCCAGAAGCAGAAGCAGCAGAAGCCCCAGCCCCAGAAGAGCGAGCCCGTGCTGCAGAAGCCCCAGCAGAACCAGAGTGAGGGCTGGCAGGGAGGCAGGCAGGCACCAAGGCTGGCAGGCAGGCAGACACCAAGGCTGGCACCAAGGCAGGCACCAAGGCTGGCAGGAAGGCTTGCAGGCAGGTTGGCAGCAAGGCTTGCAGGCAGACATGCAGGCAGGACAGGCAAGGCAGTCGATGTGTCTGGAAGCAGGTCTTTCCTCTGAATGGTGACCTGCTTCCAAGCTGCTTCCGTTATATCCGCGGGGCTGACGCAATGCATCCTCCCCGCATGCGCAATTAACGCTCGGCATCCGCTAGGCTTCTGCTGTGCTTCCGCTGTGCATCCGCCTCATCTGCTGTGCATCCGCTGTATCCGTTCCGCGTCCGCTTTGCTGAGCCCCCCTGGAAGCCCTGCGGATGTGCCATCCGCTTCCATCCGCTAGGCTTCCGTTCCGTATCCGCTTTCCATCCGCCCTGCGTCCTCCCCGCGTCCGTGTTATGCGCTCCGGTTATGCAAATTTTTGCCCCTTTTGAGAGCGGATAACAACGGATGGAACATTTTGTTCATCCGTTGTGTCCTTTTTGCATCCGTTGGGCAGTGTGACATGGGCTTAAGATGCAGAAGGGATCACCTAGTCCACGAATGTCAAACTTGCGGCATCACATTGCCATCATGTGATTTTGTGAGTTTTTCCCCTTTGCAGAGCTGGGCTGGGCGTGGCCTACACATAATGCACCTGGCCCAGGGGCCACCAGTTTAACACCTGATCTAGTCCAACCCTCTATTCAGTATAGGAACCTATTACTACAGCATCCTCGTCTGCTTATATACTTCCAGCAAAGGAGATACCACTTCTCAAAGCAGCTCCATTGTTTAATAGTTGGTATGATCAGGAAATTTGCTCCAATGCCCAACTGAAATCTACTTCCTTGAAATTTAAACTCACTACTTTTCCACCTGGCTTCTGGAACAACACTGAACATTTCTCTCCACCTCCTAGGTGACAGCCCATCAGATATTTGAAGACAGCTATCATGCCTCCCTGGGACACTTCTGCTGGTTGACCATACAGACTCCTCCCAACCATTCCTCATATGTTTTCCACCCAGATCGTTTATCAGCTGCTGTGCTCTGGACATTCTGAAAGTGATAAAACATCCTTCCTAAAATAGCGTCCCAAATGGCTGGCAATGTTTGAAAGCAATCTGATCAAAACAAAATGAGTTCTGTTGATCTTGACACTAATCTCCCTGTTGAAACAACATAGGGTAGCATTTGTGTTTGTCACATCTCCATAAAGTGCTGATTCATGTTCCTCTTAAGACCAAGAGTGTGAAATCCTTTTGTACGTATTGGAGTCCTCTTCCAGTGTATTCACGCCTTTGCCTTTTTCCAATCAAATGTTAAGACTTTTGCATATTTCTCGGTTGAATTGAACTTGGTTTCTGAACAGCTTGTGAAGATCTTGTTGAAACCTGGTTCTTTTCTCTAAAGCATGTGCTCATTCACTCTCTCCCCTTCACCCAGTATTTATAGTTTGCGAATTCAACAATCATATTTTAAACTCTTCGTTTATTAAATTCCCCATCAAAGACACAAGTGCTCTCTGCTGAAGAAGGTAGTGTTACTACTGGTGGTATAGCCCTAATGTTTCCTCCTGCCCTAATGTAAAATTTATATATACACACTCATACCCATACATGAAGAAAAATTTTTGCACTCCTATTACAATATTCATCTTTGGAATTTCCTGGCCTCCTAAAATGACAGATTGTTAGAAGGCGAACAAAAACAATTGCCAATGAAAAGAAAAAGCCAAACAAGTTATGTTTAAGGTATTGTATTTGTCATGATTGCCTACAATTTAAATACAACTCTAAAAAGAAACAATGTTCAATAGTTTTGAATCACCATCACCATGTTTCTCCTTAGAGGTTATCTAGTTTAAAGATAGATTGTGGTAGATTTTGTAACCCATGCTGAACTCTTCTCTATGCTTCTGATATCCAAGTATTTTTTCCACAGCAATTGAAATTAGAGGACATTCCAAAATGTATTACATTATATAAAAAAGCCTAAATCGTTTTTGAAAAAGGAAAAATTATATTTCCCTTCTCTTAAACCTAAAAAATCCTCATTGTATTGCAGCCTTTGGAGCCAACAAAATGCCTCAGTGAAAATGAACCATGTGGAAATCACAGAGTATTTGTCAACAGGAAACCAGAGCCCAGACACTGACAGCATTCAATCCATGCAGAAAACCCAGTCTTCACAATGAAGTATAACAATGATGATCACATACCTAGGAAAACATGCACCCACCAGAACCTATGAGCAACTGCAGCAGATTAAGTGTAAATACTATCTAAGCTGAGCTAAACTACAGTTGTATTCCTATGATTCTGCATAGGAAGAATCATATGTAAGACAAATGGAAGTTATTATTTTGGGAAAAACAAAAACAAACTGAAGCACCTTCCCTCTAGCTTTCATATACTTCAGTTGAGCTCAGCTCACGATGCAGAAAACATCCCAAGACCTTTTGTAATGTGTGGCAAATTCTTAAGTTAGCTACCCATATCACAAGTTGGCATACATCATGTCGAGAACTCTTAAGACATTTTAATTAAGCCTCTACCTAATTTGAAATAGGAAAGCAAGGTTTCCAACATTTCTGTACAACACCCTTTTTTGGAACAATCACATAAATATGAATTACAAAAATAAAACAACTACAAACCCTTCATATAACTTCTGCTTGCAATCAAGTGGCAAGATTAAAGCTTTTTAATATTGTGCCATTAAAGTGAATCCCAAGAAAGTATTTTTGCTCTTCTTATTCTAGAAGAGATAGAACAAGAGAAGCAAAGCACTTGAAGGGCCAATGCCCACTTTATCATGTTCACCATCTTTCTTACTAGGTAGTAGGAGAGTTCTGCGAAGTGGGAGTAAGCAGTATTCTAGGAAGTGACTCTTGCACAAACCAACTGCCATCCATCCTGACAGCACTGCCATATTACATTAAGCAATAATATGACTCATGATTTATTCAATTTTACTTTATCAGAATTGCTTAGCTGCAACTTATTTAAAAGATAATTCAATGTTCTTCATGGAAGATATGAATTCTACCACTTTACAATTTAACTGGCACAATAAGTTGTGTTTATGCAAGCATAAACAAGTGCCCAAGTTGGCTTTGTTCATTTAATTCAATGAATTATTCTGAGGAGCAGAGTAAGCATCAACATTACATATTCACTAAATTAAAGAGACAGATAACGCAAATAATCTGCCATTCCCATTTAATAGAAGGAAATGTAATGACCAACAAACATTTGTTCAGTAATTTTGCTTTCTAGAACACCAAGCTTTTCACTGCCACAAAACAGAAGCTACTACCTAAGGACAAAACAGAGTTAGGATCCCAAAAATCTGAGAAACCAGTTCTTTTCATTTTGGTCTCTTTGTTAATTTGAAATTATACTCTATAAGTAACATTTCTTTAACCTAATTCTTTTAAGAAGTATTTTTCTGTTAGCCACGTGACCATTTTTAGAATTACAATTAGGACCTTCAGATGTTATCTTATGGGTCATCTGAAATTTTGAATACCACATTTGAAACAAAGTCAAACAAAGTCAGCTCTGTCTTGTAAAGTTAAACCAAAACGTACCCATATTAAAATGTATGGTGCAATCTACTGGCATTGTCCTATTGCAATTGCTTCTTCAGAGGCAATTTTTCTTTAGCTCATGTGCCCTATGTGGAGACTGGCTTTACAGATTTGTGGCTTCCCCAGTAGATTTTTAAGGAAAGTGGAGACCCCAAAAATAGAAATAGTTCCAAACTCTGATGATCATGGTACTTATAATGCCCAATTCTGCTCAAGTGACATATAACAAACAAACCAATTGTACTCTTAGAAATGTGGCTTCCAATCTCTATAGGTAACTCTGAAACTGTTGAAAAAAAATCCTTGTTACACCTGATTGTTAGGAGCAGACTTTCACTATTACATATGAATTGGCCTTTCCCCACATCCTTTGCATATGTTTTCCAGAACCTATCAATTTCTGGAATAAATCTGGGAGCAGATATTGGGTAAGTCTGATTCAATAACGTTCAATGACCAGTTGACTGACATAATTTAATATAATTCAATAGTAAATATGGTCTCCATACATTTCTGTCATATACAGTAGCTTCTTCCTTTATCACATAAGTTTCTTTTTCAAAATCATGAGTGGAAAACCTACACTTAGCAACTGTTCTCTGGCAGGCCACTATCATATAATGTAAACATTGGATAAAAACATAAAATTGGCTAGCTTTCACAAGGAGAAATATAGAAACAGGGCACAAGAATTTTTGTTCTTGTTAAGTTTATTGGCGTGTTCTTTACAGAAGAGTTCTGGCTACATATTAGAATGTAGATCTCAGGCTTTTTTTTTTTTTTTGGGGGGGGGGGGGAGATATAGAAATGCTCCATTCAAGAAAACTACAAATGCAAGGATAAGTAAGAGGGCAGAACAAAATGGCAATCCAGACAAGGGATGTGAGGAGGAGAGGGAGGAGGAGGAGGAGGAAAGGACGCTTTGCCATTAAAAGTGACAGTCACTACCCAGGTGGAGCTATATCTATATGAGTCGGACGTTTCATATTAAAATTCCTCTTTACATATTTGTAGAGTAACTGTGAAGGGGGTTAAAAGGAAACAAAGCAATCATTTTGAAAACTGTATTTAATTTCTGAAGTCCAATAGTCCGGCACGCAATATCATGCATTTGAAAATTTTTCACTACAAATAAGCCAGGTAATATTTTTCAAGGAGATGAAGCTTTTTGGCTCTTAAATCAATAAAAATGTTTACATAATTCTTACTTCTACTGTACAGAATACTGTCTCTATTTGGACTTGTGCTGCTAGCACGCTGCATTTCTCAAGTGTCCTGTTCATTTCCTAAACAGCTTGTGTTTCAGTACTTAAACATGGAATTCAAGAATTTTACACTAATTTATACATTTAATCGGTTGCATATATTAACATGTACTATAAGATTCTTTTTCCTAAAGAAGCCATTACATAATATGTGGATACTGTAAAAAGATCTGATTAGTTAAAAGTAACAAGCATTAACAGATACATACAAAACTCAACCTAGTGGGACTGAGTGCTGAGCTTGCAATGAACTATGAGTAATCAGCCTTTCCAGTTGCCGCCTTCACAGGGGAAATACAAGACAATTAAAGGGAAATCGTTACAGTGTATCTGTACACAGTTTCTTTCCAAGGGACATCTGGATGTAGCTTAAGTTCCAAATGTAAGAGGTTTCTTTTTAATAACTAGAGGATAAAGGTCTGCTACCATAAAAATGTAATGGGATGCAAGGATACTGATGAAGTTGTGGGGAGGAATGAATGGATTTACAAGTTGTTCACGGTCAGGGGGGCAATTTTGGCCGCTGAAAATGGTATCTTTATTTCCCCCAGAACAGGAGAAGGGCCATTTATGGTTGAAGGCCTAAGTGTGATATCGTGTTTGTGAAGGACTGTGCTTAATCCCTCCAGCCCCCCGCCCCCCCTCAGCAGCTACAGCTCTCCGCAGAAGCCTTCGCTCGGTCGTTCTTGTCTAGCTTGATAGGTTCCGGGAATTCATTGTAAAGCTCCACTTCAGTTTCCTATCAGGAAAGAGGACAGCGGTCACCAACTACAGCTCAAAACTACTTTGCTCAAGTTGATCAGCTCCTGCTTTGGGAATAGGAGGGCATGCAAACTTCGTATCATTTCCAAGGAAATGGACATTGCCTCCAAACTGTCGGTAAAAAAGGAAGCCCAAGCCTTTCCAGCCATGGACGGCACTAAGTGAGTACTAAGGGAGGCAGAAGGCAGCTCATACGGCTACTTTTTAAAAACAATCTAATCCTAATGACACCAAAGATCCCACAGAAGAATTCCCCGCCCCCCCCCAAAAAAAAAATTAGGATGTTAAAATATTGCAAACAAGCTGGTCATTTGGAAAAGTAAACTGAAGGACTGCTAATATATAAAAGACACACCAATGGCTGTTACGGTTTATAGCCAACCATTGGCAAGTTTGATCTTATAAGGGGAATATGAATTGATTGCCAACAGAGGGCACTACGCAGGGCTCACCTGTTTAAGTGCATTTCGTGCAATTGTCTGGAAAGCTTGTTCCACATTAATGGCCTCCTTCGCACTGGTTTCAAAGTAAGGAATATTGTTTTTGCTGTAGCACCAGGCCTGTGCTCGTTTTGTGGTAACCTGGCAACACAGGAAGATTATTTCATTCAGTTAGGTTCATACATTCCTATAAACCAACAACCCTTTGTTTATTAACTAATAGCAAAGGACTTCACATTCTTTCCTAAGCTTTAGAGCTCATGGGCGCCGAGAAATTTTTGTACACCCGAACTTCTCCCCAAAGTGATGTTATTCTATTTACATTCTCAAAAGCAGGTATTTTATTCAGGCACTTTGGTATCACATTTTGCAAAAAAAGTCCAGTCTGAAAATCTGGTTGTTAATTTGCAATCCATCCTTGGGAGGTGGGGGGGGGGGGCACAGCTCTTCTGCTCTGATTCTAGTTCGATGTAGCGTCCTACTTACTTGTCTATTTTCTAAATCAATCTTGTTTCCCAGCACAACAAAAGGAAAGTTCTCAGGATCTCGTGGACTGGCTTGAATGAGAAACTCGTCTCGCCAGCTATCAAGAGTTTTAAACGTGTTGGGAGCCGTTACATCGAAAACCAGCACGCAGCAGTCCGCTCCCCTGTAGAAGGCAACTCCCAAAGACTGAAACCGCTCTTGCCCTGCTGTATCCCATATCTGCAGAGAAGAGAAGAACACAGTAGCTTAATAGCAGATCGTTTGCTCAAATCAAAGAGAATCTGATGCTTTCAAATCTGTGGGAACATCCTAGTCCTCTCTTCAGATAGACAGTGGCTCCGTGGTTCTTGCCTCTTGTCTTTGAAACATTTTTTGCATACCAAAGAACTCTTGGGAATGAATCAGATTCACAGCCACATGAAGAAGCCCTATATCAAAGAGGCTGTCAGCTTCCTTCTAGAAATGCAAGGGTAGCAAAGGAAGTTGGCTTCAGATCTCCCCTTTCTTATTTTAGAACCAATGTGAGTAAGATTTTCATCATATCGGCCCAATTTCTTTATGACCACAAATAAGGAATGTAAAGTCAACCCACACTTCCTTTTGAATACTTTGGTTCTAAGATAACTTATCTCTTCCTTTGGGGATGAAAACAGCCCTTGGGAAATTAGGTCTCTTTGCAGCTGCTCCCATCACCACTTTGTTACAAAGCAATTTCCCCCTTCCCTACCGCTTTTTTCTATGGAATTCGTTGTGGAAGAATGTCTCCTGAGTTATCTTTGCAACCACTCTAGAATAGAATAGGCCCAGATGTGTGATCTCATGAGATATATTAATATTTGAACTGGGAATTCTGATATTATCCATTAAGTACAGCAATAGTAAGATCCCATAATAAAAGATGAGTAGCAGGATTTGACAATTGATTCATTATCTTTATCATTATCAAATAACTGACACCAACTATGTAAGATCCGAAAATGGGCAGTTTATCAAATCAATGCCCGTATTTCAAGGTAACTTTAATTTGATTAGAAAGACTTTGCTACTGTATATTAATGTAAGCAGAGTTGGCATACATTAATTAATACAAAACAGAAAAGGAGTCTTCTATAAGAAAATGCTAAAAGCACAGTCTTACCTGCATTGTAACTAATCTGTCATCAACCATCACCTCCTTAGTCAGGAAGTCTGCTCCTATTGTAGCTTTGTATTGATTACTGAATTTCTTATTGACATACTGATTCATAAGAGATGTCTTTCCCACCCTAGGCAAACAGAAGAGAATTCAAGCCATGGAAACAATATCACAAGCTCAATAATATATTCAAAGTTTATAATCTTGGGCAGATAAGATGCTACTTTGCATGCATCTCCTTTTGTTTTTTGATATATAGGTAGTCCTTGACTTATGACTGGCAGCTTAGCAACCATTCAAAGTTACAACCTACCTAAAAAAGGGGACTTGTAACTGGTCATACCATGTTAAATATAAATTTTAATCACTAAGTGATTCAAAATTCTCAGTCTGCAAAGCTCTGTGACTAGGGACTACACATCCTGGATTCTCCCTTTGGCTCAGTGGAGAATTGTGAATTCTTTGACTTGAATTCCCTAGCTACATCTGTTGATTGCAAGATGTAATATTAAGAAAAGGAATCAAAGGATTCTTTCAGTTACAGCTTTCCTATAACTGAAACATAGCACTTTGCCACATACAGGTAGTCCCTAACTTACAACTGACCATTTAACATCTTTGCAAAGTTATGATGAACATGGAAAGCCTGTTTTGTAGTCTGTAAAGCACTTCTGGTTGTCCCTTGTGATTGCCATCCCGTTGTGAATATGTGACCATATTTCGGGTGCTTGGCAACCAGCTTGCATTTATGGCAGGTTGCCAAGTGAACCACAACCATGTGGTTGTCATTTGCAATCTTCTCTGCTGGCTTCCTCAGAAGTCAATAGACAAACCAGCAGGGAAGATTGCAAGTGAAGATAAGAGGATTTGAGGTCTGTTCCCGCAGTGCTCTGAGGGATTTCCTGTCACTTCCATGTGGAGAGGGGGAAATTCCTTGGCAGGCTTCACAGCAATTGACCTAACTGAGCAACTGTTCAAAGTTACAACTGCACTGAAAAAAGTGACATACAATTGGTCCTCACACTTAGGTCTTAGCATCCCTACAGTCATGTCATCAGAATTTGAGTGCTTGGCAATTGGCATGTATTTGTGATGGTAGTAGCATCCTGGGGTCATGTGATCTCCATTTAGGACTTTCCCAGCTGGCTTCTAACGAAGAAGATTAATGGGGAAAGCTGGATTATTTTAATGACTATATGATCCACTTAACGAATGGGGTGATTCACATAGCCACCACAGCAAAAATTGAAAAATTTTTAACCCATTTAACCGCACCATTGAGCAAACAAAGTTTTGGTCTCAATTGTGGCTATGAGTCAAAGACTACCTAAATTACCATTTGATAAGCTATTATGCCTTATTACAGTGGCGGCTGCTGCTGCTCAGATGGCATCGCCTATGTTAATGAGATTAGCAAACCTTGATGCCTTTTTGTTTACTGATAAATAAGAATGGTGTAAAGTTACATATTAGCTGTATTTATTTCAAGACGATTTCAGTTGCAAATGTTTTTTATATGGATGTTCAAGATTGTCAGAACATTATCTGAATCTCTAGTTTATTGACCTCAGATTCAAGGACACAAGTAAGATTTCTTTTTACCAGTCACAATAGCTGAAAGACAGCTCTCAAAGATGCATTGTACTTCGTAATTTGTCTGATAAATGATCAAATATAACTTAGTACTTCATAGTTTGTACACTATTTTACTAGCATACAAATATTATATTTGTATATGACATATATTATTAATATATCAATAGTATTATATTCCATATACTACTGTTTCCCTGAAAATAAGACCGTCTTATATTTTTTGCCACAAAAAAAAGGCACCAGGACTTATTTTCGGGTGGTGCTGTACTGACTCACCTCACTTGTGTGCATTTCCCCCCCCCCCCAAGCGTCAGAAGCCTTCAGAAATTTCTTCTATAGCCGGCAAGGCTTTCCTGAAGGCCTCTACAGCCGATAACAGAGCTCTGGATCAATCCAGAGCTCTGTTATAGGCTGCAGAAGCCTTTAGGAAAGCCTTGCCGGCTTTGGAAGAAATGCCAATAGCAATAGCACCTAGACTTATATACCACTTTATAGTGCTTTACAGCCCTCTCTAAGCTGTTTATGCAGTCAGCCTATTGGCCCCAACAATTTGGGTCCTCATTTTACCCACCTTGGAAGAATGGAAGGCTGAGTCAACCTTGAGGCTGGGGAGATTCAATCTGCCAAATTGTAGGCAGCTGGCTGCAGAAGTAGCTTGCAGTACCACGCTCTAACCACTGTGCCACTGAGGCTCCTAATGAGTCAGCAACGCAGGTGTCGGGTTGTGCGAGGCCTGACTGCAACTGTCCGAAGGTAAGTAATAGGGCAGCTCCACCCCCATCCTAGTTTAATTTTTACCCATGCACCCTGGGGTGAGTGGGGTCATAATTAGGGCATATTTTGGAGATAGGGCTTGTATTAGTTGCACATATAAAAATCAAGCTAGAACTTACTTTTGGGGTAGGCCATATTTTTGGGGGAAACACAGTTGTATTATTTTAATACCAATATATTTTATATTTTAGCTGGTATGATTTTGAGACAGTTACATTGCTGATTGAATCACGTGTGTGTTTTTTAAACCTTTAAAATGATTTATATTAAAGGTTTAATATAAATATGATATATTTAATAGGACTGATATTATTTGTACTTTTGATGTAAATTATCCAGAGTTACTACTTGTGCCAAATTTGATAATAAAATTATGCCTAGAAAACTACCTTTGAGAGCTGGCCAACCATTGGATTTTAATTGTTTTTTTTTCCTATACTGCAGTATCTTATGTAATAAAGCATCCTATGGATCAGATTATAAAAAATCTGTTGATTTATTTTTATGCAAATCTCACAGTCTGTCACATCTACTTAAGCCCATGTCACACTGCCCAACGGATGCAAAAAGGACACATCGGACGAGCAAAATATTCCATCCGTTGTTATCCGCTATCAAAAGGGGCAAAAATTTGCATAACTGGGGCGGATAACATGGACGCGGGAAGGACGCAGGGCGGATGCAAAGCGGATGCGGAACAGAAGCGGATGGCACATCCGCGAGGCTTCCGGGGGGCCGCAGCAACGTGGACGCGGAACGGATACAACGGATGCAGAGCGGATGCAGAGCGGATGCAGAGAGGATGCACAGCGGAAGCCTAATGGATGCCTGGCGTTAATCGCGCATGCGGGGAGGATGCATTGCGTCAGCCCCGCGGATATAACGGAAGCAGCTTGGAAGCAGGTCGCCATTCAGAGGCCTTGGTTCCTGCCAGCCAGCAACCCCACAACCATGCGGAAGCACAGCAAGCCTCAGCCATCTGCTGCCAGCCCTTGCAAGAGGGACAGGGCTACCATCCCGCCCCCTGGCCCTCACTCTGGTTCTGCTGGGGCTTCTGCAGCACGGGCTCGCTCTTCTGGGGCTGGAGCTTCTGCTGCTTCTGCTTCTGGAGCTGATGACAAGCACTCCAGCACCAGCCACCTCCACAGCACCTGCACCCTTCACCCCTGAGACTGAGCGACCAAGAGGAGTGCCAGAGACTCATTTTTGTCTTATAGCTTGTTGTTAATAAAGTCTATTGTTGATTCACACACTTGCTTCATTTCTTTTTTTTAATAAAGTCTTGCTGGAAACTTTTAGAAATGGTTTAAACCTTTGCATGCTTATGGGATGGGTTGAGATAGCTGTGGGATGGGCAGGGATACCTGTGGGATAAACCTCCAGTGCAAGCATAGTGGGACTGTATGGACCATCCTCCAAGGTGCCACACCTATGGCCCTTTACTATCAATAACAATATAATCAATCATCCACACATGTCAACATAAACACAACTCTTTATTAAACGCCCTGTTCATTGTAGGCCCACCCAACATACATGGCCCAATCTCATCCGTGTGATGAGACAGTCTGAAGGAAGCATCCATTAAGCATCTACCATCCTGTCTTGCCACTCCACTGCTCCAGCTGGGGAGTTGCACCAGTGTTTCAGGAGGTTGCGCTGCTTCTTCGCCTCACGTGAGGCTCTGTTGGGGCCTTGCACATCCTCAGTGTCGATCAGGTTTCGCCCTTGCCTCCATTCCCCAGGCTCCATTTCCCCATTGCCTTGTTGGAGGTCCACGAGCCTGTTCTGCAAGACTGGGTAGGGGGTGCGCATGAGATTGTGCAGGATGGAGCAAGCTTCCACGATCCTCCTCACGGTCTGTGGGCTATGCTGCATGTTGGTGAGAAGTACCTGGAACCTGTTGGCCAGGATGCCAAAGGCGTTCTCCACCACCCGTCTTGCCCTGGACAGCCTGTAGTTGAAGATCATCTCTTCACGGGTGAGGTATTTGGAGGTGTAGGGCTTCATGAGGTAGGTTCTGAGGGAGAAGGCGTCATCCCCCACAATGAAGTAGGGCACATCTTGCTTGTCATTGGGCAGCGGGTCTGGATCTGGGAAGCCCACCATGAGGTTGCTTTCCAGCCCCTCCTTGAGGTGACTGGCGTTGTATACCTGGGCATCTGAAGATGAACTGTTGCCTGAAGTATCGAAGTACATGAACTTGTCGTCAGCATCCACCATGGCGAAGAGGATGATGCTGAAGAAGCCCTTGTAGTTGTGATAAGTGGACCCTGACTTGGCTGGCACTTTGCAGGCCACGTGCTTCCCATCTATGGCTCCAACGGTGTGTGGTAAGTTCCACTTCTGATACCACTGCTCTGCAACTTTCTTCCATCCTTCTTCAGTGGAGGGGCACTGGAGGAGCTCCTCCTTGTATTCTTCGATGATGGCCTGCACCACTTCTCTGACAACAAAGCTGATGGTGCTGGGTGGCACCCTCCAGTCGTACTGCATGCTCCTGTAGGTGGTCCCTGAGGCCAGGTGGCGCAGAGTGAGTGCCACCTTGAGCCCAGGTTCCAGGCTGGGCCGGAAGTTGGTGTTTGTCTTGGTCAACCTGGGTGTCAGCTGCTGCACAAGTTCATCAAACATGGCTGGAGGCATCCTCATGAAGTTCTGGAACGCCCGAGTGTCTTCGTTCCTGAGCTCCACCATCAGCTGGTTGTACAGTCCGTCCTCTGCTCTTCTGGTGAACCATCTTTGGACCCAGACTTTTTTTGGGTGCCTCCTTTTCTTCCCGTAGTAGAGTTCACAGAGCCTGTAGATGGTTTCGCACTCTTGCAGAAGGATGGTGGCTGCCGAAAGGACTTTGTCACAATCCACGGTGGACATGACTGGATGCTGTGGAAGAGGAAGAGTCAGATGAAGGCTGCAGAGGTCTGCACAGCTTGGCTGCTGTTCTGAAAGTGAGATGCAGGCGAGTTGCTCCCCCTTTTTATAGGCAGTGTAGGTGGGCCTTTGCATCCTCTAGGCATCCTGCAGACATCCTTAATATCCGAGATAGGTCCCCTCTACGAACATTTTTTCTGTTTTAAACGCTTTGTTTCCACTTGGCATCCGTTCTGCATCTATTCTTCATCCGTTCCGCTTCCTCCCTGCATCCGAGTGGATGCGAGTTGCGCGGATGCGGAGCGGATGCCTAGCGAATATAGCGGATGCGTAACGGATGCATAGTGGATGCGTAGCAGATGCAGAACAGACAAACTGGATACATTTTCCGCGCAAAAGTTTTGGGCAGCCCAAAACTTTTTGAGCGGATGAAACGTCAATAAACGGATGCTGGACGGATAGAGAGGAAGCCAAACGGAGGCAGTGAGTACATTGCGTTTTCCAACAGATGGCAAGGTTTTTTGTCCGTTTTACAGCCTCTTTTCATCCGTTGGTTCACTGTGACATGGGCTTTATGTATAGCTTAAAAAAGGGGACGGACGGACAAAAAGCTAGCATTTACTCCATGCGCTATATTTTAAGCAATCAGAACTATTTTGCCAGAATCACAGAGATGAAATGTTTTGACAAATTATTGCAACCCATGTTTGGTACTGGTTTGTTACCTTATCTGAAAATTATTTTTAACATATTTTTTTCACATTTTATTGCTTTAAGAATCATATGATTATAACTTTGTTAATGTACTTTGTTAGGCTAGATATTTACGCTATTATTCACTGCCCTTCTTTTGCGAAACTTTGTAAGCTGACAGATTTTCCATTATTCTTCATTACAGTGCATTTCAATTGCAGAAAATCTTAAATTTTTATATTAATCTTAAATTTCTATATTATCTTGGGCAGTTTGTACAGCTTACTGTAATGTAATTCTTTTTGCTGACCATTTTTAAGCAATGCTAGTCAAGGCAAAATTTTATTATACTAGTACTTACCCTGAATCTCCAAGAATGATGACTTTGAGTAATACTTTCTTTCTAGAAGTCATTATTACAGAATTCAGATGAATATTCAAGTGCACTTACTAGACAAAAAGAAATTACAATATAAAAATCTTACGCTGCAATCCTTTTGCTTTTACAGACAAGTCAAAATACAGGTAACATATTAATATTTCATATCCTTGCAAACTAGGTACTAGATATTGCTTTTTTGAAACAGATGTTAAGATGGAACCATTTCATTGCAAAAAAGCCTCTGTTTGACTACTTATCAAATCCAGAGAATGCTTAGCTATTCAACTTAAGTGCCCCATAAAGTATAAAAGCAGGAAGGAAATGATTCCCCAGAAACTTTACTAATGCTGGATGCTATCCATCTTAAAAGCATTCCAATACTTTCCTTTTTGGCTTAAACAAAAAAATAGCTTTAGTTATCTCCCCAAAGCTGGTTTAGGAAAAAAAAAAAAAAGTTTCAGGTTAATAGTCTCAGAAATTCCTCTGTGAAAGAATGAAGAGGGCGTTGGAACTTACCTGATACACCCGTTCTCTTTGAGCTGTGAAGAGCATCCAGTAGTGGGAGGTGCTTAGTCTCCGCATTCACAGGCTGAGCTTGATTTGTGGAACGCTCCTCCTCCACCACATGACTCCTCCTCAGCGTTCCCCAGTTTTGGCGAAGACGAGAGAAATAAGCTCTCTCACCCTCACGTTCTAAAAAGTTCATTGGCCGAAACAGGACCCCACCAGATGGAAAAAGGGTGGGACTGGATGCTCTTCACAGCTCAAAGAGAATGGGCGTGTCAGGTAAGTACCAATGCCCTTTCTCCTATGAGCTGTTCAGAGCATCCAGTCGTGGGACATACCAAAGCTTGGCCTGTCCTATGGGAGGGACTCCGTCTGGTCTGGAATCTCCCCCTGTCTCTGTGGACCTGCTGCAGAACTCTTCTGCTGAAGGAAGCCTCAGCAGAAGCAAACATCAATTTTGTAGTGTCTAATGAAGGGCGATGGGGAAGCCCAAGCCGCGGCCTGACAGATTTCAGTTATTGATGCCTGTGTGGCCCATGCTGCCAAAGTTGCTGCACTCCTTGTTGAATGAGTTCTTATGCCCCTAGGCACCTGCAGAGATTGGGTCTGATATGTTTTTGCTATTGCCGCCGGTATCCAACGGCCTATCGTAGATGGTGAAACCTTGCAACCCTGAGAATTTGGCTGAAATGACACGAATAAAGCCTCTGATTTCCTGAAAGCCGCTGTACGCTTGATATAGATTTGTAGAGCACGCCTCACATCAAGCTTATCCCATTGTCTTTCCATCCCCTGTGATGGTCTGGGACAAAAATCTGGAAGAATAAGCTCTTGTGCTCTATGAAAAACCGAATTGACCTTGGGCATAAATGTGGGATTGGGACGAAGGACCACACGATCAGCATGAAAAACGCAGAGATCTTGTCTGGCAGACAGGGCTGCAATTTCCGAGATACGACGAGTGGAAGTGATTGCTACCAGGAAAACTACTTTGTAACTGAGAAATTTGAGACTTGACGATTTCAAAGATTCGAAGGGACCTTTAGTGAGAGCGACAAGGACCTTGTTAAGGTCCAAGGTGGGATAACAGTGCACTGCTGGAGGGCGTAAATTAGTGGCTCCTCGAAGGAAAGATCTTATGCGTGGGTGATGTGAAAGAGAACTGAGGCCCTTTTGAGTGAGAACTGATGCCAAGGCCGCCACCTGCCTTTTTAATGTATTAGGTGACAACTCCTTATCAAATCCCTCCTGTAAAAACTCTAGAATCTGGGTGACAGAAGGAGAGGCAGGATCAATTTGAAGCTTACTACACCAATTGTTGAGGGGCGTCTGGCGGCTAAGATAGTGTTGAATACTCTGTTAGAGAGCTTTTCGCTCTTCAAACCACTCCGTTCAAACCTCCAGACGGTCAATTGTAACCATTGAGGATCCGGATGTTGAAGAGGCCCCTGAGTTAATGAAATTCTGTCTGACGGGAGTCTTGGGGGGGGGGGGGCTACCGAATTGAAATTCTCCGTCCCTTGGGATGGGTACCTGGAAAAAAATCTTGGGAGCTGATTGTTGAGAGGGGAAACAAATAGGCCTACCTATTTGACATCTTGGCTGACCAAGTGACCGTGCCACTTCTTGGAACAGGGATGGGTGGAGGCGCCACTCCGATTGATCTATGGTAGCCCTACTTAGCCAGTCTGCCTGTGTATTCGACAGACCTGAAATGTGTTCTGCTTTGATGGAAAGTATGTTGTTCTCCACCCAACAACACAGGCACTCCGCTTCCCACATTAGCTGCTTCGATTGTGTGCCCCCCTGCTTGTTTATGTGAGCTTTGGCTGTTACATTGTCTGTTAATATCAGTATGTGCTGACCGCATCCCTGGCAGAAGAAATTCCGAAGGGCCAGGTGTACTGCGCGAAGTTCCAGCCAGTTTATACTGCATGACTGTTCTATGTCGGACCATCGGCATTGGGTTGTGAGCGATTGGACGTGAGCTCCCCATCCGAACAAACTGGCATCAGTGGTGATGGTGAGCCTTTGTGGTTCCTTGAAGAGACAGCCTTGGTTGGTAAGTTTGGCGATGTCTTGGTACGCCCTGATGTTAGAAGAAGGAACATGTTGTTTCAAAAGACGAAGCCATCTAAGAGACGACCGCGTGAAGGAGGCGGCCGTGGCTGATCTGATAGCCCACGCATCAGACTGATGAGCTCTGCGTAGGGCTAGCTCGACCCTTTTTTCCTCTGGCTTTAAGGCCTCAGTGCCTTACTGGGAATAGAGGGGGATGCTAAAGCCACTATAGGCTCGTCTACCTCGGGAGTCCCCAGTAACTTTGCAAAATCAGGGTCCAAGTTGAAATATTTCCTATCATGTCCAGTTGGGGAGGTGTATACCGCTGCAGAAGCTCACTGCTTCTGCACCAGGTCCGAAAATATGGGTGGGACTGGAATTACCTCTGCTTCAACTACCGGTTGGTTGAATATCATGTCCTCTGGTCCCTCCCCTGAAGGGTCAGGTGTGTCAGAAGGTTTTGGCTTGTTTAGGCCTGCAATGTTCTTTGCCTTAAACAAGAGAGATTTGAAAAGCTGTGGCTGAAATAAGCCTATAAAAGCAGGCTGGTCAGGAATAAGACCTTCATCTTCAGACATTTCCCCCTCTAAGGGGTCTGCCTCTGACAGGGACTCGCTATCGTGAATTGATCCCACTTCAGACTCGGCCATTTGAAAGATTTGATCTACTTCCCCCTCCTCCTCCGGCCCTTGGAGAGGGGTCTCCTCCTGTAAATGTACCTGGGACTGGTGTTGTTCCGACCTGGTCAGTGACCTCAGAGGTTGAGACTCTTGGTCAGTATCTATAGGGTAAGGGCTGGACATTACCGCGTGTTGAAGCCCTGCTGCAATTCCTTGGCAAATAGCCATCTCCATCCAGGCTTTCATCCTTTCTGGGACCTCCTCAATGAAACTGTCATCCTGGCAAAGACCAGTGGCTGTCGGAGTGAATGTGGCTTCAGGGGCCCATCTGGTTGGTGTTCCAGACACTTGGACCTGTTGTCCTTGTGGAGTCAAGCTGCGCCTGGATGAAAGGGAGAGATCTAGAGGAGGAGGAGGGTGTGAAGAAACTGACGGACTGTCTATTTGCTTTTGTAAGGCCTTGTGGCGCCCTAAGGCGTCCCTTTCTGAGGCTTTAGAATTTCCACTGTGTTTTGATTTGGCTTTTGCCTTCAAGCAAGGGGCCTGAGAGGTGCTACCATCTGCCATTTTGAATAAAATTAGAAGAATAATTGAATATAATTTGTATACAAGGCAGTTGGCACGCCCAGGATCCGATCTGAGTCAAGAACGGTTGCCCTGATAAAATTCTTATTGCCCCTCCCTTTTTTTTTAATTTATTCTTTTTATTTTACTGGTGTCTAGTAAAGTAATGCTGAGGAGGAGTCACGTGGTGGAGGAGGAGTATTCCACAAATCAAGCTCAGCCTGTGAATGTGGAGACTAAGCACCTCCCCACTACTACTGGATGCTCTGAACAGCTCATAGGAGAATGCTTACTACAGCTTTCACACATGCGCGCGCGCACACACAGACAGTGCACTTAATTCCAATATGACGAAATAGTAGAAAAGTGAATGAAGTACAGCAAAACTGTACATCAGGCATAATTTTTGAAGTTACATGAAACCCTCTGCTCTGCAACTGTCTTAAGTATAATTATGCAATCTACTACAAACTGAAATTCCAACAAAGTATAAAATAGCAGCTTTATTTAAAATGTCCAGCAAGACTATGATTATTTGGCTTTTAAATTGTGAACACATGTTAGTATTCTGCTATTCTGCTGTGTAAGATTCATAAATGTTGAACATTAAAGGAAATGCCACTATGGATTGCAAGCTTTTTAAGGTAGGTGTAATGCTGCAGGGAAACATTGCGTGCCAAAAACAGAAAGTGCCCAAATTCAAAGGTTGCAGTTAGTTTAAAAAATATTAAGGCACAGTTGAATTCAGAAATAAACTGGAAGAATAAATAACTACAAAATCATACAGTAAAATCTTAACAGAGTACAGCGTTCCATTATTTCCCAAATTCTAGTAAATTAAAGAGCATTTGATCATAGCAAACCAAATTGCATTATTTGTATGATGAATGTCATAACACAAATGATAAATGCAGTACTGCAGTACTCAAATACTCCCTCTGTGAAGGACATGGGTGCTCATGAACTTGAGATATAAATAACAAATGAAATAAAATTGCAATGACATTTAGTCCCTTCCAAGAAAGTCTGTTGCATCATGGTTTTACTGTACTGCTTATAATTCTAGATTTTGTCTTTGGAATTTGGAAATTCATTTAACAACCTAATTAAGCAGTTATTAAAAAAAACAATCTCTGTTATGCTCAATAAACTAGCCCTTATTTTTAAAGACCACTTAACATGGGTTTCATTTCCTCCATATTATCTCCAATGGTGGGATTCAATGTGTTAACATTCTGTTGATTGAAATATTTTTTCTTTCAGATCTTAAGCCACAGCTTTCACGCAGACTTCTTGTTCATGACAGCACTGCTTTCCAAATGGCCAATGGAGCTACTCAGTACCAGCAGAGCACAACTGCAATTATTAACACTTACATGATTAAGTGCTACTACAACAAAGTAAAATAACAGACAGAGCACACCTACAAAGCTTAAGCTTGGTGCAGAATGTGTTGAAACATACCCAGGGGAAAAATCTTTGTAATTTTAACACAAATTAGTCAAAGAACTTTAAATACTATACAGATATCAATCAGTAAAATAGAAGCATTCATGAGACAATTCCTGCAGTCATGCCACCCCTTCTAGCTCCTTCAAGGGAAAACTTCCAGGATACAATAGTAGGATAATAAAATCAATTATAATATTTAAAATTATCTTTGGACAGTATCATTAACTTTATGACATTATCTTCATTCGTTATGATTCTTGATTCTTAACGAATGTATCTTTTCTTTATGTACAGAGTATTTACACCAAAACAAATTCCTTGTGTGTCCAATCACACTTGGCCAATAAAGTACTCTACTCTATTCATTAAAAAAGCCTTCTGGAACAGTCTTTTTTTTTTTTTTAATTGCACCCCAAAGATGAAGAGGGTCAGAGCAAATCTCGGATGGCAAACTCTTCAGCAACTAAGGGACTTGGTTGTTTCCTGCAGATGTTGCATTACCCAACTATGTAACATTCATTCTAATGATGATGCCTTGAAAATCATAATGACTAGCACCGATATTATCTAGCTTGGATAGTGAAACCTCTGCAAGAAAAGAACCAAGCTCAGAGAGCACCAAGGGTTTCTCATTTCAACCTGAGCTACACGTATTTTCCTTTACTGGTAAACAGAGGGACCATTTATCAGGAAATTATCTCCTGAATCCCCTTCTAATCTGTCAACAGTTGGGAACTACTAACATTATCCACCCCTAAACATTTCATTAGTTATCTAAAACATCATGTGATGTTATCAAGTGTGCACTTTCCTATAAATTTTAACACACTTATTTAATTGGTTTAAAATACCATGAAAAAGTAGTTTTTAAAAAAAATAAAATGATGTCTATCAATAGCGCATTTGATATAACCTATGAAATTTGAAGCATCTATAAAAAGTTAGCACTATGCCAGCAGCCAGTGCATAGTTATTACAAATATAGAGAATGTCCCAACATTAACAATTGTTATTTCGTGTATATATAACCTCTTGTCCATACAGCATCCTTTTGAAGTTGTGGCTTATTTCAGACACAAAAAATGGTATTGCATAGGAGGCTGATTACTCAAGTCTCATGCTGTAAATCAATGTTTTCCAATTAGTAACTTTCAGTATGTAGAATTCAACCCTCAAGATACTCAATCAGAGTACCACAAGTTAAAGTGTTAAATATTTCAAATTTGCTGTGGCTATGTTAAGGTATCACTCTTTTGTTGATTTATTTCTTCTAAGGCATACCTATCTATATGTAAGTTCATTTTCCCAACAATTGCCACATGCCTTAGCATGTAACAGTAAACTTTTGGGAAATTTTGAATTCTAGTCAGCTGATGATGTAGGGGCTTTAATGAACTGTTTGCTATTTTGATAAAAATAACCAAGGGGAGATGACAGGTTCAGGAATTTAATTGTAGTATTTGCCTATATGAAGCAAGCTTTTATTGATAATTCTATTTCTTTATTGCTGTATTTCTCTTTATTCCCTCAGGTAACCATAGGAACAGTACTTGGCACAAGTCTGCACAATCAGATTACAACAACATGTGTGGGCCCAGAATGCTTAATCACATTCCTTCCTTCATGGAGAAAGCACTTCATAATTTATTTTCTCCATAAGATCTCATTTTTATTGAAGTGTGATTTTAAACTAAAGGTTTGCTAGTTCTCTGAAAAAGAGTATGAAGCCAAACTTCATTTATTTGTATTTATTTATAAATACTTCATAGTATTTATTCTATGGGTTCCTTGGATGAGAATCATGATACCAACTGTATCTTCCTCAGGAAGAACATTAATAAGCTTCATACAGTAATTTAAAATAGCATTTACCTGGGAATAGGCTTGGCAAGAATGATCAAAATGGTTATTTCCAATTATTTCCAGACTGTAAAGAACTTGTAGGAATCATTCTGTATAGTTTTCCATAGAGAGCTTAGAACTCAGTGTATGAATATTGAGTGAGCCTTCCAGTCCAGAAGAAATAGCCTGTAGACTTATATTCTGCTTCACAGAGCTTTCTAAGCTGTTTATACAGCCAGCATATTGCCCCCAACAATCTGGGTCCTCATTTTAACCACCTCGGAAGGATGGAAGACTGAGGCAACTTTGAGCCAATGAGAATCGAACCACTGGCAGTGGGCAGAATTAGCCTGCAATACTTAATTCTAACTACTGCACCACCACTGCTCATAATGAAGAGAGATGCACTTTTTTATACACAGCCACCTTTATTATTTCAACAAACATTGATTTTTGTCAAACTACACCCTATCCACTACTTTTCATCCAGCATTTGCACGTCTTAAAATTGCCCCATTCATTTTCCCATTTCTGCTTTTGGCTATTTACCATATAACTTGCAATCATGCACTCATTTTTTTCCATCAAGCACAACTCAGTCATAATTTTGGGATCCATACTTGTTACAGTCATATAATCTAACTTTCCAAGCATGTCATTTGAATTTTCAATCAAAAATGCAGCAATACTGACTTATAAAGAACATTTGCATCACCAAATATTTTATATATTCATAAATATGTTAAGTAATCCATGAAATACATTCTTTTACTATCTATTCAGTGTCAAATCATTAAAGCATTCTATTTATTCTCACATATTTACTTCCTTTGTTATATACCAATCATATATTCAGCAGCCACCTTTTAGTTCCATGACCACAGGAAAAAAATCCATAATTCCAGTCTATTTCCTTTATTCCACATCTTCTCAATATTGATTCTATCATGTGAGAAAATAAGTTTGTTATACATCTCTTAATCAGGTGCTGAAGAGGTACAATCTGGTTTGTGGACACTTATCCAGCATAAACCCAAACTGCATTCCCCAAATTTTTCTTGCTTCATACGCAAGCCACATTTCAATTTTAAAAGTTCTCCAATTATACTATATACACCTGCATCGTTACCATTTTCAACGTTCACAGCATTTCTTACAATCTTTTGTTTTGATTTAAAACATTCTTTCCTTCTGTCCAACTGCGTCTAAATCTTGAAGACTGCCTAAATGAGCCCCTGCAGCTTTCTTGGCAAGGCTTTTTTTCAGAAGTGACTTGCCATTGCCTACTGTGATTATCCCAAGGCCAGCCAGCTAATGCCTAAAGCAGGAGTAGAACTTGCAATCTCTTGGTTTCTTGCCTAATGCCTTAACCATACACCAAACTGGCTCTCATATTATTGCCATACAAATCTCCAAAATTCTAATTCTGTTTGCAATTATCATTTTCTCCATGCCCAGAGATTTTCCTTTCACCCTTAGTTTTGCAGCAGTACTTCTTATCCACAACTTCTACTGCTTTATCATTCTACCAAACATGCTTGTTCATACTTCTCAGCATAACTCCATGGTGCTTTAATGCTTCGCTATCATACATTCTTTCCCTCTGGTCCAATTAGCTTCCACATAGTCTTGTTTTACTTCCACTTTTGATTCAATTTTGTTGAATGATTAATCTATCTTCTAATACTTTTTTCAAACCATCAACTATGGTATCTTTCTATGCAATTAGACCTGCTTTGGAATGGTTCTGATTTTTATATTTACACTTTATCTTTATACTTTTATCTTTACACTCACCCAGCCATGGTACTGGGGAAATGTTTGAATCTACATTGATTTTTGATGCCCATAGGTTTCTCCCTGTACAGTGTTGCAAAACCTGTATGAAATTATTGGAAATATTGATTTTGGTGTAAATTCATACCTAGCTCATTTCTTACTACCTAATCCAAAGGAAACGTAGCACTACTTTTATCTGAATCTGGTCTGGATGAGGAAAAGCAAGCTGAAATCAAATCAGAGAAGATGGAGAAGGGGAAGCCAGAAGCAGGGACTGAGGTGGTCATCTTGAATTGCAGACCCCTGGAATCTGAGAGTGCTCCTTATCCCCAATGTATTCACTATTTATTAACTATTAATTCTTATGGTTTATAATTTGTATTGTTATGGCAAAGCCGTAGCAATCCAGCAACTCTACTTTAGCCTAATCTGTTAAATGAACCCAACAATTAAGTTAGGTAAAAGTGTGTCATTTGCTCAATAGGCAGTACTATGTAATTTTTACTTAGTTCTACATTACAAAAATACTGATTCTGAATTAGTCATACTTGTTGCAGAGTCATTATTCCTGTTATATATATTCTCCCATAAATTTCACAATATTTAGTAATTTTATAGGTTTTCCTTCAGGTCTTTTTTCCCCCAGAAGACTTGAACAGAATAATCTTGCCAGGTTTTAATTATTTGTCTTCTAACAATAAATAATGACAATTAGACTCATAGATTCGAGAACATATGTTACATTTGATAGTACCCACTAAAAGCAACGCTAAAAAAAAAAAACCAGCTGCATCCTTAGCTATATATTCTTGATGCTGGCAAAATACTCTTACAAAAATGCACACACTTAAGCAGCAACAATGATATCACCAGGCAGCTTTAAACAAGTTGCTGCATCAATTTTTCATTTTTATTAAAAAAACAGATCATAAGCAAATATACTTGCAGTAAAAATATATGCAGGCTAGATAACTACTGTACTGAAAACTACCAAGTCTATAAAATGCCTGTATGAAAAACTGTATTATTTCAATACAGGTAAGTTTCAACTGTTAGTGAGCATTTGAAATTACAATGGCACTGATAAAGGTAACTTACAATTTGTCCTCATGCTTACAATTGTAGCAGTATCCCCCACGGTCACCTGATCAAAATTTGGGTACTTGGCAACCAGTATGTATTTATGGTGGCTGCACTGTCCCAGAGTCATCTAATCACCATTGTGACCTTCCCAGAGGACTTCCAATGGCAAAATAAATGGACAAAGTCATATTCACTTAATAACCATGTGTTTCACTTAACAATCATGGCAACAAAGGTAAAATTGGGTATGACTCACTTTAACTCACTTAGCAACAGAAATTCTGATCCCAATTGTGACTGTAAGTTGAGACCTACCGGTACAACTATTTGGTTATAAAGCCTAGCTTAAGCTTCTAGTAACACAAATGCGAGTTATCTAGTAGAGCTCCCTGAACTAGCTTTCTATATGCTGAGTTTAAATATTTGAAAAACTCATCAGCAATGCTAAACTGAAAAGTAGGGAAATGTTAGCAAGTGAAAACCTTTTTTGACTGGTGCATTTCAAAAATGTTAGATTACAACTTTCTCTCTAACTAGACATTTTTCCTATATTTTAGACTGCTTACTAAACTGCTGAGCATCAGTGCACAATGCTTAAGCCCTCAAATAGTAAATGTTCCAATTCATAGTAATACTAGCAAGAATTTATGTTCTCTATACGTTGCCTGTATTTTTATTTAAAGGGATGCTTACACTCATTAAGTATTAATATTCAGAGAATGCAGTTTATCTGCTTGAAGTAATTTCGCCATGCATCTCAAATAGCTATGCTGGCAGAAGCTTCATTTTCCACTTTACGTTTATAACTGAACCAGAGCTGGGATCAAGAGCAGCCAAGAAAACTGAAATATAATTGGCATGAATGCCAGAATTATTACCTCTATTTGTCTAAAATCCACTTCTGAATATCTCACTGCCTGCCTACCACAGCTATTTATGGTGTCAACATAAATAGAATCATATTCTAGAGTGAAGTTTAAAAAAAGAATTAACTGGCACTTAATGCATTCAATTATCTTCCAAAGAATACCATCAGCCCTCTTAAGCTTGAATCTTCCATACATTATAAATTACAATTTCAATTGAGTATGATCAAATATCAGAGATTATAGAAACCTGGGATAATTTAGATTAGAAAAAGAATAAAACATAAAAAAACAAATGACATAGGCATAAACTAGGGCTTTCTTAAATGGAATCCTGCAAGATTTCTATATTAATTCACTCAAAAGAGATGCCTAACAGTCTTCGGCTGAGCCCTGTCAAGATTGGATGGTTCCTCCAAGGATTATACCATCTTTGGTGCTAGATGGAAAGGCACTGCCCCAGAAGACCCAGCATGCAATCTGGGATCCTCCAGATTAACAACTCCTGCTCAAAAAGTATGTTGCAATTGTGGTTGGGAAAGTCTTTGCATTGCATTGCATTCCATTAGATCAGGCAGAGAAGGCATGCTCAGGGCTTTATTGGTTAAGGAGTTGCATTCGGTAGGTCCCAAAAGATGGGCCTTCTCTGCTATGCCTTATGGGACATCCCCACCACCACCAAAGTTAGGCTCGCTTTTTGTTTAGGAATTCCCTCAGACTCCAGTCAATGGAAAATAAGAGAAATTCTTAGATGGTTCAACTATGATTGATATTGCTCTGTCTGTGTAATTTGTATATTTTAAATGTGTTGATAATATCCTCATTTTAATTATGACTTTTATAATTAGTTTTATCTGTTGTTTATTCAATTGTTGTATCTACCCTGAGTCACTTTATATGAGATAACTGGTCGTATAAATGTGACTGATAAAGCCAATTTTTTTTAGTAATGCTGGCAGAGGCTAAGATATGAAAGAGAAACACAGACACATAATGGTTTTTATATATTCAATTTTAGCAAACTATTTACTCCCCACCATATATATGCACAGTGAAATTTGTGAGTTATAACTTCAATATTGCTCCAAATTTGATAGGGGATCTGATAAAACATAAGAGCAGCTCTGTAAATACATCATAGTAAACAACCATCAAAACAAATTGCATTACTTGGTGTAATGTGTCTCTAGCTATTATCTGGCAGCTGAGCAAGATACAGAAATAACTTTTAAAGGAGAGAGTAATTAAAATGGCAATGTGGAAGAATTAAGTGGATGAGGGATTTGTCTAATACAAAATAAAGTTTTATAAACCAATAATGAGAGTCAGTTTGGAGTAATGGTTATCAGGCTAGACATCGTGAGACCATGAGTTTTAAGTATAAAACCAGTTATGTGACTTTGGACTATCACTCATTCTCATTCTACAACCCTAGGAAACCACTTCCGAAAATGTTCTCAAGAAAACTGCAGGGACTTGTTCAGGCAGTTGCCAAGACTGACTTGAAGGCAAAGGTGGAGCACATGAGCATTTGGGAAAGAAAAACATCTTAACAGACAAGGCCACCACTAACTTTGCCTATTACTGTGGACTAGTCATAATTCATTTTTTTATGAAAGTTCAGCAATAGCATCTTTTAATTAAAAAATATTTTGATTTCATACTTGTGAAATTAGTTGTCACAGATGGGACTTAGGATTCCAATAAAGTGTCATTGCCTATTCCACTATTAAAATTGCTTCTATATTAATGGTGAAAGGACTAAAGTTGATCTCAGCATGGATTGCGCTGTTAGTTGATATGAAACATACATTGCTAAGTGATAGGAAAAGTAACTATCATTCTGTAAACCAACACTGATTTCTCAACTTCTAAACAAAAAACACTTCAATTACTTTTTCAGGTGTGACTATAACAGCTTCAATCATTTATAACTATTTGTTACTTCATTTATTACCTCAGGAATATTGTAATCACCTGTCTTTCATGCCTAGTCATATTACCAGTGATAATATATTAGTATAAGTACTTCAAGTTCAACATTTATGGGTGGGTAGCAATGAAATTTAATTATGCATTTATCCTCAGATTTAAAAGAAATTATCGTACTTCTCACCTTGTTGTGCCATACATACTTTAAACGTAACTGACCTTTTTGGATACTTTCAAGTTAGTGGGGGTTCCTGATCATTGCCTGGACTAGTCCTTGCAGTTTTCTGAACAAAATTTCAGAAGTGGTTTGACACTTGTCTCCTTCCTAAAGCCGAGATAGTGGTAGGACCAAAGTTATCCAGCTGGTTAGATGCCTAAAGGAGGACTAGAAAACACAGATCTCCTGGTTTCTAGCATGGTGCTTTAGCCACTACACAGAAACCTATCTCTTCATTAGTCCAGGAACACAGAATATTGCCTTACAAATCAGATGCCCCATTATTGTGCTCTTCCTAATCTTATCAAGTAGTCTGACTGCCTCAAATCACTCACAACAAGTTAGAATGTTTATAAATGAGTTTATAAATATCCACAGTGAAAAATCTGATTTTTATTCCTGGTAATCACATTCAACTTACATTATTTCTGAACAGGTGAACTCAGAGCCAGAATAATGTAATGGTTAAACCATCTGATTAATACCAAGTAAACCCAGATACTAAATTCCTCCATAATGGATTAGTATCCATAAAAACTACTGGATGTTGGGCAGCCAATCTCATGGGGTTGTTTTAAATAGAAGGTACTATAAGGATGACCTTTATTTATTGTCCAAATACAATTGCAAATATATGCATAGAATCATAAGATCCTGTAATTGGTCTAGAAGCTACTATGGATTTGCTCATGTTAACAGTTATATAGCATTAGATGAAAGTCTCCTACAGATCCGCCACTACTCAAAACTTCACCAGTTTGAAGCAACAACTTACATCTCAGGATGTAAGGTATGTTTGTATTATTTGCCTACAATTTTCAGTACAATAAACCAACAGTTCTCAGGCTATGGGTTAGGATACTGGAAATTGGGGTGAGGCCAGGGGCATAATTTTTAAAACCATTGCCCAGGTCGGGTTGGGAATGCTGTCAAAAT
Organism: Laticauda colubrina; assembly: GCA_015471245.1. NCBI lineage: Eukaryota > Metazoa > Chordata > Lepidosauria > Squamata > Elapidae > Laticauda > Laticauda colubrina. Next base: position 39,550,721 of record BLBF01000003.1, on the reverse strand, counting down.
TTAATTCTGGAATTTGCTAATTTTTCATGGGCAAGCTCTAGAGGGCAGTATAGATACCACAAAATTTAATAACATTGTTGAGTTTAAATTGAACTATTAAAGAGATGCAAAATGTTTCCTTCAAGGAAAAAACAGCTCAGTTATCTTTTGAAAACAGCACTTGAGACAGCTGTGACCTGGATAACTGAGAATGTCCAAAGACATTCCTTGTCATTATTCATAGAAAGTTACCCAATTCCTTTCTCATTTTCAAAGGTGGTGGCAATACAAAGTTTGAGAATTTCTGATAAGAAAAAAGGAAGAAACATTTAAGAGCAAATTGAAATATTAACTTTGAATAATGTACGTCTTACAAGTTATTTCTTTTCAGTTATATTAACTGAATTTTAAGAAAAAGCATATGACAAACCCGCCTTTACAGAAATTGATTACTACAGAGCCTATTTTCTATATCACAATTTCCAAAGCACTAGGAACACTCGATGACATTTAATCCCTAGATAAATTGCACTTAACTACTCATGAACTAAATCATGTGCTTAATCAGCTGCTGCAATCACAAGGAAAAACAGCATGCTTGCTCTTCCCAGCTAAGGAGGGAAAACATAGAACCGGAAATATACATGGATTCCATTTAATACTGGTTAATTTTACTACCCAGTAACTTAATAAAAAGGGAAATTATTTTCAGCTGCACACAATCTAAATCAGATATCTAGCCTATATATTTCTTTGAGGCCAGAAATATTTTAGAATAGTTAAATGTATTGCTTAGCTTTCATTGTGATATACAATTATCACAGTAAAATCAATGTAGTGGCCCAATCCATTACTGTCATTTGCCTTAAATTGCCAGGCTTTAAATACCGAAATATTCCTAAATATGGCACAAACTGCTTCTTCAGTATGAGAACATATTCACATACAAGGTTAGCTCTTTTCAAGGGTATCAATGAGTCGAGTCTTGAAATCTACTTTTATCCTGAGTCATTTGTTGTCCAGCATTCAGATTAAATACTTATGGCAATACAGAAAGACACTGCTTTGTTTACCATCCCTAACTTAGTAAACTACATCATGTTTAGACAGTGAGATAACATTGTGAGTCCCAACTGATCTACCATCCCTATACTACTCAAAGGAAACTCTTGTATTAGATTGAGCTCAACTGTCCTTGTACAATAATCGCTCAACTGATTCCACTCTTGAATTTACTTTCAAGAGTATTGTCTAACCAACACAGAAGGGCTTCTTTCTTTGTGCAGCACAACACCTAGATCATATGAAGCATACTAAACTGCACTAGGTTCAGGTAGAATGATCCCAAATTAAGATGGCAGCATTAAATCTCTGGGGGGGAGGGGGAAAATGACACTTCTATTTACTCAAAGCTAAAGATCTTAAAAGTCGATTTATTCGGAACAATATAGGCATTTTCAAGCTGGGAGATGGAGCGAGAAGAGGAGCAAGGGAACGAACGGATACCTCGGGGAAGTCGCTTCGGACGTTTTTTTTTTTTTTGTTGTTGTTGTTGTTGTTTTAAATGCACAGAAAGCTCCCGCTTGTTCAAATATGGAAAGTTCGGTATTTGTCGAACAACAAATTGAAGCCGGGCCAAAGCCATGAATCCCATGTTCTATTATTGAGTCTTCAATTGGGCAGTCACAGGAAGCGCTATTGTTTAGCCAGCAAAGGCGGGCAGGAGGGAGGGCTCAGCAGCTCTCGCACCTTTTCAGTGGTGGGCCCGGAACCAGCAACGGTCAACCAAACCACGCAACCCTTACAACGGACGGGGGGGGGGGGGGGGGGGTCCACGTTTCTTTGTTCCGGAAAAACTGAGGCTGGTGGTGGAGAAAGAGGAGGAAGGACAGGAACCATCCACCCCCCACCCCCACCCCACGCTTCTTCCCAGAGACATCCTACCGGCAGCCTCCTCGCCTAGCCAAACCCCCGCCCACCTCAGACGGATCGTTATTATAAGCGGCTGCCTTCCTTCCCCCCTGAACTGGTCCTATGGAGAAGTCTCTCTCTCTCCCCAGCCCCAAAGCCAACAGGGCGGGGCCCCTGACGGCCGCTCCCTCCTCCCGTCGCAAAGGCGGCCGAGGGGGAAGAGAGAGAGAGAAAAAAGACAGCCACAAAGGAATTTCTACACACACACACACACTCGGACGCCCCCGACAGAGCCGCGCCCTTCTCCCCGTTCTCCAACCCAGCGGGCTAAGCGAACGCCCCCCCCTCCTCCTCCCGCAAAGCCGTTAGGCCACTCTCCCGACGTCGAGCCCAACAAGACACCCTCGCGTTGGCGGCGCTCTGGGGCCCCACCCGCACCGTCAGACTCACCGTGTAAAACAACGAAACCCGGCTTTCTCGCAACCGTTCCTCCGCACCCCTCAGGACCGCCAACCCTCCGCTCCCTTCGGCTCCGCTTTAATGAGGCCAAACACCCTCCCCGCTTTCACTTCCGCCTCTTGCTCACCCCTTCCGGTCACGCGACCTGCCCGGCGTCTTGATTGCACTGACGTATAAAAGGGCGGGGCCAAAGGCCGGACGGGTTTCGGGAAGCCGCCTTTGGTTCTCATTGCGGCCGGCTCACGGTCTAGTCTAGCCTAGCCTTTGTCGGCGCCTCTATGATACGTGTAATCGAGCCCCCTTGCAAAATTCTGAAACGGGGTTTTGTGAATGAAAGGCTGGCCGCCGAGGAGCCTCCGACTACTGTCGGTTGGTGTCCTGCTCCGGGTTCAGTTTATTAAGCAGCGAGCACCTGCTCCCAACATGAACCTTTAAAATCATCGTCATCCTCGTGATCATTAAAACAGCGTGAACTTCGTTCAGTGGGCAGGAACTGATTTTGGAGTAAAGACGGACAGGATCCAGATTGCTTGACAAGCAGATTACGAAATCCATCCGCTCCAAAGGGGCTTTCCTCGAGTCAATATGAGCAACTTTGCTGCCTACCTACTTCGTTTCCTGAACTTGTTCTCCCAGCATTGTGGCATTCATCAGTCTGTCTCGATTAAAGCAACATGTCACACCCGAAACACTGAAATGTAAGGCAAGAGGAGTCGACGTAAGATGCGTACCATCTATGTGGAGAACAAAGATAGTACCGAGTAAGGTATGAGAGCTCATTCAAAATCATCAAACATGTATTTGTGCCAATATCCTTAGCGCGGGTACAACTCGCAGGAAAGAAGAATTAATTTTGTTCACCTAATAAAAAGTTAAAAGGAAGATTGGAGTGCAATGCTATGCTCCATTGATATACTGAAGTTATACGGATCTACATTTAAGTAAGATCATTGTCAAACTTTACAGCATGATGGTATCTTTATTACACCATCCCAGTTGTACCACAACCAGCATTAACCTTTAAAACCTTCATTAAGTCATTAACCTTCATCAACCTTTAAGTGTCTTCATGAGGAAGAATGTTACAGAAACTGGTGGGGAAGGGAAAGAATGGAAGGAACCATTGCTGGAGATCTTAAGTCTCTAAAGACCCAGCTTTTAAACTGGCTATTTTAAAAATTGTCCTGTGGTTTCCTTAACCAGCACCCTAATACGGGAAAGTGGGAACTATTCAGTCAGCCTATTCTACTGCTGGAGGGAACCCAGTGGTTTTTGGGGAGTGAATTTGGAGAATTTCTAAAAGTGAGAAGGTCCTGATAGCCCTGGACTAGATTCCTCTGAAGCTGCCTTTTTGTACACCTTTCCTGGAAAGTCCCTTCATTTCCTGACCAGCTCCAAGCTGAAGAGCTGTCTCAAACACTTCTGGAGAATTATGAGCAAGTCTAATGCATGCATGACCTTGTATTAAGACTGCACTGTGGTGATACTCGGAGCAATCCCCCCCCCCCCCCCATCCTTATGTTTCTATGAAGGGAGCTCATTTTAGTGTTGTTCAAATTCTCTTAGAAAAGCAACAATTGGAGGAACATCTCAAAGGCTGCTGTGAGGATCCTTCTTGATATGCAATGGATATTGCTCAGATCTGCTCCATAGAACTCCAGCTGGAGAAGGTCCTATTGAGGTGACTGAAGCTGGATCTTCCCATGTTGTTCTCCTTGAGGAGGTGGACAAGGTTTTGGAAACTGTGAGTGTAACTATTGTTCATTACTTTATTTCATTTTTATGTATTTATGTATTAATTTTATACAGATATATCTTTACATAATGTATCTGGAAAAAAGTAGCAAAGAATGTAATTTTTGCAGATAAAAATTAAGTGGCACAGACAAATATAAAGGGATTTTTATAGAAATAAAACATTGGGCTGGAAATAAGCAGAAAGGACTAATAATGAACCTTTAGCAACATGAATGGAATTTGTGATGAAATTACTTCTGATGAAATTGAAGTGACATGTTAGAAATAGTATTTTAGAAATTTGCATGAGAATGGTGATATCTTTGGAACTGAAAGAAATACTGTACCTGTTAGTGTCCAATATTTAGTAAAAAGAAAATCATAAAAACCATGGGAGTATTAAAAAATTGCAAGGTTGCTGCTAGTATAGATAGTGTAACTATAGAAAGTTTAAAATATGGATGTGGATTGCTTACAGATTGACTGTGATTTTTGTGTGAAAACCACATCTGTTCCCTACTGTAGAAAGTTACCACCCATCCCTCTCCTAAGAGAATGAAATATTCTAGGAAATATTAAAAAGGCAGAATATTCTACCTCCCTGGATGAGAAAAGGAGAAACATGCTCTTGGAAAGCAGCCTCCACCTTTGCTAATAGCCCCAGAAAGATTGAGCTATCCTATCTACAAGACAAAAGACTTTAGCTCCAGGGTGATAGGATTATAAGCCATGATAGGAATTGCCCCCACAGCATCTTCATTATATCAAGATTCAACCAAACCTGGGACTCAAGATAACCTACAAAGTTACCCCTGCATGGTCCCATGGGAGTCTGACAACCAGTCAGAATACATTTCTTGCCACAGGAACAGGAAACAAGTTCAAAGCCCAACAGAAGATATAAATCTTCCTCCCCCTCTCTCACCCATGTGTTCATTTTTTGTCCAGGACCTCAAAACCATGTGGTCCTGCCCACCATTAAACCATTCTTCCAAGCAGTCTCCATGTTTCCAGTGTCTTTTTCCCCACTTGGAACTGAACCCAGATGGACATTTCTTCCAACACTATAATTGAAAGAATGTTATTTCTTTAAATAAAAGTAGGAGTATGGAGCTGAAGATTTGTCTAAGACCAAGGTAGTTGTGTTTTACAGGAAAATTGGAGAGAATGACAAGGAATACATATGTATATGGCAATAAATTAAAGAAGACAGGTTCATGTATCTTGATAGAATGCTTCCAGATGAAGTAATAAAGAAGTTTTAATATGTGTAAAAATTGATAGTGAATAGTATGTGATCTCTTGCAAAGAATTAATACTGAGTATGTATAAGTTTATACGGTACATTCAGTATAAATGAAGGTACTCCATTCATTTACAGAGAAGTGAGAATTGGGTATGTCAGGAGAAAGATTAAAATTGAATGCAGCAGAACTGAGATATTTAAGTGTATGTGGTAGTTCTAGAAGAGATGTGCAAAGTATCATGGACATAGTGGAAGCAATAATAGTTTGTACGGACAGAAATATATGAGGAAATAAAGTGATTGGTGTTAGTATAAAGTAGATATGCTTGCAACAGTTAGCAGTAAAAGGAAACCAGGTCATCAAAGAACAAAGTGGCTAGACACCATCAAAGTTGACACCAGCCAGAGCATAGAACAAATAAAAAAATTAATGCAAGATCAGAAGATGTAGGGACCTGGCCCATAGAATCGCCAAGGGTCAGACATAACTGAATGGATAATATCATCCTCAAAGTAGATTTAACTAGATTTTTTTCTTAATGCATGCCAAAGCAAATTTCTTTTGCTTAGTACTTTTCATTCTTTTACTATGCTTTGTGTAATACTACTTACAAAGAGTCCTCAAATTACGACATTTTATTCAGCAGCAGTTTCAACGTACGGCAATGCTGAGCTAATGGTATTTACGCCTTATCCCCAAAGCTAGTCTTTCACCACTCCCAGTCATGTGATCAAAATTCAGGTGCTTGGCAAGTCCACCTACATTCACAACCCCAGGGAAACCTAAGCTTCCTGCACTTGCCTATCCCCATATATACCCTTTTGGCCTTCTGTGGCCTTGCATTCCGCTGCCCCAGCTGAAGTTTTGCACTATGCCAGGGTGGCTGAGTCTTCCAGAGGCCATTGCAACTTTATGCTGTGCTATAGCTCAGGGGCTTCTTATAGTCCCAGATCTGCAGTGTGGCAAGAAGACCCTGAGCTGCACCACAGCAAGCAGCCTCAGAGCCTCGTTCTGGGGCTGCTTGCCACCCTAGAAGATAAAGTGGGAGGAAAATCAAAAGGGCGGAGATGGGGGGGGGGGGAATTGGAGAAATTGAAAGGGAGGCAGTCCCTTGCAGTGCAAAAGATACTTTGGAGCTGGGAGGCACCAAGCCGAGAATAGTTTGGATCAGGGTGGGTTCTTGGCTAATGACCAATGTAATTGAATTAGCAAAGGCAATGTGGAGTTCCAGGATTGCCATTGCTAAGCGATGCTGTCTTGTGACGTTGAGCTTTACAACTACATCAGTCAGCACCAGACATTCTGGATCTACTGCTTTAGATTTATGAGTATATCCTGAAAGGCAACTGCATTCCAGATATCTATGTATTACACAGGAAATACGTATAAAGAAAAAAAACGTTTAAGTAACATGCATGTAAACTTTATATCATGGAAACCTAGTCCACCCACCCCACCCTGCAGTTTATGCAAGAGTCTGATCAAGTGAAGGTGGATCCGTGCTGCCTAGGGCTAACTGTTCTACTGTTTTATTTTTATTCATTTATAGGCTGCTCCAGATAACTGACTCTTTTAGTTGGGATTTCTGCCTTGTCTCTTAGCATTCCAAGATCAGCAGGAGTGAAACTGGTAACATGCCACCTCTGGAGGGTAGAAAGAGTGTTATATGGATATGGCTTTTGCATACTTTACTGTTATTCAGCAATAGCATCCTTATGTTGAAATCCTCCTAAAGTTTATTTGAATATTAAGTCTTTATTGTAAGATTCCATCCAACAATAGGACTTTCTCAGTGTATGTTATGCCTCTTTTATCTCTTTTTCAGAAGTTAATTAATAACTGCATCAATTACATGATTATGTAATCTATACTTCTTAGAAGGTAAGTCCCAGTAAAATTAATAGTTTTGAAAGAAACAAAGGCAGGTATTCTAGAATACATTAAGACTAAAATGTGGTTGCTGGCTTGTGAGTCATTGAAGGTGTTTGCATGATACACAGTTAAGGCCCTGTCACACTGCCCAATGGATGCAAAACGGACATAACGGACGAGAAAAATGTTCCATCCGTTGTTATCCGCTCTCAGAAGGGGCAAAAATTTGCATAACCAGAGCAGATAACACGGACGCGGGGAGGACGCAGGGCAGATGGAAAGCGGATGCGGAACGGAAGCCCAGCGGATGGAAGCGGATAGGAGCGGATGGCACATCCGCTAGGCTTCCGGGGGACCTCAGCAAAGCGGACACGGAACAGATACAGTGGATGCAGAACGGATGCACAGCGGATGAAGCGGATGCAGAGCGGAAGCCTAGCGGATGCCGAGCGTTAATTGCACATGCGGGGAGGAAGCATTGCATCAGCCCCGCGGATATAACGGAAGCAGCTCGGAAGCAGGTCGCCATTCAGAGGAAAGACCTGCTTCCAGACACATCGACTGCCTTGCCTGTCCTGCCTGCATGTCTGCCTGCAAGCCTTGCTGCCAGCCTCCCTGCCAGCCTTGCTGTCTGCCTGCCTGCAAGCCTTGCTGCCAGCCAGTCTGCCTGCCAGCCTTGGTGCCTGCCTGCCTGCCAGCCTTGGTTTATGCCTGCCTGCAAGCCTTGGTGCCTGCCTGCCAGCCTTGGTGCCTGCCTGCCTGCAAGCCTTCCTGCCAGCCTTGGTGCCTGCCTTCCTGCCAGCCTCCCTGCCAGCCAGCAACCCCACAACCATGCTGAAGCACAGCAAGCCTCAGCCATCTGCTGCCAGCCCTTGCAAGAGGGTCAGGGCTACCATACCTCCCCCTGGCCCTCACTCTGGTTCTGCTGGGGGTTCTGCAGCACGGGCTCACTCTTCTGGGGCTGGGGCTTCTGCTGCTTCTGCTTTTGGAGGAGCTGATGACAAGCACTCCAGCACCAGCCACCTCCACAGCACCTGGACCCTTCACCCATGAGACTGAGCGACCAAGAGGAGTGCAAGAGACTCATTTTTGTTTTATAGCTTCTTGTTAGTAAAGTCTATTTTTGATTCATAAACTTGCTTCGTTTCTTTTTTTTAATAAAGTCTTGCTGGAAACTTTTAGAAATGGTTTAAGCCTTTGCATGCTTGTGGGATGGGTTAAGATAGCAGTGGGATGGGCAGGGATACCTTTGGGATGGTTAATAGCTGTGGGATAGATAAACCTCCAGTGCAAGCATAGTGGGATTGTATGGTCCACCCTCCCAGGTGCCACACCTTTGGCCCTTTATTATCAATAACAATTTATTCATTGATCCATGCATGTCAACATAAACACAACTCTTTATTAAATGCCCTGTTCATTGTAGGCCCACCCAACATACATGGCCCAATCTCATCAGTGTGATGAGACAGGCTGAAGGAAGCATCATTTAAGCATCTATCATCCTGTCTTGCCACTCCACTGCTCCAGCTGGGGAGTGGCACCAGTGTTTCAGGAGGTTGCGCTGCTTCTTCCCTTCACGTGAGGCTCTGTTGGGGCCTTGCACATACTGAGTGTCTGTCAGGTTTCGCCCTTGCCTCCATTCCCCAGGCTCCATGTCCCCATTGCCTTGTTGGAGGTCCACAAGCCTGTTCTGCAACACTGGGTAGCGGATGCACATGAGATAGTGCAGGATGCAGCAAGCTTCCATGATCCTCCTCACGGTCTCTGGGCGATACTGCATGGTGGTGAGAAGTACCTGGAGCCTGTTGGCCAGGATGCCAAAGGCGTTCTCCACCATCCGCCTTGCCCTGGACAGCTTATAGTTGAAGATCCTCTCTTCACGGGTGAGGTATTTGGAGGTGTAGGGCTTCATGAGGTAGGTTCTGAGGGAGAAGGCGTCATCCCCCACAATGAAGTAGGGCACATCTTGTGTGTCGTTGGGCAGGGGGTCTGGATCTAGGAAGCCCATGATGAGATTACGTTCCAGTCCCTCCTTGAGGTCACTGGCATTGTATACCTGGGCATCTGAAGCTGACCCGTTGCCTGAAGCAACTTGTAGTCAGCATCGACCATGGCGAAGAGGATGATGCTGAAGAAGCCCTTGTAATTGAAATAAGTGGACCCCGACTTGGCTGGCACTTTGCAGGCCACGTGCTTGCCATCTATGGCTCCAACGGTGTGGGGGAAGTTCCACTTCTGATACCACTGCTCTGCAACTTTCTTCCATCCTTCTTCAGTGGAGGGGCACTGGAGGAGCTCCTCCTTGTATTCTTCGATGATGGCCTGCACCACTTCCCTGACCACAATGCTGATGGTGTTGGGTGGCACCCTCCATCTGTACTGCATGCTGCTGTAGGTGGTCCCTGAGGCCAGGTGGCGCAGAGTGAGTGCCACCTTGAGCCCAGGTTCCAGGCTGGGCCGGAAGTTGGTGCTCTGCTTGGTCAACCTGGATGTCAGCCACTGCACAACTTCGTCAAACATGGCTGGAGGCATCCTCATGAAGTTCTGGAATGCCCGAGTTTCTTCGTTCCTGAGCTCCACCATCAGCTTGTTGTACAGTCCGTCCTCTGCTCTTCTGGTGAACCATCTTCGTACCCAGACACTTCTTGGCTGCCCCTTTTTCTTCCCGTAGTAGAGTTCACAGAGCCTGTAGATGGCTTCGCACTGTTGCAGAAGGATGGTGGCTGCCTAAAGGACTGTGTTACGATCCACGGTGGACATGACTGGATGCTGTGGAAGAGCAAGAGGCAGATAAAGGCTGCAGAGGTCTGCAGCAGGGCTGCTGGTCTGAAAGTGAGATCCAGATGTGTTGCTCCCCCTTTTTATAGGCAGTATAGGTGTCCCTTTGCATCCTCTAGGCATCCTGTAGACATCCTTAATATCCGAGATAGGTCCCCTCTGCGGACGTTTTTCCGTTTTACATGCTTTGTTTCCATGCTGCATCTGCTAGGCATCCGTTCCGCGTCCGTTCCACTTCCTCCCTGCGTCCAAGCGGATGCGAGTTGCGCGGATGCGCAGCGGATGCCTAGCGGATATAATGGATGCAGAACGGATGCCTAGCGGATGCGTAGCGGATGCAGAACGGACGAATTGGATACATTTTCCGCACAAAAGTTTTGAGCAGCTCAAAACTTTCTGAGCGGATGAAACGTCAATAAACGGATGCTGGACGGATAGAGAGGAAGCAAAACGGAGGCAGTGACTAAATCGCGTTTTCCAACGGATGGCAAGCTTTTTTGTCCATTTTACATCCTCTTTGCATCCGTTGGTGCAGTGTGACAGGGGCTTTAGCTAACTACATTGTGGCCGAGTATACTATGTGATTTCTGCATCAGCAATAAATCTTTAATTATGGTTAACTTGTTGTATAAACATAGCTATAGTTGAAATTGTGGGAATTTATACGGTGCTTGATTTATGTCTGACTGAGGCCATTAAATTTATTAAGTCCAATTAAGTCCAATTAGGTCCAATTTCTGATAATTACTTAATATTTGCACTTAATTATAATAAAGCAAAATTATATAAGGACATTGATTAATTAAATACTAACAATAACTTCAGGCTTTATGTCCTGATGAAATAAAATCCATAATTTAATTATTGCAATGATGAGACATTAATCAAAGATCAGTAGTATTTAGCAGTCCTGTATCTCTTCAAGTCAAGCATTAAATTGGGCAGAATCTGCTAAGAATAATATAATGGGGAAAGCACATTAGGGATATATACATTGCTACAACTAAATTTTATTATGAAAGAAATAATTTTTAAGGAAACTATGTAAAACACAGATGAAAAACAAAAAACATAAAAATGCAATGGGTGGCATTACCTTGTCTAGTTCCTAAAATATGAAAACAAATATGTAATTCCAAAGAAAAGTCTGAGACCTTGAATCCACAAAACTCAGCAAAAAAGTATATGATTATTACAAAGATTAAATCAGGAAGGAGCAAGCTGTGATCTTCCTGATGTTGTTGAGATAAAATTCCTCTCATCACTGATCATGCTACATGGAGCTCATTGGAGAAGAATTCAACAACTTCTAAAAAGCCCCTTACCTACCTTAAACAAGTTATTTTAGAACATAAATATTTCCATATCCAGATTGCATAAAGAAAATCTCATCTGCCATCATCAGGCTTCTGTATAGAGTTTGTACAGAAGCCTGATGATGGCAGATGAGATCCTGCTGAAACGTTGCGACAACTTTAAAAGCACTACAATGACGTGAGATAATACCCGAAGGAAGCTGAACAGCACACATGTAAGTACCCGCGAAAACTTAAAAAAACACACACACACACACATATATATATATATATAAAACAAATATATATGTGTGTGTGTGTATATATATATATGGATGGATCTTTGGTTATTCGGGTTTTCTCCGGCGTAAAATTGGAAGTATCTAGGCAACGTTTCGATGAAGTCTCATTCATCATCTTCAGGCTTGTTTCTTCAGCTCTGTGCTTCTCAGAGTAATGTGAGCTTGCAGCTGCTTCTTCATTTTAACTGCTAGTGGGGGTGTGACTTGATTGGGTGGGGACTTGACTGTGTTCTGATTGGGTGGGGGTGTGTTCTCATTGGTTGGGGATTTGGCTGTGTTCTGATTGGGTGGGGGCTTGTCTGTGTTCTGATTGGCTGGGGGTGTGTTCTGTTTAGGTGGGGGCTTGGTTGTGCTCAGGTTACTCTGATTACTCTGAGAAGCACAGAGCTGAAGAAACAAGCCTGAAGATGATGAATGAGACTTCATTGCAATGTTGCCCAGATACTTCCAATTTTACGCAGGAGAAAACCCGAATAACCAAAGATCCACATACAAATACCGTGAAAACCTCAGAAAACATGTATGTATGTATGTATGTATGTATATATGTATGTATGTATATATATATATATATGAAGAACTGACCTTTTCCCTGGTCCAACACCTCAAAGCCACAGGACATGAAATTGACTTTAAAAATAGCAGAACTATCGCCAAAACCGAACACTTCAGCAACAGAATAATCAGAGAAGCCATAGAGATAGAAAACGCCCACACAGCATGAATAAACGAGATGATACCTCCTGCCTACCAGCCATTTGGAAACCTGCCCTCATTAATAAACGAGTACCTAACATGAATGACACCAGACTCATACCCACGAGTGCCACAGAAGATGAGACACTACCACGGACCAGAAGCCGTACCGCAGCTGCATCACTACCCGCTTCAAACTCCTCTGACCCATACAAGAAGCGAACTGACACCCACCATGAAGATGTGGCACGACCACGAATGCGAAGCCAAACAACAGGATCACAGCTCACCAGCACAAATCCCCCGGCAACTGAGACTAACCTGAGCACAACCAAGCCCCCACCTGAATAGAACACTTCCCCAGCCAATCAGAATACATCCAACCCCCCTACCAATTAGAACACAGCCAAACCCCCAACCAATCAGAACACACCCCCACCCAATCAAAACACAGCCAAGCCCCCATCCAATCAAGTCACACCCCCACTAGCAGTTAAAAGGAAGAAGCAGCTGAAAGCTCACATTACTCTGAAAAGCACAGAGCCGAAGAAACAAGCCTGAAGATGATGAATGAGACTTCATCGAAATGTCGCCTAGATACTTTCAATTTTACGCGGGAGAAAATCCGAATAACCAAAGATCCACATACAAATACCCGCAAAAACCTCAGAATGTGTATAGCAACCTTTCAGCAGAATCTCATCTGCTATCATCAGGCTTCTGTATTGAGTTTGTATGTGGGTCAGGCTATCACAGTCTTTGGTTTTAAATTTGAGGCTAGCCTACTGTTGTCCCAGGATGGTTTTTTCTACATCCTGATTGGTTGGGAGTCTTGGTCTGTGTTTATTGTTCTTGGAGTTTGTTTGATTGGTGTTTCTGGTTTCTTCTGTCTGTTTTATGGCTTTGATTGGCTGGCAACACTCTGTTCCTGTATTGGAGGCTTTCAGTGCAGCTTGACTTCACGTCAAAGGACGGCTATTATCTATTAGGAAGCTAGGTTTCATCTGGGTGCCTGGTTGGGGTGTGTCAGGCTATCACAGCCGTTAGTTTTAAATTTGAGGCTAACCTATTGTTGTGCCAGAATGGTTTTTTTCTTCATCCTGATTGGTTGGGAGTCTTGGTCTGTGTTTATTGGTCTTGGAGTTTGTTTGATTGGTGTTTCTGGTTTGTTCTGTCTGTTTTGTGTCTTTGATTGGCTGGCAACACTGTGTTCCTGTATTTAAGGCTTTCCGTGCAGCTTGGCTTTGAGTAAAAGGACAGCTATCATCTATTAGGAAGCTAGGTTTCATCTGCGTGCCTGGTTGGGGTGTGTTTGAACTGGAGGTATCAGGGGGAGTCTGTTTGTGCCCAGGTGTTTGCCTGGCTTGTGGTGTGGAGATCTTTCTATTTGAGAGTGCAGGCTTCCAAATGATTGACAGTCTGGTGGAATCATGTCTTCTATTCATGCTTTCAGGTCTTTTTTCAATCTCTATGGCTTCTCTGATGATTCTATGGCTGGGGTTTTCTATAGTGGCTAGGGTTTTGGTGCCATTGAAGTTGATGTTGTGACCTGTGGTTTTAATGTGTTGGACTAGTGAGGAGGTGTGTTCCAGCTTTTTTACTGCATTTTTGTGTTCATCCAGGCGGGTACTTATTCTTCTATTGGTCTGTCCAATGTATGTGGCCGGGCATGAAGCACAGGGAACTTCATATATGCCTTGGTTTTCCAGGTCAATTTTGTCTTTGGGGTTTCTAAGGATGGCTGCTATTTTTTTGTCTGTTTTGAAGGCAGTCTTGATGTGATGCCTGTGTAGTATCTTACTGATTTTGTCTGTAGTACCTCTTATGTAGGGCAGGACAGCTGTTCCATAAGTCTGTTGATCTTCTTGGTCTCTTTTACGTCTTAGTGTGTTTTTGTGGATCAAGCTAGTGATTTTGTTTTTGTGGAAGCCGTTGGCTGTCAGTACTTTAGTCAGGGTGCATAGTTCAGTCTTTATATGTGTCTTGTCTGCCAGGCGTTTGGTTCTGGTGATTAGTGTTTTGGCCACGGAGTTTATCTGTGCTGGGCGGTGGTGGGACTGGGCATTGAGGTAGCGGTTGGTGTGTGTTTTCTTCTGGTATATGGTGTGTCCTACTGTGCCATCTGTTCTTTTGTAGATTAGTACATCTAGGAATGGTAGTTGTTTGTTTATTTCCGTTTCCATGGTGAACTTAATTTTGGGGTGTGTGCTGTTTAGGTGTGTTAGGAAATTGTTTAGGTCTTCTTTTCCATGGGGCCAAATCACAAATGTGTCATCGATGTATCTTAGCCATAGTTTGGGTTTGTGGGTGGCATTAGCCAGGGCTCTGGATTCGAATTCTTCCATGTACAGGTTTGCAATGACGGGTGACAGTGGTGATCCCATAGGGGCTCCTTCAATTTGCTTGTATCTTTGTCCTTTGTATGTGAAATATGTGTTGGTTAAGCAGTGTTCTGTTAGTTCCATGTGGTGTTTAGCTGGTTGGTATTTATTTTTGATGATTTCGAGACTTGAGTGAATAGTGAAACCACGTTGAAACTTACAAGCAAATCTTCTTGTTCCACGTGTAGATCTTTGATCATTTCTAAGAAGTGGTTTGAGTTTTGTACATATGAAGCTGCGGTTTCAGCATGGGGCTGTGTATGTATGTATGTATGTATGTATGTATGTATGTATGTATGTATACTTGACATTTATCACAGAATTGCAGTACATTTTTGAAAGCACTGCAGATAGGAAACTCTCTGTCAAAATTCATTCCAAAATTAATACAAATAATATGGATTAGTAACCCATGGCAAATGTAATAATCTTTTCCTTTGCCAGGAAAAACTATTAAACGATAGGCTAAATTGAATGATGAATTTACAAGGTTCAAGCAGTGAAAAGTACACATTTATTGTGCTTTTGAGCCAGTACTGACTCTTGGCAACTGCCTGAACTAGTCCCAACTTGTTGGTTATTTGGTTGATTGGCTATTTGATTATTTTTTGGCAAGATTTTGGAAGTAGTTTGCTGTTGTCTTTTTCCTATGGCTGAGAGTGATGAACTGGTCCAAGGTCACTCAGCTGGCTCCATGTTTAAGACAGAACTAGAATTTATAGTTTCCTGGTTTCTAGCCTCGTGCCTTAGCTAGTATACCAAACTGGCTCTCAAAAATACGTTTTAGACAGTTTAATATAAAAATGAAATAGTCAGTAGGTGAAGAGATAACATTCTTCTTACATTTATGAGGTGATTCTTATTTTTTAATGTGTTTTTGAATTGTAGCACACATTCTGAAGTTCTTGAGATTTTAAATGACCAAAAAAATGTATGATGAATACATTATGATGAATTACTCAGTAATTCATCATAATGAATACATTATGATGAAACACAGTATGATGAATTACTCAGCAACTCTATTATGGCTAAGGAATGTAGAAATAAATAATACTAATAATCCACTAAAGCATTTGCGATAATAAAATTTTGCTGTAGGAGATTAACATGGGGGGGTTCCTCTGGAGATCAGCAGATCCGTGTACAGGTAGTCCTTGAGTTACAACCATTTGTTCAGTGACTGTTCAGTTACAATGGCTCTGAAAAAAAAGTGACTTATGACCATTTTTCATACTTACGACTGTTGCATGATCAAAATTGTGATCAAAATTTTGGACATTTGGCAATTGGCATGTATATAATGGTTGCAATATCCTGGGGTCATGTGATCACCTTTTGCAACCTTCTGCAAAGTCAATGGGGAAGCCAGATTCACATAACTACTATGTTACTAAGAGCTGTGTTGATTCACTTAACAACTCTGACAAAAATGGTTGTAAAGTGGGGCAAAACTCAACAACAACGTTAAGTGCTAACAATTTGCAATGGAAATGTTGGGTTCAATTGTAGATGTAAAATGAGGACTACCTCTAAAACACTAGCTTCCTTAAAGGACCAAAGTAGATAGAGGAAAATGGGTGGATTATTGTAGCAAACACATTAGGAAAATGAAGTAATCGCTTCAATCAACAAGTTTAGATCCAATAAGATTTGAGAGTTGCTCAAAAGTCCTTTGGACAAATATGAGTTTTGAAAGGGAAGTAAGGAGGGTGGTTGCAGTGAAGCATATCGGGAGATGTTTCAAGACATAACAAAGGAAACTGTATTGAATCGTATCAGAGAACAAGATAGCTTAGGACTTCTTTGTATGAATGAACAAAAGTCACAGAATCTGATGTGCTGAGAAATAAAAGCGGAGAGATAAAGTGTGAAGTTCTAAAGGTAAGGAGAAAAAGGTTATTAGGATTTAGAGGAGGAGAGAATGTTCCTGAATAGATTTAAGGAGCCAAGTCATATAATAAGAACTATGTAATTAAGTGATAATTTAGATTAATTACTGGATGAATGTGAGTAGATGGATGATGTCATAACAAAAGAATTCAGAAAGAAATCCCACTGTTCTGAAATGGCTTTCCCAACAATGATGAAAATTCCCCTTTCCAAGGATATGTGACAAATTCTCCACTCTAATCTTCCCTACAAGGACAAAACCATCCACTGCAATGTTGAAACTTACTGATATTATCACAAATTAAGGCAATTTGAAGTTTATTAAGCTTTCTGATAATCTATGATAGGAGCACTAATCTAGGTATAACAGTAGAATTTTGTATACTCCATATATATTTGGAAATATAAGAGTTGTCTTGAATGAAACAAGTGTCCTAAAAATTTAATTTACGACTACGATTTCCAGAACTGAGAAATTAATAGCCTTGAGCACACATTGTTTTACATATTTTGTATCACGCACTGAAAGCATAAATTCTAAAAGGTTGTAATACTTCACAATTTTTTAAAATGCTTTTAATTGAAAGTGAAAGAAGAAATGTATATACGGTATATATAAAATAAATATAGTTGAGAAAACAATACAATATTGAAAGAAAATTATCCAATTTTCATTAATTTTATTTCAAAGTTAATGTGCTTTTAACTACAGTTCCAGCAATACTCAATTCAAAATGTGCAGGCCATTTATTTTCCTAATTTTGAGTCAGAACAGATTTGATAAATTAAGAATAACAATTCACTGTAATCCTAATAGCGCACAAAAACATTCTCAATTATTTTTATAAAAGGGATTATGCAGGCCCAATTGGCAAAAGATAGCCCAGGACTATATTGGTTGGAAACATGCGGAAGGGGCCTTCATCCTGCAGTGGATAGACAGTGGCTAGAATGATAAGTGGCAGAGGTGGTATTTAGCAGGTTCTGACCAGTTCTGGAGAACTGGTAGCAGAAATTTTGAATAGTTTAGAGAACCAGCAAATGCCACCTCTGACTGGAGATTTTATAGTATCCTTCCCCTGCCACGCCTACCAAGCCATGCCCATAGAACCTGTAGTAAAATTTTTTGAATCCCACTACTAATAAGTGGTCATGAGACCATATAGAGCTTTAAAGAACCTCAATTATTTATAACACCAGCAAATTGCAATAAATAATTCTTCTGTTGCATCAAACTAATTTTTATTGTGGTTTTATTTTTGATGGCCTTGCCAGTTTTGTGGGCTGCTGCATTTGACCAAATGAAATATCTATCTGGTAACCTTACAATGCCACAACAAAAAGGCATGCTTTCAGCTACTAGTGTTCTCAGCCAAAAAATTACTGTATGTAGTTATTTTAATGTAAAACCTTTGTCTGAAATCTCCTAATTATAAGATATCATAAGATTCTTGGTGTCAGTAATCTATACTACACTATATAGATTTCTTATAACAATAAATGCTAAGCTGGCTATCCCTTTTATTGCTTAAGTAAATCTTCCAATTTAGAGCTAAATTTATCTTTTAAAAATAATTGATATAATCTCATATACACTGTAAAATATTTTATTTTTATAGTGTGTATTTTTATATCAGCCTTGGGCTAGAATTAAAAATAAAGTGCACACTTAATAGAGATGTTGAAAATTATTAAATTCAGTAACAGACTGTTCTGTTGTTTCCTGGAGCAAGCTGCTTTCTTCCGGGTATGTAGGAGTGGCTCATAGTGTGTTTCAAAAATGGTGCAACCCTGAAATTTGTATATCAGTGCAGAGAGAAGAAAATAGAACACTTCCAAGAACATTGAAATATTTTGTTACCGGGCCCTGGAGATTTATTGCTTTTTAAAAATCCCTATAAATTAAGTCAGAATGAAAAGGTCCATATAAAGATTAATCACAATTTTTGTTTTATCCAAGAAACAAAACTGTATCTCATAAAGCCAGAGCATTTTTAAACAGTCTGCCTTGCTGATCTTAGCATCTGGAAAAGTTCATATAGTGCTGAGATATGTGATCTTTAAGCTAATCAATCCCTAAAATATTTAGATTATTAATGACTAGACCCAACATTTGAAATCATAAATGGAAAGCATTTGACAAGCAGCGCAGATCCTTTAATATGGCTATAGTATATGATGAATGCACAAATTTGCAGTCGAGTCAGATTTCCTTCAATATCATCTCAAGAATAGGCTACAGAAGAGCTAATTGCAACAGTTAAACTGAGATGTAACCAAAACATATTGCCAAGTGCAAATGGCTAAGTTACAACTAGCACATTGTATAATACAGTCCAGAGACAGCTGATCTTCAAGCATTCCCAAATTGCAGATTCCTTCCTTCCTTCCTACCAACCTATCTACCTAACTACCTCCAGAAGAGGTTTAACTCCAACTTAAGAAATGGTTTGTTTTCAACCAAAAATTCTTTATCATGTTTGAACTTAATTTCAGTATAACTTTAGTTATATGCAAGCTTTGAAACAAAAACCCATTTATAATTAAAGCAATATAATCTGCTATTTTATGGAAAAAGGATACATAGAACATAAATAACAGAGTTGGAAGAGACTTTGGAAGTCTTCTAGTCCAACCCCGTTTAAGCAGAAGACCATATAACATTTCAGACAAATAATTGTCCAGTCTATCTTTGAAAGCCACAAGCGACAGAACACCCACAATTTCTGAGAGCAAGCTATTTCATTGGTTAATTGCTGTTATTGTTAGGAAATTTCTCCTTCGTTCTAAGTTGCTTCTCTCCTTGGTTAGTTTCCATCCACTGTTTCTTGCCTTTTGGTGTTTTGGAAAATAGTCTGACCTTTATTCTTATAAAAGCCCCTCAAATATTGGAACACTGATATCATGCTTTCCCTAGTCCTTCTTTTCACTTAGACATACCCAATCCCTCTAACCATTCTTCATGTTTTAGCTTCTAGCATACTAATCATTTTTGTTGCCCTTCTCTGCACACTTTCCAGAGTCTCAACATCCTTTCTTTTAATATTTTGGTGATCAGAACTGGATACAATATTGCAAGTGTGGTCTTACTAGGTTTTTGTAAATTGGTACCAGAAATTTGCATGATCTTGATTCTATTCCTCTGTTAATGCAGCCTAGGATTGCATTGGTTCTTTTGGCAGCTGCTGCATACTGTTGGCTCATATTTATGTGATTATCACTAACAACTACAAATTGAACCCAAAATTTCCATTTCTAAGGAAGACAGTTATTAAGTGAATCTTGCCCCATTTTACAACCTTTGTCAGAGTTGTTAAGTGAATCACTGCAGTTATTAAGTTAGTAACACAATTGTTAAATGAATCTGCTGCAAGCCGTTTGGGTTCTCAGGCAACAGCATGGCTGTGTCTGCGTAATTTTCCTTCCATTCAATGTTGTATGATTCACAGACACTGCCTGGATAAATCCCTGCAGTTTTCTTGGCAAGGTCTTTCAGAAGTGGTTTCCCATTGTTCCTTTCTAGGGCTGAGAGAAAGTGACTAACCCAAGATCATCCAGCTCCCTTTGTGCCAAAGGGAGGACTAGAATTCACACTCATCTGATTTCTAGTTTGATGACTTAAAACTGGCTCATGTCCATTAATTTCTCCAACCAACACTTCCCTATGCACAATAATTTCATTGTTAAATAATCAAAGGGACAGCACAGCACAAATCCTAGTCATACTCACATGTGGTTTATTTCCATATATAATTGCAGTAAACAGCAAATGGAAGCCTTCTTGTGTATAAAATATTATATCAAGCCTATTCCCTTACTGTATCTAAATCCATAAACATACAATAAAGTGAATTTTCAAGGACTTGTTCAAGTATCTGCTGCTCAACGTGGCTTTAGTTAAGTGAGGCTTTCACTAAGTGCATTTGAGCAATGTTGTATGGCTAAATCATAAGGTGCCACAGGAAACGTTCCTTCTGACTGGAAAATTTGGGTCCATTTTGCAGAATATGCCACAAACGTAATCAAAGCGCAGTTGTACCTCAAGCATGTTTATACTACAATACTACATGCAAACTGCGATCTTCATTGTACAAAACAGCTTATAAGCTAACATACTGTTTCCTACAGTCCCTCCTTTAGCCCCTGCCCCCCCCCCCCCCCCCCAAAAAAAACCTTGGCGGCAGTTGCATCGTCCTGACACACATTCACACATGGGATGAGTTTTCCGGATCTCAAAATCATTAGTTGAAAGCGCAGACTCGCATCACGTGCAAACGGCTCTGACAGGTCGACCTTTCATTTGCCATCACTCCCTCCCCGCCACGCCCCCGTACCTCAGCCACGTGACGTGAATGCGATGCGCGTTTTGTAGGCCGTGCCGTTTTTCGAGAGCGGCGCGTTGCTGGATGTCGCCATCTTGTCTGTGGCTCGGCGTGGGGGGCGCCATCTTGTGCCCTTTGGATGAATGAACAAGCGACGCGAAAGAGTCCATCCGGTTTGCTCCGCGGCTTCGTTCTTCAGCGTGGCCGACCATGGGGATCGACCTCGTCCACCTCTTGCTCCTTCTGTGCCTGGGCAGGGCGGCCCTGGCAGCTCCCGAGCTGATCAATGAAGACGTCAAGCGGACCGTGGACCTCAGCACACACCTGGCCAAAGTGACGGCCGAGATCAGCCTGGCCAACTCCGCCGGGAGCTCGGCGTCTGCCACGTCTTTCCTCCTGGCTTTGGACCCCGGCTTGGAGAACCACCTGGCCTACCTGGGGGCGCAGGTGAGGCAACCGCTGGGCCGTCAAGCTCTCAGCCTGCTGCTTCTGGCGCTCCTTGAACCCGGATGCCGCCCTCCCTCCTAGCCAAAGTCTGTTACTTTTTTTCTTTTTTTGTGATCGGGCTTTTCGTTTCCACGTTGTCCGTTTTTAGACGAATCTGTGCCTTTTGAGTTTCTCTTCCTTGTTTTCTCCTTCTGTTCCTCCGCTCTCTTCCCCAGCATTACTCGGCTGTTACGTTTCCTCTCCACCCTTCCTACTTCCAATTTTTGGTGGAAAGGAGCGGTCTCGCCGGTTAAGTCCATAAATCGGCGGTGCTTGATGTTGATTTGGCTGAATCGGTGGAATACAGGGAGATAAGGAGCGGCGATCGTGTTTTATAAGCCAGAGGCTCATGTCAGCCAGAATGGTTGGATGACACCTTTTATCATCTTTTGCCCAGTTTATGTTGGTTTTGTGGGCCTTTGTGAAAGTTTTTAACGCATTGTATTTGAAAAGCACCCAGTTGGAGAGAGCAGGGCACACACCATGGCAGAAATGCAGACAAAACCCACCCATGTTGTGGGTACAGAGAAACTCCAAAATCTTCCAGGCTTTTTGGTGTGATGAATTGTAAATTGAGAATACTGAACAGTGGACATATAATTTCACTGAAATACGATTACATTTCATCCAAGATTGCTCTTGAGATGCCCTTTTGGACTTATGCCAGCATGCCAGTTCAAATAATAATGCCATTCTGTGGCCAGATTCACCCCTTTTCCTGTTACTCCTGTGTGTTGATTCTCTTCCAGAGTGCTGCTGTAGTAAAAAAGCTTGGTGAGTACTGACACGTAAGCATAGACTATTTCCAAGAGCCATGAGCAGCTAGTTTAAATCAGAGGGAGGTGTGGCTTTCAAAGCCTGTCCATGTTTTTTCAGCTTAATATTGAAGCTGCTGGCAATAGTTTGTAGCGTTTATTTTCTCTACGCATCCTGGCTAACTCTGGTGAAGGAGAAGTTGGACTGGATTCTCTTGAGATCCTTGATGGAAGTTGCTAAACACTTTGTTGCTGTATCATATGTCAATTAAAAGTTTTAACAGAAGCTTCATCTTGAAAAACTCCCAATAATATTTTGCATTGGTTCCACTGTTAGGAAGCAAGTGCTCTTAAATGATTTTATTACGCAAGTTAGTGTGATTTTAAAAATTAAATTTGGAGTCAGGCAATCCAGATTAAGCTAATTCAGCTAGAGGAAAATAGTATACTTGTTTGAATAATGGCATTTATCAATGCCAGCGTGGGATTTAGCTGAGGTCTGGCCTGTGGCAACTAGTCTTCATTTTCAGTCCATAAAAAAAGATAGTTTTGTGATTTACAATTCTACTTCTTGAGTTCAATGTGAATTTATAATTATAGGAGTTGTGTAGAATAGATATTCTGCTAATTTGTATCTGCTGGATCATTTCTAAAATTGGCCTGCGTTATTAAATACAATTGAACAAACTCCGAAAAGTAGCCCTTCATTCTTCGCATAATCCTTGGATAAACAGTATTTTCTAACTGACATTTCTGATAACATAGCTCTACTTTTGGGTAGAATATTATAATTTTTTTTAGGAGGAGAATCACTTTTGTAACTCTCCCTCTGTATGGCATGTGATGAGGGAATTTGAATGTTGCAATTCAACACACTAGGAAGAGGGTACTAAATTATTCCTTGTTTGGTCATGGAGAGTTTTTCTTTTTCTCTTTGCCTTGAGGGTAAAAGTGAAGTTGGCAAAATCCACTTTTTAAGTAAATTTTAAGAGGCTTTTATTATTAATTTTAATGGTAAAAATGTATTTTTGGACCTATCTCGGCTATTCTTTCCCAAGAATTCCAGTAGGATAGTTTTAAATGAAAACCTGTGCCATCGGTCTCTACTATTACTGTTTTAAAATTGGGTCTCTGAATGCTGTTTTCTTTACTGACAGTGAATGCAAAGATGCAATAAACCAATATTACTTAATAAAAATCTCAGTGAAGTTGAAGAATTAAAGAGAATGTATTTTTGTAATCACTAGCAATGTTGCTAACTTCTGCAAAATTTTAATTGGAAAGGAAGCATTTTCTTTTTCTGTAGATAGTTTGCTAGAGAAAGAAGATTTTTTAAAAATTCCTAGTTGGATTTTTGAGGGAAATAGTTATGTATTTCTTATTGTTTTCTATAATTCTTTTATTTATTAACCATAATGTTTGTGTATTCTAAAATAGGAATGCAACACATTTGATACATATTTATCAATTTTTGATATGTGATGTTTTAGTTTTTAAGAGTTATGAGTAGTTTTTTAGTAACAATCTTTAGCATGTGCCTCAAATTAAAATATGTTTTTGGTATCCCTACTGACTTGATCTTTCTTGGCAAATGAATTCTATTGCCTTGTTTGGGAATTGTCAATGGTGACACCAATCAACATTTTATATAATTTTTTTGAACAGGTAAAAGCTGAAGAAGAAGAGGAAAATATCCTGGAGGTAAAAGAGACAAAAGTAAAAGGTAAAAGGTAAGTTTTGTCATGAGGAAATAAGGGCTGATATTTCTGTTTCATCTTTTTAAGAATACTTTCAAAAATGTAATCTTCAGTGGGACCTCAAAAAAGTCAGATGTTTAATTAGATTGTATAAATAGGCTGATACCTCAGATTCAGTTTTATAATTGGTTCTCTTTTGACTGCTTGCACTATTTTTAGAAAAAGATGTGCTAAAAAAAAGTTTCCTAAAGTTATAAGACATAGTGATTCACAGAAATGCAGTCTGGTCAATATGTTCTTTATTTCACATTATTGTATTAGCATTGAATACATTGCATTGGTTTTTAAATATATATGTTGCTTTAAAACTATAAGAACTAACCATTGAATTTTAACAGCAGAAATTGCCCAGTCCCATGACTGATCAAGATTCCTGATAGTAGTGAGCTTATTTAGAAGCAAGGAACATAGAAATAGTCTGACTGATTTTCTACTTTTTTTCCCCCTCTTTTTAGTGGCAAATTCTTCACTGTGAAATTGCTGGCTCCTTTGCCTCCAGGTGGAAAAATTCGTTTATCTGTTGAAACCATTTTCACACATGTCCTGCAACCCTACCCCACACACATCTCTCAGGCAGAGAAGCAGTTTGTGGTTTTTGAAGGTAATCATTATTTCTACTCTCCATATGTAACCAAGACCCAGACAACTCGTGTGAAACTGGCCTCAAGAAATATTGAAAACTACACCAAGTTAGGCAATCCCAGCCGCTCAGAGGATATGATTGAATATGGACCCTTCAAGGATGTACCCCCATACAGTGAGGTAAACTTTTACTTGTAACAAAGTGACAAAGAATGAATTGAATAAAAATAAAAATTTTAAAAAACAGTCTTGTATTTAACGACTTAGCTGGTTGCTATAGCATTAAAGAATTCTGCCTGGGTAAAAAAAGGAAATCTTTGCCAGTGACTTGCTAGATGGTGCAAGATAGAGTGCTCTTTTAGTGGTGCATTTGTAAAAATTGGAACCTTTTATGATCTGTCATAAAACAGATACAAATAGTCCTCTGCTTACATCCATTTGTTTAGCAACAATTCAAAGTTATGGTGCTGAAAACAAATGGACATACAGTCATCCCTGAAGTTCCAGCCATTGCAGTGGTCATGTGATTGTGCTCACTTGCCTGGCTTGTGATTGATTACAATGTCACAGGCAGCTGCAATCATATCACCATTTGCAACCTTTCCTGCCAGTTCCCTACAAGCCAGTGGGGAAGACAGCAGGGAAGGTTGCAAGTCATTCCAGTAAGATGCTCCTGCTCACTGCACATCTGCCGCCTTCATTGAAGTCCTCCCAGCCTCCCGTTGTATGTTTGTGCTACTTACCTGGGATTTCCACTGCTTCTTGCTCAATAGCTTATATGACTTGGGGTTACAACAGCAACTGGGACTATTGGAATTGCTGTCACTAACCTATTTGGTCATAATGACAGTGTGCTTTAGGATTCCTGAGCTACAGATGTTCTGTTCTTTTGGATACATTGTGCTGTACAACCACATTGTTTAGCAATGCCAGTCTTGGTCCCATTATAAATCAAGGACTATCTTTAGACAGCATTTATACACTGGTTACAGAGAAATGAGACTACCCCTGCCCAAGGCTTGCATGGGAATAAACCCAAGTATGTAAGCAAAATGGCATATACCAGCTGTGTCAAATTCACATCATCATGGTAACATATTGGGACTTTTTCCCTCTTCACTAAACCAGGCGTGGCCAGTGCGTGGCACATCCAGCCCATGGGCTAGGAATTTGACAGCTCTGGCATTATACAAATCCTGATAACCCATTTTTTCAGCCATGTAAATAGATTCCTAAATCAATAGCCAGGTTTCTTTAAAAAGACAGTTCCTTTGAGTATGAGA
The DNA here is from genome assembly GCA_015471245.1 of Laticauda colubrina. Lineage (NCBI taxonomy): Eukaryota > Metazoa > Chordata > Lepidosauria > Squamata > Elapidae > Laticauda > Laticauda colubrina. Next base: position 39,524,983 of record BLBF01000003.1, on the reverse strand, counting down.
AGCAGTACATTCTCCCACAGGTAATTCTCAGTGTGGGTATCAGAAATGTATTCTCTCTAATACTTAGTACCATGCCACTTGAACAAGAATGAATTATATTAGGGTTAGGAAATCTGTTTTGGGGAGAATTATGTTTATGATAATTCCTCTTTCTTCCCCCCCCCCCCCCCAAAAAAAAAAAAAAAGACTAATGGATCAATAATCAAATCCAGATCTATTACTTGCTAAAATTAGGCTGAATACAATCCCTGAACTCACTGGCTCTTAACAGATTAAGCAGACAGGTTTTAAGTTCAGGCTCGGCTGTAAAGAATTGGGGGAAATGATGCATTCATGAACATCTAAGAATGGTTTTTAATATTTAGAATACAAAAGGCTGTGATTTATGTAAGAAATTAAAATCCAGTTTATGCTGCCTTTGAGATTTTGTGGCACAAATAATTAGCTGGCATTTCATGAAATCACTAACTCTAATAAACCTTAAATCCAAGATGTAGTTTAAAAAATATCAGTGTGACTTTACTAGCTGGTCATGTCAGTGAAATGGCTACTACTTCAAATAAATATACATTTTCTCTATTATATTTTTCTTTTTCTCAGGATAACCTTAAGATACATTATGAAAACAACAGTCCATTCCTGACTATTACCAGCATGATACGTGTCATTGAAGTGTCTCACTGGGGTAATATTGCAGTTGAAGAAACAGTTGACTTAAGGCATACAGGAGCTGTACTCAAAGGACCCTTCTCCAGATATGACTATCAAAGACAGCCAGATAGTGGAATATCTTCCGTGAAATCTTTTAAGGTTTTTCATTATTTATTTTATTTCTTGTTGTATTGCTTTCTTTTAAGCAATATCGTCATATTGTGAAAATGAGTCCCAATAAAGTAGCCATAAGCTACCTATTGAAGGAAGAAAGAGGAGGACATTTGGAACAAGTAGTACTTCTCTGCTTTGAGAACATAAAGTATTACCAAGAATGTTTTCTTGTTTTCAGCTCCTTTTAAAGTCCTGGTTCTATCTCTTCCATGATGCAATATCCTAAAATAGAAAGTTTTAATAAGTATATTACTCATTAACTAGTAGTTAATAAGTAATATGATACTTAACTATTAGTAATACCATTATTTTTTTCTGCTGCTCACTTGTGGCATCCATCTGAATCTCATTCTCTGGTTCATTTGTTCGAAATATTTTTGTAAGCTCATTGATTTGTTTCTTTGTAAGTAAATCTTATTTAAAAAATGCTTAGAACATAATGTTTAATAATGTTTAGGGGGATTGTTTTTTAAAAATAAGACTATATCAGGGAAGTGAAACAGCTTTGTTAATACACTACAGAGGTGCTGAGACGAGTAGGAGCAGATTCCAGAGCAAATGAACATTTCTGGAAGAGACATATTTACTTTAATGATTTGTAAAGATGTCCTTCATAAACGTTCTTGTGAATTCTGAAGGACCCCTATCAAAAGATTTGCAAAACTCTTATATTATTTTTATTGTGTGTGGCTGATAATATCAGATGTGACTATATCCAGATGGAAATAGCTTGGCTATATTTTATCTGTATTGTGTAAGTATCCCTTGTAGATAATTGTTAATATGTGATACATGGAATTTTGGTTTAAAAAATGGAAACTGCAAGTTTTAAAAAGTAAGCTATAAGATTAAGATTTCACTGAGTTGACATTTTGATCATGCTATATTGTGCTTTACTGACAACACTAGTTCACATTTGGCTTATATGTCCAGTTTATGATTTATCATATAAACAAAGAATGAGAAAACTTTCCTTCTTTCTCATCTTCCTGGAGAGCTGTATTCCCTCAATGAAAAGTGTTCAAGTGCTGTATGATTTAGTGGGTACAGCTAATTCCTCAAATGGGAAAACATATAAGGCAGTCTTTCTTGCTCTTAACCTATTATAGCCTTCTCTGTGTTGATATTATTATATATTGATATATTTAACTGTGTTAAAGTCATGGAAGAATCTCCCTGAGTAGACTCACTTGATGCTTCTTGGCATCTGATTTTTTTTTTCTTCAGGCTTTTAAAGTTCTTTTGACTTCACAATATTTTACTTTAACTTAATCTGAATTGCTGGTGTTATGTGTTTTAGAAGAAAAATACATGCTGCATTTTAGTTGTTTTAGTTAATCTGCAAATACCCAATAAATGTTTGATGGACAGCTATATAAATACAATAAATTAGATTAGATTTATTTTATATCTCTGTCCTTATCGGTCTAACTAAAACTGTCTTTTGCAGACGATCCTTCCTGCTGCTGCTCAAGATGTGTATTACAGAGATGAAATTGGCAACATATCTACCAGTCATCTTCTTGTCTTGGATGACTCAGTGGAAATGGAGATTCGCCCTCGTTTCCCTTTGTTTGGTGGTTGGAAGACTCACTATATAATTGGCTACAATTTGCCCAGCTATGAATATCTCTTTAATCTTGGTAGGCAGTCATATCAGATTATTAGCCACTGGAAAATTGTTTATATATAATGAAACAGTCCCAGTATAAAACTATTCTATTTCTTTATTTATGATGAGATAGAGATTTTCAAGTATATAAGTTGTTTTCTTGATTTTTGCATTGCGTATATATTTCAAAGGTTTGTTTTGAGTTCATTTTACTGATATTGGAAGCAATATCTAAAAAGTAACTGAAAACATTGATTGCAGTCTTTTCAAAGTTTAATGTTCTATCTACTGAAGTTTTCATTTCTTCAGCTTTTTTATTTATTTATTAAGAAAGTTTGCATGGCCACCCAACTTATTCAGGCCAACAGAAGTAAAACACCCCATACAAAAAGCAATAAAACCTTACCCCTGGTGACAATAATGAAAACACTTGATGGGTTCCACTCTGGGGAACCCAATCCCACTGGCAAAGTCATGTCTTTGAGGCTTTTAAGGAAGGTATAAAGGTGGGGGTCAGTCTTATTTACTTAGGAATTATGTTCCACAGGGAGGGAGACACCATGGAGATCTTTCTTGACCTAGTACATGGGCCTCCTTAGTAGAGGGAACCAGGACATCCATTTTTCCTCTTGCACAATGTACCCAGAATTATTATGTTTTAGGAAGGTTTGTGTGTGTTCGATAGCTTACGTTGAATGCAGAATTGGCATCTTTTACTGTTGCGTGAATCTCTTACAATTTGTCATTGAATCTATGTACACATAATCAGTTCTAGTGGTGCTTAGTGTCTTAATGTAAAAATGTTACATTGATGTTTTATACAACTAGATCTATCCTGCTGCCATTATAAAAAAGGAAAAGTTTACAGTGCTTGTTAATCTTTTAAAGGTGATCAGTATGCTCTGAAGATGAGATTTATTGACCATGTTTTCGATGAGCAAGTTACAGACTCGTTAACTTTAAAGATTATTCTTCCAGAGGGTGCCAAGTAAGTACAACATGGTTGATGATCTGTCAATCCATGAACCTCTGTGCTGTTTGTTTGTCCCTCATAAAATGTAGTTCCTGGGGTATACTTGTGGAACATTTTTTTAAATAAATCAGTTAAATTCAGTACTTGCAGCGCATTCAGAAAGTATTCAGACCCCCTTCATTTTTGTCAATTTTGAATTGACAAAATTGAATTTCAGTGTTGTTGAAATTCATTTTTTCTCATTTATCTATGCTCAGTACACCATAATGACAAAACGAAAACAAAATTTTAGAAATGTCTATACGTTTATTAAAAAAGGGAAAAATTGAAATATCACATTGGCATAAGTATTCAGACCTTTCACTTAGTACTGTGTTGGTACACCTTTGGTAGCAATTACAGCCTCAAGTCTTTTTATGTATGACATGACAAGATTTGCACACCTGGATTGGGGTGTTCTTGCAAAAGAGCTGAAGACTTATGCTAATGTGATATTTCATTTTTTCTTTTTAATAAATTTACAGGCATTTTTAATTTCTGTTTTCACTTTGTCATTAGGGGGTGCTGAATATAGATTAATGAGGGGAAAAATGAATTTCAACAACTGTAAAATCAGACTGTAACATAACAAAATTGATAAAAGTGAAGGGGGTCTGAATACTTTCTGAATGCACTGTACATGCAAGCTACGACATATGTTGATCATCTAACCCTAACTGTTACATATCTTTAGATTTTTTTTTTCCAGAGTATCTCTGACATTTTTCCATCCTGTTGTCTGCAGAAATATTCATGTGGACAGTCCATATGATATCAGCCGGGCTCATGATGAACTTCATTATACCTATCTTGATACATTTGGCCGTCCGGTTATTGTGGCACATAAGAGTAACCTAGTTGAACAACATATCCAAGATATTGTGGTAAAAACAAATTCTTTACTTGGTTCATGTAAAGCATTAAAAGAGTTTCTCATTCTTTCAACCCAAATTGCTGTAAATTTAGTATTAAATGTGTCATGGCAATAACAAAAAAACATTAGTGGATGATTAATTAAAAAATACTGAGATAGTATGGTTGTAAATCAGGTAGGGAAATGTGTAATAAATTTTCCTTGTTCCTTATTACGTGTCTTTTTCCAGGTACATTACACCTTTAATAAAATCCTGATGTTGCAAGAACCTCTGCTGGTAGTTGGAGCATTCTACATCCTATTCTTTACAGTGATTCTGTATGTGAGGTTGGACTTCTCCATCACTAAGGTATCACGATATAATTTTGAGAGAAAATGGAGTCACTATTTCATCGGATAGTTATTTTTATTTGGATTAATTATTAGATTTTTTTTGCATTAATTTTGTTTTACCTGATCTGCTTTTTTATACGCAAACTAAAAATGAATACACAGGCTGTTCCATGGAAAGCTAATATTCAATGCTTCTTAATGTAGACAATTATTTGTCTAAACAAATGAAATTAATCAGCAATTATCTATATTGCTGTAAAGGTTAATATTTCATTTTTCAAAAATCTGCCCAGATACAAAACTGGACAGTTTAATATAAGCTCTTTATCTTCAGGTTATGGTAATTAAAAATGTTTTTCAACTCCAGCTTTATTAACTTTGACTCAATTTTAATAAAACATTCACCTATCAAGCATCTTCTCGGAGATTCTACAGTCGTCCCTCTTTCCCCTCCCTTTAACCTTCGAGAGAACATGCAAAACCTGGCTCCCTCCCCCCCCCCAAATGCTGAAATATGAAGTCATAATGGGAGGAGAATGTGATAGATAGTATTAGTCACATGGAGTTGCAACACCAGGTTTTTCTATTTTCTTCCTTTTTTAATTTTATTGCTTTTTGTTTTAATTGTACATATTGTTGGGTCAGAGTTTGGTTTTAAGATATACAAATGTTTTAAATAAATATCTAAGATGTGAAATGCAATATAGGAATCTTAAAATTTTTCCCATGTAAAGCATTGTTGTCTTGCAGGATCCAGCAGCAGAAGCTAGGATGAAAGTTGCTTGCATTACAGAGCAAGTTCTAACTGGAGTGAATAAGAGACTATGTCTTTACCGCCTTTTTGATGAAGCTGTGAATAAGTACAAGCAGTCACGTGATATTTCTACTCTGAATAGTGGCAAAAAGTCTCTGGAAGTTGAACATAAAGCCTTAACAAATGAAATAGCCTCATTACAATCCAAGTTGAAGATGGAAGGTTCTGACCTATGTGACAAAGTAAGAGTCTGTTAATACTGAAATCCAATCATGCATCTTTTAGGTTTTTGAAGTCTAGAGAAAAAGTTGAAATATTTAATTTTGACATAGCTTCATGTGTTGCCTTGAGTCAAACCTGATTTTATGACCTTTTTTTAGCAGTTGTTAAGTGCAGTAGTTCTGAACCTTTTTGAAAGAATTGCCCCCTTGAGCCATTGAGGAAGTTATCATCGTCCCCCTCCCCCAACATAACCTCTTAATCACAAAACAGGGAAATATTTCTTCAATTTATGCAAACATGTTTTTTGTTTTTTTTTAAATTGTCATCAGGACATATCGATGCAAATAATTTATTTCCAGTCTTTTTCCCATATCTCAACTGTGAAAAATTCTGATGCCACCCATCACTTTACGCCCAAACTTCGTGATATATGTATTTCATTATTATCTTATTTATTCAAGACATTTAAATGCTACGACCACTGAAAACAAAATTCAATTACAAGAAAATGAAATGCCCGAAAAAAACAGTTACATTTAATGATTTAATTACAAGTGAATTTTAAGACGCAAAAAGAAATATAAAAAGGGCACAAGAACAAACCGCAATGCAGGAACTAAGAATTTCAAGACGAAATCTCTGAAACTAAATTAAGATTTTAGGAAAATATATATTCATGTACACTGTAAAAAGGATTAAAAAGACACAAAGAAAAATTTTGCAGAAGGAAAGCAACAAAAATCAGAGTGACAAATTTAATGGGTAGAGTGATAGAGGCTGCTGCACAATGCGCATGAAGATGAGCAATGCGTATTCAAATATGTACGGCGTTCTGTACTGAAGCTAGCTAGAGGAACATTTTAAAACACAGTTCAATCCACTAATAGCAAGTGATTTGATGTTTTTGTACAACAGATATACAGCAGTTCACTGTACGAAAAAAGTCTCAAAGTGTCCCCAAAACTTCTCAATCCATCGCCTCCCTTCCGTTCCTTTGCCCCCGTGTCTCCCCTTTTCGTTCCATTGCTCCCCTAAAAAATGAAATTGCCCCCGGGAGGTGATATCGCCCTGGTTAAGTTAACTGCATTGATGTGGCCATTAAGAACAGTCTTCTCTCATTGACATTGTGTCAGGGTTCCGACTGATGCCCTAATTAATTCATGAGCTTCGAGCCAAGTTTCAAAAGAAATTTGTTAGAAGCTGGCTGGGAGGGTAGCAGATGGCTCTCACATGACCCTGGGATACTGCAACCGTTTTATATACATACCAATTGCCAAGTATCCAGATTTTGGTCACATGACTACTGGGACAGTGTGACTTTTGTAAGCGTGAGAAACAGTTGAGTCACTTCTTTCAGCACCATCATAACTTCTAACAATCACTAAATGAATGGTTGTAAATCTAGGACCATCTGTATTTTAACTAGTATCTTTAACTGACCAAGACACTTTGACTTGACTATATCACTTAATTCCAGCAAGTCTTCCTTCAGTTAACAGCAATAGCACTTAGAACAGGGCTGTCAAACTTGTGGCCCGTGGGCCAAATGCACCACGTGCTGGCCATGCCCAGTTTAGCAAAGGGGGAAAAAGTCCCAATATATTACGTGACAATGCGAGTTTGACACCCTAGACTTAGACTTATATACTACTTCATAGTGTTTTGCAGCCCTCTCTAAGCAGTTTACAGAGCAGTTTACAGATTGTTATGTTGCCCTTAACAATCTGGGTCTTCATTTTACCCACCTTGGAAGGATGGAAGGCTGAGTCAACCTTGAGGCGGTGAACAGAATTAGCCTGCATTCTAACCACTGCACCACCACGGCTCTTAAAGGAAATGTATGACTAGCAGTATTGTAATGCCACCTGAGCAATATCCAAGTCACTTCTCTTGCTGTATCATACTTTTTGGTTAGAATTTCTTCAGCAGCATCAGTGCTAGAAATTTTCTAAATTTCTAAAGATTTTCTATAAGCTACACATACAGTTATAGGGAATTTAAATAGTTAAGTCATGAAATGAAATGCAACAGCTTCAAAAAGTGGCAATGATCCTAGTGTCTATTTGAATAAACATATAATTTCTCCCATCAATTAAGCATGTAAATAAATACTTGTTAAGATTTCATACTTTGAATGAAAAGATCTGTAATGACAGCTTGCGCCATGATCCACCTTTTGATCAAAGTGTGAGTAAGTAAAGTCAGTCCTACAAGCACTTTTCAACAGGAAAGGACAAAGTGTTGGCTTACTGCAGTTGACAATGGGAAGGTGAAGTTTGGGAGAATTTAGGCCAGTGTGTTTTCTGTCATTTGAATTTGCTACTGACCCAAAAAGGAAACCTTAAATAGCATTACACATAATAATTGGGAAAACATGTTTTTATAAAAAAAATGTTTCTATTTTTTTAAAGTAATATTGCTTTTAAAGTTGTGACTGTGTTGCTGCATTCCTAATATTCTGTCCCAAATTCTTTCAAGGTCAGCGAAATACAGAAGCTGGATAGTCAAGTCAAGGAGCTGGTTGTAAAATCATCTTTGGAGGCCGAGCGTCTGGTTGTTGGCAAACTTAAGAAGGATACGTACATCGAGAATGATAAGATTCATTCCAGCAGGCGTCAAGAGTTGATCAGCAAAATTGACAACATTCTCGATGCACTATAAGTTAGGATTTAAAAATTGGGGTAATGTGAGGGAAGAATGCAAGGCAATTGTATGGGTATACTGAGCCATACTAATTTAGAAAGTAAGAGAGCAGTAAATAAGTATGCCTGGTGTTTAACATGGGGGTGGGGAGGCTTTTATTTTCCTTGTAAACCTGAATTTGGAATTTGAGGTTTGTTATTTTGGGGCATGTCTGCATTGCTGTGTGGAGGAGGTTGGATACTACGTTGGCTCAACACAACTTTTGTCCTCCCATAAAGTCCCAAGTGTTAATTATTATGACTTCCAAGTCTGTTGTAAAGTCCCCTAATCGCCAGTAAAGATAAAGTAAAGATGCACATAGGTCTTCTTCGGACACTGGATATCTCAGAAGACAATAAATACAATTATTTTTTCCAAAGGTTTGATGTCAAATCTTTTTCTCTTCCGTTTGTAATTTGGGGATGTAACTATGGATAAATAATTGAAAAGGTTTTTTGTAATACTTGTTGCACAGATTGCGATTTTTTTACATCTGAATTTTCTGAGCCTCTCGAATTTATAGCATCAGGGCAAGTGAAGAGTACAGATAAGATCAATTTGCTTATAAGCCTGTGCTTTTTTCTCAGACAGTTGGTTTCTTTGAGAAAACAAAACTTAAATAAAGACATACGGATGTTTTACTCCTGGTTTTAAATTTATTTGGATATGCGAAAGTTTTTAGATTCTGGCACTGAACTGTAAATGTTATTTTCTTCTACTTCTGTTTTCTTCCCTTATGTAAGAATTCCCAATTCTTGTGTTCCCAATTCTTCGTGGATATTATATTAAATAGTATGTGCCAAGGATATGTAAATAAGTTTCAATTGAAGTGCAGATATTCTTGGCTTGTTCAAAATTTATCTAAATTTTATTGTAAAGCAGAATTTATATGAAATACATATGGAAGAGAAGCTGCTGTTCTTATGTTCTCGTAACCAAAGTATTTCAAAAATAGCAAATGTGAAGATTAACCCAAAAATCAGCCTCTTTCAGCTCTTTCAAATCCATGTAAATTTGTTCTTACAAGGATTAGATTGGATTTTTTTTCCTGTGTGACATTGTCAGGTCTAAAATTCTTCTCCATAACTAAGAGAATAATTGACCATGCCATTTTAGCCTTTCATTCCCTCCTTCTCACTAGATAGGAAGATATTATTTACAACCTTCTGAGAGTCTGCATCCTCCTGCCTTGTATGCTTGTGCATTGCAGCAGCATTTTCAAGTCTACTTGGAACATTACATTGTCTTTTGTTCACTTTGTTTTATGAAAGGGCAGAAGGGCTAAAACCTCTCCTCATACACTTCTATGTTATATAAGGGTTATATCAAGGATATATTTTTATTGTTTACTTTTTGCCCTCTTAATTGCCAAAAAAGATCAACACAGGTTCTGAGAGCTCTATCTCTCTCCCACCACTTGAACTGAGGGAGTGGAGTCCATATGAAGTGGCCTCTTGAAGATATGTTGTGGCCACTATCCCAGTGCAAGGGGTTGGGCCAGCATGCAAAGATCTGGAAGTCTTGGGAGGAGAGGTATGAGATCCTTCTACCCTACTTTCCACTACAGTCTATAATTTATTTTAGTATTTAATGCATAAGAAAATCACTCAAACATTAGCATGGACACTGAGTTAAAGAAGCTGTATAACCTATGCCAGTGATCCTGATGTGAAGGATGTGGTCACCCACACAATGAATAAAGCAAGGCACAAGGCCAAAGTTCTGCTACTTCTTATAACTCCTTCAGTTCCAAGACAACTGGATTCCTTCACAACCATAGAGTTTTTCCAATGCATTTCTCAGATTCTCTCTTCTGTCTCTGGAATATCCCAAAGCCTTCAAAACTCTGTTTTCAAGTCATGCTCCTTAGAGAGTCTTCCAATAAGACTGCTTGCTGGCTTCCCAATGCTGTCCTTTGATAACTGGTGGTTAGCTCTTCCTTTCCTTCTATGCTACTTGAAGTTACTGAAGCAAAAGGAACAATAAAATCCTCAAAATAGTTAATTTGCGCCCAAACTGCCATTTTTAGAAAAAGATAGCATTAAATGTCTACCTTGGGCAGTATTTATCCAACCATTCTTCAAGAAACTGAACAGATTTACTATTGTTTCTGTTATTCTCACTATTGCATTGAGTTAACTTCAGCAAGGTGGAGTTAAAATTACTTGAACTCTAATTTATAGGTCCCTCTTAGGAGCTTGATTTTACACTGGAGATTCAGAAAGGAAATACTGGAACAAAATGGTCCATAAAACTGAAATTGGTCCTCGAATAACATAATTATATATAATTACAAAGAGACTTTGACTGGGTCGTGTAAGTGAGAGAAAGCTGTGATGGACAGTGCTTTGGGGATTTCCCACAGAGACATCACAGTTTTTCCTCTCAGCATTCTCTTTCAGAGAATGTATGCCATGCTAAAACACAAATGAAAATGGAGTAACATTTGCATTACCATTTTGCAGCTTAAGTTCCAACTTGTGCCTCACCTCACCCTTTCTGTGGACGCCTACAATAGTCCATACCACGTTGGACAAATAAAAACATTAATACACTGATAGATTCCAAGGAAAATCGGATAGATTCCTTTGAATTAAATGTAAGTCCTGTTAATTGCATCAATGCGTCTCTAGGTTTTTTGGCAGCAGCAAAGAAATTGCCATTGTCTTTTTCCAGGTTACTTCTTTGACTTCCTAGTTTAGCTTATAGTTTATCTTATAGCTTTGGCACTTGCTGGTGGTCTTCAGTTTAATCCATGTATTAAATAAATCCAACCTCCAGGTTCAGCCTAGGGCTGCTAGATACTGTCCCGGCTGGGCAAAAATGTCTATAAAGTCCATCTGAAAGCTATCTAGGATTAAACAATATGACTGGTAGTATATATAATCAAGGAGAGAAGAAGCCTAGAACTAAGGAGAAATTTCCTGACAGAACAATTAATCAGTGGAACAACTTGCCTCCAGAAGTTGTGAATGCTCCAACACTGAAAGTTTTTAAGAGGAGCTTGGATAACCATTTGTCTGAAATGGGATAGGGTTTTCTGCTATTAAAAGACTTCCAAGGACCCTCCCAACTCTTCTCTTCTCTTCTCTTCTCTTCTCTTCTCTTCTCTTCTCTTCT
>BLBF01000003.1:39465879-39495388 GCA_015471245.1 Laticauda colubrina | reverse complement strand
GCTTCTGCTGGTGCTTACTCTGCTGGCGCTGCTCCTGGTGCTGGTGCATCTGCTGGTGCTTACTCTGCTGGCGCTGCTCCTGGTCCTGCTGGTGCTTCTGGTGCTGCTGGTCCTGCTGGTGCTGCTGGTGCTTACTCTACTGCTGGTGCTCCTGGTCCTGCTGGTGCTTACTCTGCTGCTGCTGATCCTGGTGCTGCTGGTGCTGCTGGTGCTGCTGGTGCTGCTGGTGCTACTGGCCCTGCTGGTCCTGCTTTTGCTGCTACTGTTGTTGCTGCTGGTGGTGGTGGTGGTGTGGTGGAGCAGCCCTTCCAACCTTGAAGCCCCTCTGATGAGGGCCCAGATGGCATACACAAGAACAAGAACGGGAGAGGAGGCAATACTCCATCGAAGAGGAACATGAGGATAGGTGCTGGAATGGCAGAGGGAGAAGGAGTATCTTTGGAGGAAGGGACAAAGGCTCTATCGAGACACCAAAAGGAAGCAGGCTGCTTGGAGAGAGAAGGCGGAGAGCCTGGGCTACACTTCAGAGGTGCTCCTCGGCTGGTGGAAGCACATGCACACCTGGTACAGGAAGCTGCACCTCAAAAAATCTGGCCAGGCCATGGTCAAGCTGACAGATCGAGAGACCTACGTGATGGCCAAGTGCAGCTTCTTGGAGGGTGAGATCTGCCACCGAGGAGCAGCCCCTCTGACAACCCTCTCTCTCAGGCAGCCTGCAGAGAGCCAGTCCTCTTCTGGCCAAGAGTCAGCTCCTGTGTCCAGGCAGGTATCTGTGGAGCGTGCCACGACGGAGACCCCCCGACAGCTGCACTCCCCGTGGCGGAGTGTGTGGAGGACCCCCTGACGCAGTGGGAGCAAGGAGAGGGCACTTTCACCAGAGACCAACCCACATCCACCCCCAGCTCCACCTCCACAGAAAGCAGGCAGAGAGCCAGACTGGAGGGGCAGAGTCACACTGTCCTGATGGAGATCAGGGACACCATCAGAAGCAGCGTAGATCTCCTCTCTCAGCTGGTACACACCGACGTACCATCCTCCAACCCTTCCTCACCTACGTCAACCAGACCCTCCTGGACATGTCCGAATCACAGTACCAGGTGATAAAGGACAGGATCACCGGTCTTCTTCACAACCCTCCAGACCCAGCTGAACCTGCTCCCACCCAGTCCAGGTCTGCTCCTCCACCCCAGGTGATGTCACTGCCCTTCCAAGGCTTTCCACAGGCCCTCACCTACCAAGGCTACGGCTACCAGGAGGTCCAGCAGCACAGGCAGCCCTTCCCAGTCCAGGCACAGGTCCATTGTATGCCACCAATGCCACTTATGCCACCAATGCCACCCACGCCACAGATGCCACCCATGCCACAGATGCCACCCATGCCACAGATGCCATCCACGCCTCACCTCGCTCAGCTGCAGACCAGACAGCCCCACTACACTCCTCCTTCCTCCACCCCACAGCCAAGCCCAGCCTCAGAACATCAGTCATCGGTATTGGGGCTGACACCCCATGTCCTGGAGGAAGGGGCTCTCAACATCACAGGACTGAGCCAGCTCTCTGAGAGCTTCCTCCACACACCATCCCCTGTTGTCCTCTCAGGGCCAGGCACCCCAATGGCGCCTCTGACCACCACTCCAGCAGCAGCCACCTCCAGCACAGTTGGACCCTTCACCCCTGAGACTATGGGCACGCCTCAGAGTGACTGAGAAGAGTGCCAGAGACTGGGTGGCTACCTCTTGACTTTTTCTTTGCTTGGGACACTTGGGTCATTTTGCTTTTACAGCTTTTTATTAATAAAGATTATCTTTGTTTCAAACACTTGCTTCATTTATTTTATTAAATAAATTCTTGGTGGAAACTTTTAGAAATGGTTTAAGCCTTTGCATGCTTGTGGGATGGGTAAGGATAGCTGCGGGATGGGTAATAGCTGTGGGATGGGCAGGGATACCTTTGGGATGGGTAATAGCTGTGGGATGGGCAGGGATACCTTTGGGATGGGTAATAGCTGTGGGATGGGCAGGGATACCTGTTGGATGGGTAATAGCTGTGGGATGGGTTAGGATATCTGTGGGATGGGTAATAGCTGTGGGATAGATAAACCTCCAGTGCAAGCATAGTGGGACTTTATGGTCCACCCTCCCAGGTGCCACACCTTTGGCCCTTTATTATCAATAACAATGTAATCATTGATCCACACATTTCAACAAAAACACAACTCTTTATTAAATGCCCTGTTCATTGTAGCACCACTCAACATACATGTCCCAATCTCATCAGTGTGATGAGATAGGCTGAAGGAAGAATCCATTAAACATCTATCATCCTGTCTTGCCACTCCACTGCTCCAGCTGGGGAGTTGCACCAGTGTTTCAGGAGGTTGCGCTGCTTCTTCCCTTCACGTGAAACTCTGTTGGGGCCTTGCACATCCACAGTGTCTATCAGGTTTCGCCCTTGCCTCCATTCCCCAGGCTCCATGTCCCCATTGCCTTGTTGGAGGTCCACGAGCCTGTTCTGCAACACTGGGTAGCGGGTGCGCATAAGATTGTGCAGGATGCACACGATCCTCCTCACGGTCTCTGGGCGATGCTGCATGGTGGTGAGAAGTACCTGGAACTTGTTGGCCAGGATGCCAAATGCGTTCTCCACCACCCGCCTTGCCCTGGACAGCCTGTAGTTGAAGATCATCTCTTCACGGGTGAGGAGTCTGGAGGTGTAGCGCTTCATGAGGTAGGTTCTGAGGGAGAAGGCTTCATCCCCCACGATGAAGTAGGGCACATCTTGCATGTCGTTGGGCAGGGGGTCTGGATCTGGGAAGCCCATGATGAGGTTGCGTTCCAGCCCCTCCTTGAGGTGACTGGCGTATACCTGGGCATCTGAAGATGACCCGTTGCCTGAAGCATCGATGTACATGAACTTGTAGTCAGCATCGACCATGATGAAGAGGATGATGCTGAGGAAGCCCTTGTAGTTGTGATAAGTGGACCCCGACTTGGCTGGAGCTTTGCAGGCCACGTGCTTGCCATCTATAGCTCCAACGGTGTGGGGGAAGTTCCACTTCTGATACCACTGCTCTGCAACTTTCTTCCATCTTATTCAGTGGAGGAGCACTGGAGGACCTCCTCCAGGTATTCTTCGATGATGGCCTGCACCACTTCTCTGACCACAATGCTGATGCTGTTGTGTGGCACCCTCCAGCTGTACTGCATGCTCCTGTACGTGGTCCCTGAGGCCAGGTGGCACAGAGTCAGTGCCACCTTGAGCCCAGGGTCCAGGCTGGGCCGGAAGTTGGTGTTTGCCTTGGTCAACCTGGGTCTCAGTCGCTCCACAACTTCGTCAAACATGGCTGGCGGCATCCTCATGAAGTTCTGGAATGCATGAGTGTCTTCGTTCCTCAGCTCCACCATCAGCTTGTTATACAGTCCGTACTCTGTTCTTCTGGTGATCCATCTTCAGACCCAGACACTTCTTGGCTGCCTCCTTTTCTTCGTGTAGAACAGGTGAAAGAGCCTGTAGATGGCTTCACACTGTTGTAGAACAATGGTGGCTACCAAAAGGAGTGTGTGACGATCCATGGTGGAGATGACTGGATGCTGTGGAAGAGCAAGAGCAAGATGAAGGCTGAAGAGGTCTGCACAGCAGGGCTGCTGGACTGAACGTGAGATCCAGGTGAGTTCCTCCCCCTTTTTATCGGAAATATAGGTTTTCCGCTCGGTGTCCTTTTGTATCATCTAGGCATCCTGCATACATCCTAAATATTCGAGATACGTCCCCTCTGCGAACGTTTTTTCCATTTTAATGCTTTGTATGCGAGCTGCATCCGCTTTCATCCTTTCTCCATCAGTGCTACTAATGCTGCGTGTCCATTCCGCATCCATTTCGCTTCCTCCCTGTGTCCGTTTTCCGCTGGAGCGGATGCGAGTTGCGTGGATGCGCAGCAGATGCCTAGCGGATATAGCGGATGCATAACAGATGACAACGGATGTAGAACTGATGTTCCCCGTATGCGTAGCGGATGCAGAACGGACGCGTTGGATACATTTCCTGCTCAAAAAGTTTTATGCAGCTCAAAACTTTTTGAGCGGATGAAATGTCAATAGACGGATGCTGGCCAGATAGAGAGGATGAAAAACGGACGCAGTGAGTACAGAATGGAAGCATCGCGTTAACCAACGGATGGCAAGTGTTTCTCTCCGTTTTACATCCTCTTTCCAACCGTTGGTGCTGTGTGACAGGGGCTTAAGTAATGTTGTCTCATTTTATGACTGCATTGCTTAGCAAAGGAAATTCTGGTCCTGACTGCCATTGTAAGTCAAGGATTACCTGAATTGTGGTCTCACGTATACACAGACAATAAGATTGAAATAAAAACTGATGAGAAAATTGTCTTCAATTGATGATGTTTGATGCTGCAAAGTTCTAAGCTGTGTGGAGACTGTGTAATGTTTTATAAATAAATATATACTCTGATATTTTCAAGGCTACCAATCAGTTGTTATGTGCAATTATCAGTTGTTATGTGTAATTCTGCCAAACCTATTGTAATAAACTCATCACTCGGGTACCCTTCATATTGTTTATAAGAATATGCAGTGACATTTGAACAGCGAAGGACAAAAGTTATTTGAAAATAGATCATTCTTTTTTTAAAACATGAACTCCATTATCTTCCCTGCAATTACTTTGTGCCAGTCATTTATTGTGAGTCTATATTTATAGTCTAAATATACATTTATATTTAGTCTATAACTAGACTAAATATGCTCATCTAATTTTATTTTAACAAATAATATGGTAGTGCCTGGACCTTCTTCGGTGGGATTTGAAACAGAAACAGGCCCAAATTACTTCACAACTACAGATGTATCCCCATTAATTTTCTTCAAGAAAATACATTCCAAGAGAGAATTCTGTCTGAGAAATATTTGCTGCTTCATCTGCTAAGCATGAGAATCTCAGGAGGCCATTAGCCTTTGAAACAATATCCACATTTAAAATATGGGCACATGATTTTAATAGCTCAGTATTCATTCTTATACACTTACCATAACCCAGTTTCCATTAAAAAAAAAAACCTCACGCTCCAACATGAACCTTTAAAAGCTTTTCGCACATCACCTTAGATATGCTGTTCTTATCATGAAGAATGTAGTCATCTTTGTTAACAATAAAGAAAGGCTGAAATGACGGAAACTTGTAACAACTTTAATCACACCAACTCTCCAGATAGGGATCTCAAGTTAGCCTGCATCCTGAGAACAGGGTATAAAGCCAATTAACCCACTTTTACAAAAAATGAGAAATTGTGTATGGTATTTAGTGTGCATGCATGCATACAACAACTGAAAATATTAAAGCAACACTGGGAAATATTTACAAAATTCTTCATATATTGCTATATGAAGATAAGACAAAGCATACTAAAAAGGAAGGGAGTTGCTTTTGCAGCTAAAACTCAGGGCTAGGATATTGATGAATCAGCGCTGAGGGCCCAGCGCTAACACAGAGTGAACAACAGTTATTTTCTTGGACATGCTGAAGATTAGAATGAGAAACTGGAGTTCAACAGAGTCGAGTACCAAAGCTATTGGCAGAAGGAAAGAAGAAAAACAAAATGTAGACATGAAGATGTTAGAAGAGAGTCAGTCTGGTCCGAGTGCAGGGGTGTCAAACTCACATCATCATAGTGGCATCACATGACATATTGGGACATTTTTTCCCCTTTGCTAAACTGGATGTGGGCATGGCCGGCACATAACATATCTGGCCCAGATGCCGGGAGTTTGACAGTCTTGGTCTAGTCATTAAGGCACCAGACTAGAAACCAGGAGATGGTGAGTTCTAGTCCTGCTTGAGTCATGAAAAGCCAGCTGGTGACTTTGGGCCAGTCACTCTCAGCCCCACTCATCTTGCAGGCTGTTGTTCTGGGAAAAATAGGAGGATAAAGGAGTATTAGGCATGTTTATCACATTGAGTTATTTATAAAAATAATAAAGCAGGATAATTTTTGTTTTTTTGAAACAAGCAAAAATCCTGTTACATTGCTTTCTGGCAAGTGCCATACTAATCATAATTACATTGGTTGAGAATCAGCTGCAATGGACACCCATTTGTTCTGCATGCTTTGTAACAATAAGTTGGATCATCTTATATTCCATATCCCATATCTCATATCCATCTACTTTCTGAATTGTGGCACTGAGATCCTGTTTCAATTGTACCATTTGTAATTTGAACAGTAGGATTTGTAGTGAGTCCTGGCAGCCACTAGATGCTCCTCTAAGACAGAAAGTCAAACTGCTGAGCTCTTTGTTTTATTGAACTGTATTAGTATTAGTATAAGTTCAGAGCCAAATCTTTTATGGACCTTATTGATATTCATTGGGGCCATTTAATACAGAATAACTACAGGCTGAAGGCCTTCCCTAGGCATAGAGAAGACACCACACTATTAAGTGTAGAACTTGCTGTTTGCAGGATGTGGAGATGTAAAAGAGTAAGACAAAGAGGACAATGCAAACACTTTGGAAGGTACCAATAAAAAAGAGAATTTGTAGCTCAAGGTTGAACTGACTGGAAAGTGTCAATCAGACAGCAGATGGTAGGAGCTTTTGCAGAATTCTGTCTGAATCCTTCCATAGCTCAGACC
Source organism: Laticauda colubrina (assembly GCA_015471245.1). Lineage (NCBI taxonomy): Eukaryota > Metazoa > Chordata > Lepidosauria > Squamata > Elapidae > Laticauda > Laticauda colubrina. The sequence goes on along the minus strand of BLBF01000003.1, from coordinate 39,488,742 downwards.
TAGATGACCAAGGATACTAAAACCCATTGATGTTCAATGGTTATGAGGTCAGACCGTTATATGAAACTTCCATATTAAGAGGTCGTATAGTGGATGCTGAAAATATCCAACAAAAGGCTGGTGTTGCTTTTGTGTGCTGTCAATAAGCATCTCAAGGGCATCAAACTATCCATGACTAGCCTCGGAGTGCCTTAGTTGCGTTAACCTCATTTTATTATCAGCAGCTCTAACAGTAACAAAGAGCCAACATGAGGCCCACAGCAATAGAGTCAGATATTTATCAGTTAGAATATTTTAGACATGGAGAATTACAGGTTGTGAAACTTTTTTGAGTGGCCTCCTAAAGAAGGAGGTTTTAAAAAAAGAAGAGGCATGTTTAGATGGCATTTGCAAAGAACAGAAATCCTTCTGTAAGGCACTATTCTTTTTTTGTTTCTGGTTAGCTACTCCTATTCTGTACAAGACTTTACGTCCACAACAGTCCTTAAGATGCTGAAATCTGAGAAAGAAAAATTTTCAAATGGTGTCTTGGCCCACAAGACTCTGCAAGGTTTGTTTTTCATTTCTTTTCTTTCTTTTTTTTACTGAGGCATCACAACAAGCAAAATCTATTGGGTCAGAAAAGGTAGCAGAAAATAAACAAGTATGGGTAACACCGGACAACAATGGCTGTGTCATACTATCACGAGCTCTGAAAAAAATTTGTTTCCATATGAATGCTGAGACAGGAAATAAGAAGTCAGGCACTTTTCCCAGTGGAGACTAATGAATGTCTTAGACCAGGCAGGCACAAGAACTCCTGTCTGTTGCTTGCTTTGGGTCTGAACAACACAAGCAAGAACCTGTCAGAAAAAATATGAAGGGATGAAAAGGAACTCGTGCATGCTTGCTTTCTTTTTTCTTTTAAAAAAAAACACCATATGCTAAAGATTGCCTATTGATGCTGAATAATATTATAAACCAGTGCTTATTTAGGAACTGCATTGTTTAGCCACCATTTACAGTTACAACAGCGATGAAGAAGTATCTTTGCAACTAATCCTTGCACTTACAACTTTGCAGAAAGCTGAAGTAAGATCATAATTACAGTTGTGGTTTCACTTAGCTTCGTTTAATGACTGAGTTGCCCATCCCAGTTTTGGTTGCTAAATGAGGACTACTCACATGGACATCGGATGCTCCTCTGGAACATCAAAAGAAACAAATATTAATGCAAATACACTGATCATTCAAAAATTGAAACAACTGAGATAAGGCACTGATGTTCATCAGTAAATGAATGACTCTACTGACTCAATTAGATCTGGATATTGGAACTTTCAAACTGAGTTTTGTATTGTCTGCGGAGCTGAGATTAGTCTCCTTTATTTCTCATTTAGTTTTGGAAGAGTTGAAAATCTCTCCCCCCACACACATTTTTTTTTTTTAACAGTCTATGTAGACATAGGGCAAAATTAGAGAGCTGCATTAAAAGGCATATGCTTTGAGATGGCAGAAAAACATACAGGTATAAACTCTAATGCCCTGGTAGCTGATTAGCAGCTGCCATAGGACCAGAACTGGAGATTAACACTATCTTTGCTGATGTTAAAGAAAGGTATTTTAACAGATTAACAGAGTTGGAAGGGACCTTGTAGGTCATCTAATCCACCCAAGCAGGAGACCCTACATCATTTCTGACAGGTGGCAGTCTAGTATCTTCTTGAAAACTTCCAGTGATGAAGCTTTCACAACTTCTGAAGGCAAGCTGTTCCATTGGTTGATTGCTCTCACTGTCAGAATTTTTTTTCTTATTTCTAGGTTGAATCTCTCCTTGTTCAGTTTCCTTCCATTATTCCTCATCTGGCATTCAGGTGCTTTGGAAAATAGCTTGGCCCCTTTCTCTCTGTGGCAGCCCCTCAAATATTGGAAGACTGCTATCATGTCTCCCCTGGTCCTTCTCTTTACTAGACTAGCCAAGCCCAGTTCCTGTACCGTTCTTCATATGTTTTAGTCTCCGGTGACCTAATCATCCTGGTTGCTTTTCTCTGCACTTTCTCTAGAGCCTCAACATCTTTTTTATAGTGTGGTGACCAAAACTGGATGTAGTAATCTAGGTGTGGTCTTACTAAGGCTTTATAGGATTGGTGATTTCCTTGGTTTTGTTTTGTCTTTCCCCAAACATTCTCCTGCCTATTGGCAGGAGAATAACCACCAATCACTCTTCTTGAGTGGAGAGAAGCAAGGCTACAAAGGAATTTTGGGTGCTTGGGATACCCCAAAGGTGCTTTTTCAAGTGGCAAGTGGACTTTCTGATTTTTCTTTGAAGACATTTCGCTTCTCATTCAAGAAGCTTCTGCTGAAGAAGCTTCTTGGATGAGAAGCAAAGCATCTTCAAAGAAAAACCAGAAAGTCCGCTAGCCACTTGAAAAAGCACCTTTGAGACAACTGTTCTGTATAAAATAGTTCCAAATCCTCGATTGTGATTGGCTAGAAAAGCCAGCATAGGGATTGGTTCACTAGGAACCAATCCAAAAGTGCTGCCAAAAGGCAGCAAAACCAAGTAACCATCATTGGCTACAAGCCGGAAGGCAAGCCATATATAAAGGCTGCCGCGGCAAGAGCCAAACTGTTCTGTTTTCACTTAACTGTTGAAATAAAGACTTTTACTGTTGGAACCCGGTCTACCTCACGTTTTTTCAGACAGAACACTGTCGACGAAGGTGGGATTGTTCTAAAATGTGAGACTGTGAACGCGGCGAATTGAAACCCAGGCTTGAAGCAATGGCCGGAAATCATGCACCGCCCGCACCCTTCAATCCCAATGAAGAAGATTGGGAATCCTACGTAGACCATTTCCAAATGTACTTAGAAAGTAACGAAATGGAAGAGATCTCAGACCAGCGTAAGAGGGCTGTCTTCTTAACACATTGCGGACCAACGGTATTCAAAATTGCCAAGGCATTGGCGAAGCCCAGAGACGTAAAACAAATGACCTGGGCCGAACTCCAGCGAATGTTGAAGGCTCATTACGCACCAGTGGTGTCAAATCTCATCAAACGCCACGAATTCTACTGAAGGGACCAAAAAGAAGGCGAGACCATCGCTGATTTTGTGGCAGCCCTCCAACAACTGGGGGGAGCATGTGAGTTCCTGAACTTAGATGAAGCCATGCGAGATCAAGTAGTATTGGGTTTAAAAGACTCTAATTTGCAAAGTAAATTGCTAAATAAACCCAACATAACCGTGGCTGAAGCAATTGCAAAAGCCACAGCTGCAGAAGCTGTGAAAAAGTCAGCAGCCACAATGAAACAAATGAACGCGAACAACAACGAAACAAGCCTAACCAGAGGGAAGAAGCAATTTCCCGCCACCACACACCATGAAGATTTTGACGAGACATCAGAATCCGGAGAGGAAGATGATGAGGTCCACCGCCTATACGCCAACAAAAAAAGGCGTGAAAAAAGAAACTGGCGGGAATGCACCGGTTGCGGAGGAAACCATCCTCGAGCCGATTGCAGATTCCTTGATGCCATCTGCAGAGCTTGTAAGAAAAGGGGACACATCGAGAAGGTCTGTAGGAATCAAAAAAATAACAGCCCTAACAGACGCAGTAACTCTCCCCCACAAGCTGAATCGAAACAAGCCGAGATAAATTGGGAGCGCAAGAAACGAGCCAGTAACCGAGAAAAGACCCATCAAACTGTCACTATCGGAAAAAAAGTTAAAATCATCATAAAAATCGAAGGCAGCCCCTGTGAGATGGAGGTCGATTCAGGGTCTTTCCTGTCAATAGTGTCATGGGACACAATCAGACAACTGGTCCCAAATATTAAACTAAAAGAGCTCCAGAAACAAAAATTAACTCTGAAGGACTACCAAGGGAATCGAATCCCTGTGGTAGGTCTAGGACATTTCCAAGTCACTTACAAGCAGCATGTCGAAGTCCTGCCTCTGACAATAGTCAACCAAGACCGACCCAGCCTCCTGGGCATCGAATGGTTCGCACCATTGGGCATCGGAATGACCGGATTAGACCAAGTGGCCGCAACCGACTGGGAAGAAAACCTGATCCACGAGTTCCAGGACGTTTTCGATGGCTCCCTAGGCAGGTATCAGGGGACCCCAATTTCCTTTAGCTTAGACCCCCAGGTGGCCCCTAGAAGATTAAAGGCCAGACGAGTTCCCTTTGCATTAAAAGCAAAAATAGAGGAACAATTGAATAAATTAATTGACCAAGGGGTTTTGGAACCTGTTGACCATGCTAAATGGGAGACGCCAATAGGAACACCGGTTAAACCTGACGGGTCGGTACGCATCTGCGGAGACTACAAGGCTACCCTGAACCATGCGCTGCAACAAAGCGCATACCCGGTGCCAGTCGTACAACATTTGCTACACTCACTCGGGGGAGGAAAATTTTTTGCTAAACTAGATCTAGCACAAGCTTACCAACAGCTTCCAGTAGACCCCTTAACGGCCGAGGCACAGACAATAGTGACTCACAAAGGGGCATTCAAGTGTAACAGACTTCAGTTTGGAGTGAGTGTGGCCCCAGGCATTTTTCAAAGCCTCATGGAACGCCTATTAAATGGAATAAAAGGGGTTGTACCATATTTTGATGACGTCCTGATTTCGGCAAAAGATACGACCCAACTAGAAAAAAGACTAAGAAATGTACTAACAAAATTTAGAGAATCCGCTCTGAAAGTTAAAAAAGAAAAATGCTACTTAATGACTGATCGTGTTGAATTTCTGGGCTACTTAATTGCCAGAGAAGGTATACACCCTACTGAAAAAAAAGTCAAAGCGATTAAAGATGCACCACAGCCAAAAAACAAAGCGGAATTGCAGGCATTTTTGGGTCTAATAAATTTCTATAATGTATTCCTCCCCCACAAAGCAACAATAGCGGAACCATTACACCGTTTGCTGGATAAGAAAACTAATTGGACTTGGGGTCATAGAGAGCAAAAAGCATTCCAGAAAATAAAAAAATTATTAACATCAAACACCGTTCTTATCCAGTTTAGTAACACACTTCCATTGATGGTAACCTGCGACGCCTCACCGTTTGGAGTCGGTGCCATCCTGAGCCACCAATTGCCAGATGGGAGAGAGGCACCCGTCGCTTATTACTCAAAGACTCTGTCTAAAACAGAACGAAATTATAGTCAACTAGACAGAGAAGCCCTGGCACTTAACTGTTGAAATAAAGACTTTTACTGTTGGAACCCGGTCTACCTCGCATTTTTCCGGACGGAACCTGGATGACTGAGAATCTCCATAGACAGTGCTTGGGATAGCACAATTAGCCACTTTTCAAAGTGCCCAGCCAGTTGCAAGCATGAAGGGGCTTTGCACCTGGGTTCCCTCCGTTGGGTTGTTTCCAAACAAAGGCTTGGTGTCCTGTAAAAGTGCCAACCCTCTATTCAAAACTAGCTTGGTTGACAAGTAGAGGTAGTCCTTGACTTATGACCACAATTGAGCCCAAAATTTCTATTGCTAAGTGAGACATTTGCTAAGTGAGCTTTGCCTCTCTTTATGACATTTCTTGACATAATCATTAAGTGAATAACTGCAGTTATGAATTTAGTAGCATGATTGTTAAGTGAAACTGGCTTCCTCATTGATTTTGCTTGTGTCAGAAGGTCGCAAAAGGGGATCACATAACTCCAGGACTGTCAGTTCCGCTGGATACTTGAGAATTTGCACTGACAAACCACGGTACTCACAAGTGGAGATTGAAGCAAACAAGGTTTATTTCTTCAGTTCATCTCACAATAGTCCCAAACAGGCAACACTGGATCAATTCCAAGCAAAGCTAGCGCTGAGAGCGACTGCCTCCCAGCGCCTCTTTTAGTTATCTTTCAACCCTACCCACTAACCTATATCCGCCCTTCCTGACTCGCGCCTCCACCCCGCACCTACTTATGCCTAACCAAGCCTACACCCACACTTCTCTACATCGCCTCCACCCTGCACCTACCTCTGCCTAACCAAACCCACATTCTACACCTCCCAACACTCCTGCACACACAATCAACAGTTCCTGGACAGCTAGTCAGGTAAGTCCCATGCCAACAGAACTCCCTCATTTTGCCGCTCCTATCAGCCTGCTCCAACTTTCAAAACAAGACTGCCGAACAGCTGTGAGTCCATTTTTCTGGCTTCGCGCAGCCGCAATATCGACGCTCATCAGCATCGCTTCTATTGATGTCTTCCTTGCTGGTATATGAGCACCGTCACAGAAATGAAGAAAGAGGCGGCTAGCGAGCATCAGGACACCCTGCCTCAGTGTTGGGCTCATAGATTCCACCATGAGCCTGACAAGGACGCCATCATAAATATGAATCAGTTGCCAATTTTAATAATGTGATCATGGGAATGGCAACTGTTGAAAGTGTGAAAAACAGTCAAGTCACCTTTTTTTCCATTTCCAATGGCCACCAAATGAACTGTTGTAAGTCGGAAACTACCTGTAAAGGGCATGGAAGGATGGTGCAGGAGTATGGAATATTTGATCATCCTTGACCAGATATAGCCGAGCGAATGGTGACTGACCAAGGAGTCCATGACTGATTTCACAGCTGGCAACACTTGCATGTATGTAATAAATGGCCACTAGGGAACAAGAACATGTAATTCTCAGGCCTTAATGACAATAGTAACTACCACTTACTTCATGCCTCCTTAGCCAGAATGGAATAGGGAAAAATGTGTGCTTTCCCAATAATAACAACAATTAAATGGATGGCCATGTGAATTCTCTTATTGGCAACAAAAACAGCAAGCCAACAACATGCATGGCAGGTCTGTTTTCTGGCTTCTGCTGAATGCAAGGGTAGTGCTGAAGAAAGCATTAAACCAGGGTTTAAAAAGCAGAATTAGAGCTCTTTCAAAAGACTATTAAATTAATGATTATAAATCTTGGCAAGCACTTTGGAACGTGTCAGAGAGGCATTTCACAGGCAGGTGTCTCTGTAGAAGCCCAGAGGTTCTTGTTCCCTCAGCCAAAATGGCTGTGTTGGCAGTTCCCAGGCACTGAAAGGATGCCTGTAGCAGTGTAAAAACCCAGTGGATCCCACCAAAACTGAGATCCCAGGTCCAACAGGAAGAAGAAGAAGAAAAATAACACAATTTTAGATCTGTATCAGCTATGAATGGCTCTGGGCTGGAGATGAGATGGAAACATTGTGAAAACATGGTAGAAAAAAAGTGTTATGTGGGCTTGTTAGCACTGCCTTTAGAGATATGTTAAGATGAGCCCATAGTTTCTCTGCTAAGTAAATATATTTTAGCAAGTGAGCCTACATGGCTGATCTTTTCTGGGCTGGAAACTAAGCAAAGTCAGATGAGAATCTCAGCTGTGGGTTAGACAGAGAAGTCAGTCAAATATATATACTAGAACCTAACAGTGGCAAAATGGTTTCATGCTTTTGCCATAAAAATAATATGGACATGTCCATAAAGGTACTCCAGCTGAGTTCAACTCATGAAACTGCCTAATCTTGCAGGGCTCAGTGTATCATCTAGCAAAATTTCAGAAGAGGCACCTAAAAAAGTTGAACCTGATTTATACTGCATAATATTTTTTTTCTTTGACCACTGCTGCTTCTACTGAGTTGTGTTTTACTTTTTATGCTTTTTGGATCCTCAATTAAGCTGCTATTCATTAATGGTCATGTGTCAAAACACCAGGAAAACCAGAAAGAATTTCATCCAGCAGAAGAAAAAGTTGGCAATTGGCATAAAACCCTGCTTGAGATCTAGAATTGTAAACAATCAATATTATTTTAATGAAAGTTTGAGAAACTGCCAATCTGGGGATTTTAGATTTCAGTTCCTGTGTATGGGATGCTATTCTTTGACTTTATCTCAAGAGGAAAAATAAATTATTCTGCTGTTCTATGCAGCAACTTATGGTAGATACATGTGTTATCAGACATATTCAAACATCTACTTTTCAAAAGGTTGTCAAATTATGGTATTCATTTTAACAGAATATTTGAGTTTGCACAAATATACCTTCTCGTGGTGCTCATCATCCCAATTTCCACGTGTATCCAGTTATTTTGAATTGATTTTCTGCAGAATAAATCAGCATGGATTCACCCTTAAATTAGTAAACCAGCAATCCTAAAGAGATCAATAAACTAGAAACCATATACTAGAAACCAATAAACTAGAAGAGCTTTAACAGTGATTATTCCATACAATCAAAGTAACACCATCCTTAAACAAATCTTGCATCCAGAGGTGCTGCTTTACCATGTACTTTATCGATCAGGAGTTTTCAAACTGTGGATCATGACTCATGAACCAACCAGGATCAGATTGATCAAGCATTAACAATTCTTTCCTGTTTTGCCTGTGTAATCCCTGTACAATTGTTGCAATCATGAAATATATGAGAACTCACTGAAATACAGAGTAAAATTTAATTATGAAAAATTTGCTCTATTTAATTATTTCCCAATCTTGTATCTAATTAAATAAAATCATTGATTTTATTCATGAAAAAATCACCCTAGGGCTCCTGCAGTAATGGTCACTTGCTTCATAATAGCAAGCACAACCAGACAGTTGAACATCCTCCTCTTTTTGAGTGCATGCCATGCATGAGATCCATATTGGGAAGAGGTGGAGCTTTGATCACCTGGTTGCATCTGCCATTTTTAAGCCAGGTCCATTGCTATGGATGCTCCAGGCTACCCAAATTCATTCATCTTTTTAGCAGGTTATAAAACTTAGAACTCTTGTTGTAAATTATTTTGAAAAGCAACTTCTCCAAGACATAACTGAAATGAAGCTTAGGTTCTACCATTGATGATGGGATTATAAATGAAATGTGATGTGGCATGTGAAGTTGATAAAAATATGCATAAATGCAATGATGAAGGCCAAGAAAAGCAAAATTCTGCTGAAACACTTCATATATCTTTTCCTCTGTTTCTTTTTATAAAACTCAAGAAGAGAGACCTTGTGATGCCGGTTGAAGGGTCAGCAGCAGTAACTTCTAAATATGTTTTGGATTCTCATCACTTCCTTGTTCCATCACTTGATGACATTTTCCCTTCCTCTCTCTTCTTGTCAATTTGGACATTAATCTCCTGGGTTCAAGTCATGTTCCTTTTTATCACAATTCCGTTAGGGTCAGGTTGAGCTTTCCGGTTCTTTGGGGCCCTTCAGCACAGCCTCTGGGCAGAAGACTTCCAGGTTGTTTAGTGGAGGCCTTTCAGCCTCTGCTGACTCTCACAACCTTGGTTATTCCCCTACCCCACCCTCTCCCATATGGGCCTGAGCTTCTTACCACATCAGGATACAGAACAGAGCATGAATTCCGGCCTCAGACTCTGGTCAACCGCAAGCTCAGTGTATTTCACAAACTGTGCCTCCTAGGAGTGGGGGGAGGGCTGGGCCCTGATCACCGGCATATAACGAATTCTCAAAGGCATTCACTGCCTGCCAAGTGGATTTCAGAAACGAAAACACTTCACACTCTGATCACCCTTATCAAATCACCTGGTTACAGTCTATGGATACTCTTTTCTTCTTCTGCCCCTTCTGGGGCTAAAAGTTACTTGAAAAGAGGTCCTGCCCAGGTTTTTTAAAGATGTGATTCCCCCCCCCCCAGTTTCAATTGCAGATGTGCTGTGTAAGTGTGGATAAAGGACATCTACACTGTCTCTAAACCACATATCCCTCTTCCTGGGGGCTTCCTGTTTTTCCACCGGTCCAAAATCTAGCTCAGAATGTCAGCATACAGGTACCAATATCTGGCTTGTTAAGTAGCAGACACCAACCATTCTCACAGTGCAGTGGAATTCACTAACAACGCAGCAAAGGAAACCTCCCATGGTAATATGAATTGCAACATGTTTACCTAGACTGAGATCTAATTGAGATAGGGCCACTGGCCATGAGAAATGTTCATGGGCTTTATACACCTATGTGAATAGAGTCAACACATCTGCACTTTCCCTTCCACGCTGATGAGTGGATTGAAACACATGAAGCTTTCTGAAAGCATAAGAGACTATAGAGATTCTCAGTCTTCTATGTCATGGTTGTCCCAAGGGTGCTTTTTCAGGAGGCAACTGGACTTCCTTGGATTTTTTCTTCTTTTTAAGACGTTTCCCTTCTCATCCAAGAAGTTTCTTCAGTTCTTCACTATCTTGTCCGAGCTGAAAAAGCTTCTTAAATGAGAAGCAAAATACCTTCAAAAGAAAAAAATAAGAAAGTCCAGTTGCCTCCTGAAAAAGCACTCTTGGGACAGATTTCTGAAAGCATGTTTCTCTGAATTACGTAATGCAGTTCCCGACTCAGAAAATCTATCCAAAGATACATAAAATGTGTATTTTAAAATACACATTTACTTTATATACTTTACTTTAGGCATACTTTAACAGAAAATATGTTCTGAAATACTGGATACATTTAGAAATCCACTGAAAATCATACATTTTATTGTATTGTTTGCTCTGCTTTTTTAAAAATAGAGAGATAGGACAGTTTATGAAGGAACTGATATGAATTTCAGCTATTCTTTTTGACAAAAATACTGTTTTATTTTATTGTTTGGTTCTAAATCATTATTGCACCCTTATTTTACATAAATTACTTCTGTGCCAAGGAATTCTCAATATATTTCAGCTTAACTGGAAGACAATAAGGAATGCCTTATATATTATGTATTTAATACATATTAAAGTAATCTGCATGGTCCTCTTTTTCCAAAAAGAACTACAGGTGTTTATTGTGCTCGCTGAATTAAACCTTGTCATGTGATATTAGGAAAAATTATCACATATTGCTTACAACAACCAAATGAAAGCTACTGTGTTAGACACTTGAGGTTGGTTTTTTTTTAGGACGTGTATACTTAAGATTGAATCTACAAGACCTGCTATGCATCTATTATAGTAGAGCTGTCTTAAATACATGGGGAATTCAACCTGTATTCATTCAAGCCATCTATTTTTCCTAAGTGAAGATGGAGAACAAGGTAAGATTGTCAGAAGAAACATAGTGACTTTCTAAACCTTTTCTATCCAAAGATGGCTTCAAGGGAAGGGGATGTTTGGTCTGCAGCCATTTTCTGCACCCTCCTCACATTATTTCAACATGTGGCTTAGTGCACTGACTTCCCTTTTAGACTGGATTGTGTGACAATGAAACAGGATTCTTTTTTGATGTTTACCCTGCTGTTCCCTGACAAACTCCCATCTGAGATTTGGAACAACTTGGTTGTTCCATTTTGATTCCTTTCCTAATCTGGATATTTGCTTGATAATTTCAGATATGATTGTACAAGGTAGGCTGTGGTTGGCCAAAGGGTAGGTGAAAAAGTCCTTGACATGCTTAGTTTATATTTTCAACAAAACTTTATACAGTTCAAATTGTATTTGAACAATTTTGTGACTTAAAATAGGTATTCTCAAGGAATAATAATGGGATTTCCCCCCAAAAAAACATGCTATCATTTTTGGGGACTCTCTAATCTGAATACAAAGGAACCACTGGTTTAATAAGACATACGATAAATGAGATTACATATTTGTCCTACCCATTTGGCTAAATTGTAGACAGAATTTGAAAAATTGCAATGCCAAAAATGCTCAGCAGGGAATAATTATCTTTGACCATTATGGGACTTGTAAGTTAACAGGTATGGAATTACACTATTCCTAAGGATTCCAGTGGCAAGCAGGAACTAAACTCAGATTTTTAGGGCCCCAATTCCCCGCATAACCGCAGGACTATATTCTTCCTCTTCTTCAGTGAAATGCAGATCTAGTAGGTTGAGTAAGAAGTAACCATGTTTGCATAATTGCTCTCCTTTTAATAGCAGGCAGGCTCATTGGTAGCTAGCATGCTCAGAACTGATCATGGGCCAGCACTCTGTTCATAGATGGAGAATGCATTGGACAAGTTGGTGTAAAGTTCTACCTGAGGACACCTAAGGATGTGGCTGGGGAAAACATTGGTTGCCAAGGACAACTCTTATTTGTCTATCATCATTGCAGGTCCTCTTCTTTGAGGTTTGTCTTCATCAGATAAACCTGAACAGGAAACCAAGGGGGTGGGGAGTTACTTAATCCTACCAAATATTCCTCTTTTTAGGATCTGGAAACTTACCATAAAAGGCAGTAACCAACTAATCCTCAGAGCTTGAGAGGAAAGACTTTTCCTTTGATATCTTCCTGAGCTCATCAGAGCATCTCTGGGGATGAGATGAAAGGCTTGTCTTCTCCTTGTCATGTTCTCAAGCCTCCTGGGAATCTCTATTTTCACTCTGGAGAACTTACATGGGGGTGAATGGGCGGATTGAAGTCCATTATGGTAGTGTGTTTGGTTGGTCAAATGCCACCTTTCCTCTTTTTTTGATAACTGTGTGGTTTTGCCCAGAAAAAAAATCCTACACCAGGTGTCATTTGTATAAAAGGAAAGATGACTATGGAGGTGTATTTTCAACTGTAACAAGAAAATGAGTCTATGATGATTCTAGTGCAGGGATAAGCAAATTCATGTCATCCAGGTATTTTTGATTACGGTTCCCATGAGTCTCTGCCAGCATGATGAGTAGTCAATACAGCTGAACTTCCCACCAGTTCAAACCCCACCAGGCTCAAGGTTGACTTAGCCTCCCTTCCAAGGTGGGTAAAATGAGGACCAGATTGTTGGGGACTCTGTAAAACTGCTTAGAGAGGGCTGTAAAGCAGTATAAAGTGGTACATATAAGTCTAAGTGCTATTTCTATTGCTATTTGGGTGACCAACTGGAGATAAATTATTTGGTTAGATTTTTAGAAGTGCACAAAAACTGTCCAACTTTATCAGGATGTTTTCTTCACCCAATTTCCCTTGCAATTCTTACCCTTAAGCTATTTGGCTTACATAATCTAGTTCCAATTCCAAGTTTATTTCTGGCCTCAGAATTTGGCTGGAGAAAAAAATAAATAAAAGGCTTTGCGGAGAGAACCAGCTTGTGCCCATTTCTGCTCACAAGTGTTCTTTGCCTCTGCATTTGTTGAAAAGGGAAATATTTATGCTGTTGAAAACATTTAAACATTATGTTTTGCTGAAAATATTAATAATGTTCACTGCCAAGGGGAAGCCTCTAAGCCTGCCTAGAACTGGGTGGTTGCATACCAGCAGAGGAGCATAGCCTCCCAACCAAAAGTGGGCTTAGGATCAATGTTACATCTGAGCTGTAACATTTGATCCAGATATTTGGTCCTTTAAGAATGATTCTTCAGATATCTCTGTAAGCTGGGATTGTTCCAGATATTGCATTTAGTATTCAATATTAGGAGTATCTCCATTCAAAAAAGAGATTTTCCTCCCACCTTTGTCTTTCTTTTTTGCTCAGATCTGGAAAGGAACATGAATCCATGGTGGAGCACAAGGAAGATCTTATTTATTTATTTGATTTGATTTGTCAATTGCTTACAAGATAATAAATAGGTATAAGTATAAACATGAGTAAGAATACAGGAAATGGGTGCAAATAAATGGGGACAATAGGACAGGGATGGTAGGCACGATAGTGCACTTATGCATGCCCCTTACAGACCTCTTAGGAGTGGGGTGAGATCTTGGACTCAGTTCCCACCATCTCCAAGTTGGGCTGGAGAAAACATCTGTCTAAACTCCTAAAAAGTTCTTGCCAATCAATGGCTTGAATGGATTTATGTATGTCTCCAGGTTCATATTTTTCCAGATCCCAGAAGACTAGACTCTGTGTCCCAGCACCTGCTCTAAGAGATCAGCCTCATTCCTCTTCAACATTTGAGTAGACTTGATCTTCCTGACAATGTGCAAGGCTGTTAAAACCTGGCACCCCTCCAATCTTTGTGTTCCTTATGGAATTAATCTGGGATGCCTTGGCTATTTATTTGTTTTTTTTCTTTCTGTTAGTTTAATGGATTGAGGTTTTTATACCCTGCCCAAAGTTAGGTATTTATTTTATTTATTAATCATTATTATTTTATTAATCACACACACACATACACACACACAAATGGTCACTCATTTCAAAAGAAGCAAAAGCTTAGTGTTTAAACATTAAAATGATAATGAGATAAATTACATAATGCACAAGATGAGCAACTATATAAATTTTATAACTTTTATAAACATTCCCTTGATATAAAAAAACAAACGAGAAAAACTTGCCATCACATGCTATTTTATTGGACAGTGATGGCAAATCTATCACATGGTGCCATTTTTGATGACATGCCAGGCCTCTGGATCCTCTGGAAGTTACATAAGAAGGGGTGGTTCTCCCACAGTCTCAGAGGCATCCAAAAATCACTTCAGCATTGTTAAGCAATTTTCTGAGGCTTCAAAGGCCCCACAAGAACAGGGTCCTCTTGCTCCACTTCCAAAAAATCTGAAGGGGAGGACCCAGAGGAGAGGAGGTCTGGAGCAGCTTCTTTTGTCTGTGCTGTATGTGTATTTGTGTGTGTGAGAGAGAGAGGGAGAGAGGAGAGGGGGGAGGAGAGCAGAGGTGGGTATTCAGCAGATTCTGACCAGTTCTGGAGAACCCGTAGCAGAAATTTTGAGTAGTTCGGAGAACCGCCAAATACCACCTCTGACTGGAGAGTTTACAGTATCCTTCCCCTGCCATGCCCACCAAGCCAGGCCCATAGAACCGGTCGTAAAAAAAATTGAATTCCATCTCTGAGGGAGAGAGAGAGAGACAGAGAGTAGATAACAACAGATAACAGATAATCAGAGTTGAAAGGGACCTTATAGGTCATCAATTTTTGACATGCCAAGCCCAAATGTTTTGCCATCACTATCGTAGCATATATAAATTCTAAACTCTCTATTACTGTAATGCGGCAATAGGGATTGACCAGTTTTTATCAGTAAGAAGGCAGAAAGCAGGGACTCCACTTTCTTCACCCTAAATAGATAATATTTCTTGTCGTCTTCATTCTCCTCCCACTCTTTTTTGGAAGAGTTTGATAGGGGAAGGAGAGTTTAAAAATGAGATGTGATGCTGGGAGGGCACCCCTACCTTATTACAAAGCAGGGTAGCTGCTCTATAAAAGCTTCCTTTGGTACCATCCCGATTTAGGCATCTTCTGAGATTCTAAGTCAGCAGATTTCAAAGTAATGAAATTGAAAGAATGTTTATGTTTGCACTAAGCAATGCATTAGTAAGGGAAAGGGAGGGAGAGAATGTCACCATTGCATGATTTTGCTGAACTGCCTCCATGTTAATTCCTTAAGGATTGACCTAACTAAGGGCTTGTCTATTATTAATATTATTATCATTATCATTATTGTTGTTCTCTCCAAGGACTATTGGAGTCCTTGGAGAAAACAATAAGGACACCATTGATTTGAAATATGTTTTGGCTACATAGACCTTGGGGCTTCTCTTCCAGAAGAGAAAGGAAAGTGAAGTGAGAATTATTCAATTCCCAGCTTGTTCTTTAACCCTCAAACTGTGATAACCTAATATACGGAATCACAAACTGTCCAACCACACTGCAACATAGCAGGTTCAATACAGCCTCTATAGTTCATGTAGTTTGCTGTGTTTTGGGACTTCAGGAAATCAGATTAATTGAGTAAGCCAGTCTTCAGTTGGCCTGCAGTACATACCTCACGCAACTCACTCATAGAAGGCAAGCCAATGAGGAAAGAAGGTCTGCAGAGAACAACAGCAGGGCCCTGAATCCTTGAGACACTTATAAAAGCTCCTGGTACACTATTCTTTTCATTTTTTGCTCTGGATTTCTCCTCCAAACTGTGCTAAAGAAAATGCCCAAGTAGGCAGGAAAAACAGCAAATCCAGATGTAGTTATTTTTATTTGTCGTGCACTTTTAACTATGTGTAACATGCACTTTAACAAGTATGAGACTGTGAGGTTGGTTGGGCTATGAGAGAAGGACTGATCTAAAGGACCCCCAGAGAGCTTCATAGCTGAAGACTATCTTTCTGCCCCAGCACCTTCAAGTCTTTCTGCCCCAGCACCTTCACCACTATATCACATTAATGTTTTGAAAAGAGGGGATTGGACCTGTCATAGTATTCAATATTTTTTACTACTGATTCTGAAGGCGTGGCTTGGTGAGCATAGTGTGGCTTGGTGGACGTGGCAGGGGAAAGGTAAAATCTCCATTCCTTCCCCACTCCTGGGGGAAGGTTACTGCAAAATCCCATTCTCTGCTCACCCCACTAACCTGATTTCCAGCTCCATTCTCCTGTGCAGGGCAACAAAAGAAGACCCAGCCAATCATCTGGGACTCCAATCAGCTGGGACTTGGGAGGCAGCGAACAGATACGGACAGGACCAACCAGAGGTGGTATTTACCGGTTCTCCAAACTACTCAAAATTTCCACTACCGGTTCTCCAGAACTGGTTAGAATTGGCTGAATACCATCTCTGGATTGGACTATAGGCAAAGAGGGGTGTGTGCAGGTAGAGAGGGAGGCCGAATGAAATTAATGTGCTCAAGCTCCCTTTTGCCTCAGCGTGGCCCAATCAACTCTTGTTTTTGGGGATCAAAACAAAGCTAGCAGTATTGATTCTCCTGCCTCCTTGGTCCTTGTTAATAATTAACCATAATTTCAACTATGTAAATGCCTATGAAAATAGATATCCTCTGGAGTGGAAAACTGGAGCAAAATACTATTATTACTCCTAGTACTAGCACTATTGAGATGGAAGAGATAACCTGCTATGTTAAGAAAACTAAACCATTTGTGTCAGGTTACTGAAAGTTGTATAGGCCCTGGAAGCTTTTTTTTTTTTTTACACATAGCTTTGATTATAGGAGCACGTAGGTACTGGTGGTTAGAGAGACTATTTTTATACTGCAGGCAAAAACCCTCCCCTCCCTAAGCACCTACAGGTCTGACCCAGCATAGACTCTTTTCATGAACAGTAAGGTAAAGACCTGTTGTAAAAGTGTATGAAAATAATTGTTCAAGATTGGAGGCTTTATTTGTTACACTTTTAATTCATATTTATGGTTGCAGCTGAGGTGGGAATGTTTTCGAGAAAGGAAGAGCTTGTC
Source organism: Laticauda colubrina (assembly GCA_015471245.1). Lineage (NCBI taxonomy): Eukaryota > Metazoa > Chordata > Lepidosauria > Squamata > Elapidae > Laticauda > Laticauda colubrina. Next base: position 39,471,715 of record BLBF01000003.1, on the reverse strand, counting down.
AGAATCTTAATAAGTAGGTCCACCGCTTCAGTGGGGAAAAAGGAACGCATCAGTGACAAGTAAGAAAACAAATGGGAGTTGATTTAAAAAATGAATTGAGAAAAATCTACCAAGTAGAATTGGAAATGCAGTAATGCTGCTAAAATGGATGCTTTCAGAATGTCCTTTGCAGAATTTACTTCACATAGAACCTCTTATGTACCACTTGAGGGCGCATGTGACTAAATTATCTTGATTTTTCTCAGGTTGAAAACTTGTGAGTAGTAAGCCTTGTCTGGCTGAGTCTTTTGTCGCTTCAGAGTTCAAGTGCTAATTTCCTATCCTTTAGTTAGCTAGGAGGAAACTATATTGGAATGAAATTTGCTGTCACTAATAGTGATCACTATCCTACCTGTATTGCCTCTTTTCCCAGTCATTGCTGGTCAGCTGATGTCTCTCCAAGTTGATTAGATAATAAAGCCTAATAGATTTTATACATTTTGAAGCTGCCCTAAGATAGGGCTACCAGATCAGGGCTGAAAAGAATCAGATACCCATTCCAGAGCAACAATGGGTTTTCCATTTCTCCTTGAAGTCATCCAGTGCTCTTCTAGTGGCTACACCATTGTTAGGGTCAGAAAAAGGTGGAAATGAAGACATGGATATATTAAAGAAAAGAAAAGATGTGAGATCAGGCTATTTTTTCCAAGGTAAGGTGCAGGAAGTGGATCCTCGGTTTTGAAGTAGATGAAATGGTGTTACAAATAGCATCTCTTACCAAATAATATTTTTGTCATATCAACCACATTCTTTCTTTGGCCTTTCATTAATCTTTCTGAAGGAAAACTGTTCTTTTTTAAAAAACTCTGATCCCTAACCTTTCTATTCAGTACACAGTGTTCCCCTGAACATCAACAAAAATATCAAAGGATGGTACAAAGTTTCCTAGAGAAGTGCTAAGACTCTTTGTAAATCTGGAGAATAGTAGGGTTGGGTGATACATGTGGCTGCATTTTTCCACCAAGGAAAATATATATTCCAACATTCACTTCAGTCCTTAACTTTATATATATATATATATATTTGTTTTTTTAAATATTCGCGGGTACTTACATGTGTGCTGTTCAGCTTCCTTCGGGTATTATCCCACGTCATTGTAGTGCTTTTAAAGTTGTAGCTGACGTGGGATAATACCCAAAGGAAGCTGAACAGCACACATGTAAGTACCAGCGAAACAACGTTTCAGCAGAATCTCATCTGCCATCATCAGGCTTCCGTATGGATGTGGGTCTCACAGCCTTTGGTTTTAAATTTGAGGCTGGCCTATCCTGATTGGTTGGGAGTCTAGGTCTGTGTTTATTGGACTTGGAGTTTGATTGATTGGTGTTTCTGGTTTCTTCTGTCTGTTTTGTGGTTTTGATTGGCTGGTAACACTCTGTTCCTGTGTTGGAGGTTTTCAGTGCAACTTGGCTTTGTGTGAAAGGACGGCTGTTATCTATTAGGAAGCTAGGTTTCACCTGGGTGCCTGGTGGGGGGGTGTTTGAGCTGGAGACATCAGAGGGAGTCTGTTTGTGCTCAGGTGTTTGCCTGGCTTCAATCTCTATGGCTTCTCTGATGATTCTGTGGCTGGGGTTTTCTATAGTGGCCAGGGTTTTAGTGCCATTGAAGTTGATGTTGTGACCTGTGGTTTTCATGTGTTGGACTAGTGAGGAGGTGTGTTCCAGCTTTTTTACTGCATTTTTGTGTTCATCCAGGCGGGTACTTATTCTTCTATTGGTCTGTCCAATGTATGTGGCCAGGCATGATGCACAGGGAACTTCGTATATGCCTTGGTTTTCCAGGTCAATTTTGTCTTTGGGGTTTCTAAGGATGGCTGCTATTTTTTTGTCTGTTTTGAAGGCAGTCTTGATGTGATGCCTGTGTAGTATCTTACTGATTTTATCTGTAGTACCTCTTATGTAGGGCAGGACAGCTGTTCCATGGATCTGTTGATCTTCTAGGTCTCTGTTATGTCTTGGTGTGTTTTTGTGGATCAAGCTAGCGATTGTGTTTTTGTGGAAGCCGTTGGCTGTCAATACTTCAGTCAGGGTGCATAGTTCAGTCTTTATATGTGTCTTGTCTGCCAGGTGTTTGGTTCTGGGGATTAGTGTTTTGGCCACGGAATTTATCTGTGCTGGGTGGTGGTAGGATTGGGCATTGAGGTAGCGGTTGGTGTGTGTTTTCTTCTGGTATATGGTGTGTCCTAGTGTGCCATCTGTTTTTTTGTAGATTAGTACATCTAGTAATGGTAGTTGTTTGTTTATTTCCGTTTCCATGGTGAACTTGATTTTGGGGTGTGTGCTTTTTAGGTGTGTTAGGAAATTGTTTAGGTTTTCTTTTCCATGGGGCCAAATCACAAATGTGTCATCGATGTATCTTAGCCACAGTTTGAGTTTGTGGGTGGCATTAGCCAGGGCTCTGGATTTGAATTCTTCCATGAAAAGGTTTGCAATGACGGGTGACAGTGGTGATCCCACAGGGGCTCCTTCAATTTGCTTGTATCTTTGTCCTTTGTATATGAAATATGTGTTGGTTAAGCAGTGTTCTGTTAGTTCCATATGATGTTTAGCTGGTTGGTCTTTATTTTTGATGATTTCAAGAGTTTCTTTTATCGGGACTTGAGTGAATAGTGAAACTACATTGAAACTTACAAGCAGATCTTCTTGTTGCATGTATAGATCTTTGATCATTTCTAAGAAGTGGTATGAGTTTTGTACATATGAAGCTGCGGTTTCAGCATGGAGCTGTAGTTGTTTTGCTAAATGTTTAGCTAGGTTTTGTAGTGGTGCTCCTTTGGAGCTGACTATGGGTCTGAGAGGTATGCCTTCTTGGTGTATTTTTGGGAGGCTGTATAATTTGGGGCATCTAGAAGATTTTTCTCTTGGGATGATCGTCTGTTCGATTTCTTTGCTTAAGTGGCTGGTTATAATTTTCTTCTTGGTTAATTTTTCCAGATATGTGGTTGGGTCTGTGTTTATAGGTTTGTAGGTGGAGACTTGGAGTAGGTCTGTCAATTTTGTTTCGTAGTCTTTTCTGTCCATTACTACTGTGGCATTCCCTTTATCTGCTGGGAGTATGATTATGCTGTTATCATTTTTCAGGGTTTGTAGCGCTTTGAATTCATCTTTTTGCAAGTTGCTTTTGGGTGGTTTGCTTGTGCATGAGATGTTTGTAAACTGGTGTCTTATTCTGTCAGCTTCATCTGTATTTAATTTGGTTAGGCTGGATTCTACTGCACATATGATGGATTCTGTGGGGATTTTTTTGGGTGCTATAGCAAAATTGAATCCTTTGGTTAGGACATCTGTTTCTGTTTTGGTGAGTTCTCTGTTGGAAACGTTATGTACCAATGGTTTCAGGTGTTGTTTTGAGTTGTTGGGGGGTTTGTTGTCATGTTCTAATTTCATTAGTTTCTTCAAGAGTTTTTCATTTTTGTAAGTTGTTTCAGTTTCAGCTCTCCAAGTTGTAAGTTGTTTTATCTTATCCCAAAGTAGAGGGTGGATTTTGCTGCTCAATTCCAGGTGTAGTGTGAGCAAATCTTTTTTTAACTGATCCAATTGGAATCTCTTACTGTGAACCTCGTTCCTGAGTAGAGCCATTTCTGTTCTTTTCAGGATACGATTAGTAGCTGCTATGCTATGATGAAATGTTAATTTGAAGCAGGTTGGTGTTACATTGTTGTCTCTGCAGCTGCATAGGAATTTCAGGTCACATAATATTCCTGCTCTTTTAACTTCCAGCTTCTCATAGCTTTTGATCTGGCTATTTATTTCCTCCCCGTAGAGGTCTGATATTTGTTTTTTTAAGTTTTTGCGGGTACTTACATGTGTGCTGTTCAGCTTCCTTCGGGTATTATCCCACATCATTGTAGTGCTTTCAAAGTTGTAACAACATTTTAGCAGAATCTCATCTGCCATCATCAGGCTTCTGTATGGAGTTTGTATGTGGGTCAGGCTATCACAGGTGTTGGTTTTAAATTTGAGGCTAGCCAAGGATGTTTTTTTCTACATCCTGATTGGTTGGGAGTTTTGGTCTGTGTTTATTGGACTTGGAGTTTGTTTGATAGGTGTTTCTGGTTTCTTTTGTCTGTTTTGTGGCTTTGATTGGCTGGCAAAGCTGGCAAAACATATGGCAAATACTGGCAAAACGGGTGACAGTGGTGATCCCATAGGGGCTCCTTCACTTTGCTTGTGTCTTTGTCCTCTGTATATGAAATATGTGTTGGTTAAGCAGTGTTCTGTTAGTTCCATGAGGTGTTTAGCTGGTTGGTATTTATTTTTGAAGATTTCAAGAGTTTCTTTTATTGGAACTTGAGTGAATAGTGAAACCTTAGCCACTATGGAAAACCCCAGCCACAGAATCATCAGAGAAGCCATAGAGATTGAAAAAAGACCTGAAAGCAGGAATAGAAGAGATGATTCCACCAGACTGTCAATCATTTGGAAGCCTGCACTCTCAAATAGAAAGATCTCCACACCACAAGCCAGGCAAACACCTGGGCACAAACAGACTCACCCTGATACCTCCAGTTCAAACACACCCCAACCAGGCACCCAGATGAAACCTAGCTTCCTAATAGATGATAGCTGTCCTTTTACTCGAAGCCAAGCTGCACGGAAAGCCTTAAATACAGGAACACAGTGTTGCCAGCCAATCAAAGACACAAAACAGACAGAACAAACTAGAAACACCACTCAAACAAACTCCAAGACCAATAAACACAGACCAAGACTCCCAACCAATCAGGATGAAGAAAAAAACCAACCTGGCACAACAGTAGGTTAGCCTCAAATTTAAAACTAACGGCTGTGATAGCCTGACACACCCCAACCAGGCACCCAGATGAAACCTAGCTTCCTAATACATAATAGCCATCCTTTCACATGAAGCCAAGCTGCACTGAAAGCCTCCAATACAGGAACACAGTGTTGCCAGCCAATCAAAGCCACAAAACAGACAGAAGAAACCAGAAACACCAATCAAACAAACTCCAAGTCCAATAAACACAGACCAAGACTTCCAACCAATCAGGATGTAGAAAAAACCATCCTGGGACAGCAATAGGCTAGCCTCAAATTTAAAACCAATGGCTGTGAGAGCCTGACCCACATACAAACTCAATACAGAAGCCTGATGATGGCAGATGAGATTCTGCTGAAACGTTGCTACAACTTTAAAAGCACTACAATGACGTGGGATAATACCTGAAGGAAGCTGAACAGCACAAACACACACACACACACACAGACACACACACACAAACACACACACACACACACACACACACACATATATATATACACACATATATATATAGACACATATATATGTTTTCTTAGGTTTTCGCGGGTACTTACATGTGTGCTGTTTAGCTTCCTTCGGGTATTATCCCACGTCATTGTAGTTCTGTTAAAGTTGTAGCAACGTTTCAGCAGAATCTCATCTGCCATCCTCAGGCTTCTGTATGGATATGGGTCTTACAGCTCCTGGTTTTAAATTTGAGGCTGGTCCATTCTGATTGGTTGGGAGCCTGGACCTGTTTCATTGGACTTGGAGTTTGATTGATTGGTGTTCCTGGTTTCTTCTGTCTGTTTTGTGGCTTTGATTGGCTGGCAACAGTCTGTTCTTGTGTTGGAGGCTTTTAGTGCAGCTTGGCTCTGTGTGAAGGGACGGCTGCTCTTCATTAGCAAGCTGCTATTCATTAGCAAGCTGGGTTTCACCTGGGTGCCTGGTGGGGGGGTTAGGTTGGAGCTATCAGAGGGAGTCTGTTTTTGCCCAGGTGTTTGCCTGGCTTGTGGCATGGAGATCTTTCTATTTG
>BLBF01000003.1:39452795-39465479 GCA_015471245.1 Laticauda colubrina | reverse complement strand
CCCCCCCACCAGGCACCCAGGTGAAACCCAGCTTGCTAATGAATAGCAGCTTGCTAATGAAGAGCAGCCGTCCCTTCACACGGAGCCAAGCTGCACTAAAAGCCTCCCACACAAGAACAGACTGTTGCCAGCCAATCAAAGCCACAAAACAGACAGAAGAAACCAGGAACACTAATCAATCAAACTCCAAGTCCAATGAAACAGGTCCAGGCTCCCAACCAATCAGAATGGACCAGCCTCAAATTTAAAACCAGGAGCTGTAAAACCCATATCCATACAGAAGCCTGAAGATGGCAGATGAGATTCTGCTGAAACGTTGCTACAACTTTAACAGAACTACAATGATGTGGGATAATACCCGAAGGAAGCTAAACAGCACACACACATATATATATATATATACATATATATATTTGTATGTATGTTAAGGACTCAAGTGAATATTGGAATGAACAGAGCTAGGCTTAACTGGAGGCCTGGTCTGAACCTTACTATCTTTTCATGTCCTGATTTCAATTATCCACATAATTACTCTGGCGTTCCTTGTCCAACCTGAGGCACAATTGCATTGACAGGTAGGGAAGACTTAGAAAGATCATTTCTTGAGTTAGGTGGTGAAGCAGGAGAGTAGTGCTGAGCTCCAACACCACTTCATTTTTCTTTAAAAGATTCTCAGCATGTGTTGCTTTGCATTATTGTTCTTACTGTTCTTATTTATAATATGCTGATTAAGGCCTCAAGATTTGTGGAGAGAATATTCACAACAGGCCATCCAGCCTATGCTAGAAAACCATATGTGGCTTTGGTGAAGTGGATACTGCAGTTGTTGAGTGAATCATTGTGGTTGTTTAAGTGAATCCAGCTTCCTACGTTGTCTTTGCTTGTTGGAAGATGGCTGGGATGATCAGAAATGGCAATCACACAACCCTGGGACATTGCAGCCATTTTAAATACATGTGCCCAAATTTTGATCACATGACCGTAGGAATGATGCAATGGTTGAAAATGTCAGGACCAGTAACTTGTAAATCACGTTTTTCAAAACTGTTGTAACTTTGCATGTTTGCTAAACAAATTATTATAAGTTGAGTACTATTTTACAGTGGTATGTAGGCAAATTTCATAACTTGGACAAGCATTGGAAATTGTGATGGAATCTGGCCAGTGGTGGGATTCAAATATTTATACCACCGGTTCAGTGGGTGTGGCTTGGTGAGCGCACTTTGTGCGTGTGCTCACGCTTTGTGTGCACATGCATACCAAACATGCACTTTGTGCAAGTGCAAAGGCATTTATGCAGGCGCAGAGGTGTTCTAACTCACTTCCTGCAAGCCTGCACGATCCTGGTTGCTTCAGCAACTGCTGCGGGGCAGTGTTCTGCACCATGCAAAGCAGCTGCACTTCAAATTCAGCGGATAAAGGTGAGTATGGGAGTGCGGCGGGCAGGCAGGCCCTACAGCAGAGTGGCAGAGAGAATCAGTTCAATCTCCACTGCTCATCACTGCTACTGGCTCACCAGAACTGGGCCGAACCGGTAGAATACCACCACTTAATCTGGCACTGAGTTGCAGGTTGGAGTGAAGAGGCAAATCAGTCTTGAGTCATTAGTATGCAGAAAGAGGCCCAGAAGGAATAACCCTCCCTAAATCATTACAGTACTTATCTGATAGTTATGCAGAATATACTTTAGTCTGGCAAGATTTCTGTCTATAGGTAAATAGCAATAAAGTAGCTTCTTTGAGCAATTCATCATGTCTTGGATCCTTGCGCCTGACAGAAATATATCTAGGGAAATTTAGAATAAAATTGGACGAAAATGGTCTGATGACTGGAGGAAGAACAAAAAAACTTTTTCAGACAGGCAACTGTGATATTACTGAAGGCTCAGTATAATGACCCTCCCTCACTGTAAAGCCTCTCTTGCAGAAACAGGTATCTCAGAGGCATTAAGAAGGTTGGAATTGCCTCTGACACAGATTGTTGTTGGACATTGGGGACAGAACATAGAAACATTTGGGGTAGTGTTTATCTTGTCATTGCTGTGGTTAGCGCTGGTCTTCAACATCCTTCTTTGGTGGATCGAGATGCAACTTCTTTGGGCTCATTGTGGGATAAGTTTTCCAACTTGGAGTTCTCTAGAACTGTTAGGATTACAATGCCCCAAATTTGCAGCCTCATCAACAGCTGAGCTATCTGGGAATTCAGGGAACTGTGGTTCTAACAAAACCAGAGGACAACAGAAAGTCATCCCTAACTCAATAGGATTCACACCTACTCCAGATTTTCTGCCGGAGAAACAATGGTAGGGAAGAGTTGAAGTTCTTCCTTCTTGGATCTCTGCATGAGGCTCAGATTCTGGCTTGGCTTTGGCAGCGTTCCATTCAGGGCCTGGCTCACCTCTGCTGAAGTTCTGGTCCCCTAATGAAAAGATAAATGGCAGGCTCCCAACCTACTTACAACAGCCCAGCGCTGGAAAGGAGCAAGTAAAGTGGCTGCACAATCAAAGAACAAAGCCTCCCCTTCTGTGCTGGCTTTCAGGTTGGCGATCACTGCAAAGAGCTTTGTGTCAGTGGTGGTTGCCTTTGATGCGACTCAAATAGCCTTTTCTCTCTCTCCCCCTTCTAATGTTTCTGGCACTCCCAGCCCTGCAGCGCATTTGAGGCAAAGAATGTACCCTGTCACCACGGCTGCTTCCCTTTATTTGAAGTGTCTCACGGAGGTATCTCCCAAATGACATGCTTCTTTCAGTGAGAATTATTTTCCCCCTGCTTCTATCTGTCAGTGTCCATCCCCCCACCATACGCCTCTCGGCCTCCATGCTCCCTGTATGTCCAAGCAGGTGTGAAGACAGGCTGGCCCTTTGTGCAGCAGCCTTTTCCTCTCCCTCCTTCCCCTGGCCCGCTTCCAAGCCTGTCACTTTTCTCTCTCCTCTGCCTTGTTTTTCAGCAGAGCACCGGCCTCACTGCTCCTGTCACCTGGGCCAAGACTGCCTTGGCCCATCAGTCAGCCATGGGCTTGCTCTAATCTTGCCTTCCACAAAGGCATGCCTGTCACTCAAGAGGGTGAGGCATCTCCAAGTCCAGGCAAGCAGCATAACATCCTAAACTCCAGGTAGAGGTCAATCCTGGCCCTTGTTGGATGAGAGGCTTGGAAAGACCTGGGGTGACAAAAAGAAAAGGGGCCCATGGGTGCTACTCCACATTTGCGCCCAATCCAGCCAGAAAAATGTTTCCACTCTTTAATGAACAGAGATAGTTCTGGCTCAGGAAGAAAAGTGGTTCCCTAAGGCTGCTATTGACTTCACCATGAAAAAAAAAAAACCCTTGATGATGCTTACTTATCATCGAAGTGCATGGAGCATCTTCCAGAAATTTAATCCAAATCATCACTGGTTGCTACTATTTTTTTTATTTTTTTTTATTTTGATTTGTCAATTGCTTACAAGATAATAGGTATAAGTATATACATACTTATGAATACATGAAATGGGTACATATGAGAAAAATAAAAGAAACAATAGGACAGATGGTAGGCACGTTGGTGCGCTTATGCACGCCCTCTGCAGACCTCTTATGAAAAGGGTGAGGTCAATAGTAAACAATCTAAGGTTAAAGTTTTGGGGGTTTGGGGAAGAAAACATAGAGTCAGGTACAGTATTCCAGACATTGACCACTCTGTTGCTGAAGTCGTATTTTCTGCAATCAAGTTTGGTGTGGTTAACCTTGAGTTTGTATCTATTGTTTGCTCTTGAAAGAGAAAAGCAATAAAGATTATGAGGGGACTGGAGACTAAAATACATAAAGAACAGTGCTGGAATTGGGTATGTCTAATTTAATGAACAGAAGGACTAGGGGTGACATGATAGCAGTATTCCAATATCTCAGGGGCTGCCACAGAGAAGAGGGAGACAAGCTATTCTCCAAAGCACCTGAAGGCAGGACAAGAAGCAATGGGTGGAAACTAATCAAGGAGAGAAGCAACTTAGAACTAAGGAGAAATTTCCTGACGGTTTGAAAATCAATCAGTGGAAAACTTGCCTCCAGAAGTTGTGAATGCTCCAACACTGGAAGTTTTTAAGAAAAGATTGGACAACCATTTGTCTGAATTGGTACAGAGTTTTTCCTGCCTGAACAGGAGGTTAGACTAGAAGATCTCCAAGGTCCCTTCCAACTCTAACATTCTATTTCCATTTTGTGCTTCTTTGCAGGTCTCTAGTCAAAACTGAATACGATGATTGAGAAAGGAGTCATTTGACACACAACAACAAAATGCAAACTCTAGGGAGATTTCTGTGGCTTCTTGTATTGTACTTTGCTTCACAATATCTGATGGTCTTATAGAGAGAAAGTTAAACTGATTAACAGAAAATGCTTAGTTTTAAAAAATATTTCTCTTGTTTTCTAGTTGGCAAAGACAAGCCATAGATTAAATATAATAACCTCCAAGATAACCATTCTTATGTCCTGAAACAACAAGTAATCACATGGATGAAACTTGAACTATTTCATCCAGAAAATGTGTAAATATCTGAATGGCACAGAGTTTTTTTTATGAATAATGCAAAACTTTTTTTCATGTCATTGATCCTTTATGAAACATCATATTACACCTGTGATGTTTCTTGCAAATATATTACATTTTTTCCAGAAAATATTTCTTTCTTTCTTTCTGAAAGCATCTCTTATTTTGTACCTAACTGTCTGGGAACTGTTCAGCATCCAATGATCCTCCTTGTCTATTTCTAGAAAAAAACCTTCAAAAGCGTGAGCTTACATGTATCGTCTCCATTGACAACAGGGAAATGCTTGCCCAGTGGAAAACTGGCATCAGAGAGAATGGTCCAGTCACACACAGCCCCTGCAGCTGAAGAGGAGCTCCAGAACGAGATTCACTCCATTCAAAGGCTGGGACACTGTCAATGGAACTTCTCATTACTTCCAAGGCAGCCCCTACCAAGTCCCCGCTAGCAATCGGCTTTTAACAGCCTGCATACCTGGCACAGAAAGAACAAAAGGCTCGAAGATGCCAACAGGAGAGCTCATGGCATTTGGAGAATAGCTCCTTTATCAGCATTCCTTTCTGTGGTCTTTATGTCTGCTCAGGATGGGACTATTTGAAGGTGTTGATCTTGCTGAATGGTTTCTTCTGATGTCTTTCCTGCTGCTGCTGCTGCTTCATTCTTCCAACGTTTGGGCTTCCTATCCACCACCTTGGCAGAATCAAAGGTTTGAAACCTGGCAATCTTGTTTGCTGGGATTCAGCACTTTGATCCTGAAAGGTTAAGTGTCTTAAACTGCCTCAGATATAACATATAAACATGACTGGCTGCTTTGTCTGCTAAAGACTAAGCAAGTAAGATCTCATCAAACTACACAGTTTGATAAATCTCTATTTATTTGACAGATGTTGGCCCTGCTCTTCAGCCAAGAAGTATTTCCACAGCAATTTACAAAAATGGATAACAGTTGTAATAAGACAGTCCCTTCCCTCAGGAAAAAAAGCAGGTGTACTACTGTACTTTGTTACAGAGTTTTTATAAATCTCTTTAGAGAGGGTGCAGTGCGAATTCTGATGGAACATGTTTCAAGTTCCATGACACATTCCTACTCCATGAGGCTGACGTATTCAAAACTGAAACACACATTTAGACTTGCATCCTCTCTTACTGGTTAAACTACATTTTGTACAAATAATGGTTCCCAAGTTCAGAACAGTCTTGGCTAAATTTAATGCCCTCCCAACAACTTGGCAGAATTTAATGTCCCCCCCCCCCATTTTAATGCCTCCCTCAACAGGATACCTTGAAATTTCAAGGTATCCCAGTTAAACAAAGGTTTTGCCCTTATGTGTAGCAGCCTAGAAACCTGCAGCTTTTGTGTGGAGGTTTTCTCTGTGCTAAAATTTAAAAGAGACGTGAATAGCAGATGGGTAGACACTCAACATACTGGCAGGTAGGTAATATTTTCTGGAAGAAAGTCAGAAAGACTAAAGCGCTAAAAGAACTAAGCTTACAAGAGAGGTAAAGAAAAAAAGCATGTCCTTGGTTACTGATGGTAACTGGGACATTTCTGTCACTTCCCAGCTGCCATCATTAAGTGAATCGCAGGAGGTTATTAAATGAGGATGTCACATGATTGCCATTTGACTTTACTTTTCAAGTAAAGGTTGAAATGGTGATCATATTACTGTGGGATGCTGTTACAGTGCAATTATAATCTTGCCACTGAGTGTCCAGATTGCGAACAAGTAACTATGTGGTTGCTGTAATCTGGAGAATCTGGAGGAGGGGTGGGATTTTACCAGTTCACACCTATTTACTCGTTCACATTCTAAGAAGTTCGGAGAACTGGTTGTTAGAAGAAATTCCTGGCCTAATCCTGTAAGGAAGGCAGGAAGGAAACATTCTGGTGTTGCTTACAGAAATTGCATCTCCGTTAATCCTAATTACATTCTTGGCAGGACTAGACTTGCTGTCTCAGGAACGTCTCTGGAGTTTTTTTCCCTCCTTTGCTGGTACTTTGCTGTGTGGAGCGACCATTCAAAGTTATAATGGCACTGAAAAAAGTGACTTATGACCATTTTTTACACTTATGACTATTGCAGCATCCCCACAGTCATGAGAGGCCAGGCAAGGAGATGCGTGCCTCGATGTGAGTGATGTTGAGTTGGCCACACCCAGCCAGTCACATGACCACCAAACCATGCCCACCCAGTCACATGACCACCAAACCATGCCCATCACCTAAGCCACACCCACAGAACTGGTTGTTAAAAATTTGAATCCCACCCCTGATCTGGAGGCCTGATTGTTTAAATATTTGTTTAGTGCCTATGCAAATTTGAATGGTGGCTGAGTGAGTGGTGATTAAAGGAGGACCACCTGTTCTGCCTCAGTGGGAAGAATAAAAGAAGAGGGAAGAAAAAGGGACATTTGAGAAATATGGTTGAACAATAACAGGTAACAGACCTATTCATTTTCTATTTTGTTCCAGTCTTTGTCCTAAAAGTGAACTAAAATAACAATTGACACAAATAGGAGGAACAACTCAAAAAAGATAATTGAGGAGCAAACACTGACTGTGAACAAGTTTAAGTCTCCAGAACAGATTAAATGCATCCAGAAAATTAATCAAGCTGATGAACAATTGTAACCCACGACTATACTTCAAGGACTCCATGTCATGTTGAATAGAAGTGTTGAGCAATGGCTCCTATGGGTCTTTGAGCACTTCAGCATATTTATAAATAACTTGGATAAGGTACTCGAAAACAAGAGGTTTGAAAATATTGTCACTGAATTTACATACAATACAAAAGTAGTAAATGCTTTACTGGCGAGCATCAAGATTCAGAATGGTCTCCATAAGCTGGAAAAATGGATTAGGGACCAGTAAGATGAACTTTGACAAGGACAACTGCAAAGTCCTGTGTAATGGTAGGAGAAGTCCAAGGCATGAGCATAGGATGGGAGGGTAATATTATTCTGACAATATGTAGTTGTCAGAAGTACATGTAGAAAATTCTAGGTGTCTTGGTAGATCACAGGCTAAACATGAGACAACAGTTTGATGCAGCTGCATATAAGAAAGAACAAAAGAGCAAACCTACATGTGTTTCAAGAGAAGTTCAAGAATGTCAAGATTAAGAGAATTCATTGTTTCTTTCTATTCTTCCTTGATCAGATTTCATCTAGAACAGGGGTGTCAAATTTATGTTGGGACTTATCAGGACTTTTTCCCCTTCACTAAACCGGGTGTGAGCATGGCTAGCATATGACGCCTCTGGTCCATGGGCTTGGAATTTGACAACCTTGATCTAAAATATTGTGACTAATTCTAGTTTATATTTAAAAGGTTGTTGACAAATTGGAACATGTTTAGAGGAGAGAATCTAAGATGATAAAGTACCTGGAATAACAAACCTACAAGGAACAGCTGTTTAGCCTGGAGAAGAGAAGATTAGAGAGATGAAGTATCTGAAGGACCATCATGTAGAAAGAAGGTGCGGCAGAATTAGTCAGAGTTTCTCCAAACCAATAAAGACAAGAAAAGACTTTAGAGATCATCTTGTCCAGGGGTCGCCAACCTTTTGGACCTCAGGGATGACCAAACTCATAATTTTAAATTCCGCAGACCACTAATATGAATTTTGACTGATGGGTGGCTTGCTGACATTGGTGGGAAAGTCGGTCCCATATTCCAGAACTGCAGTAGTCACAGAAATGGCCCTTTGGTCATCCCGGAGCAGAAAAAGCAGCAGCAGCAGAGACCTTTGGAAAATCCCCAAACAAAGTCTGCAGGAAAATTCCCCATCCCATTTTCCTACTGATCGATTATTCTTTATTTGGGATCTCAGCTCTGTCTCCAGCTCCGTTCTCAGGAAGGAGGGGGAAAGAGAGAGAGATACTTTTGGCTTCATGCAAGGAAAGCAGCAGAAGTCTTTCTTTCTCTCCCCCAAACTCTGCCAGAAATGAGTCTTTGTGAGACTTGTCGCACCGGCACAGCCTCTTGGAGCAGGAGGCCTTGCAGGGTCCCAAAAACTCATTTCTGGCGGGGTTTGGGGGAGAGAAAGAAAGGCTTTTGCTGCCTTCCTTGTGTGCAACCAAAAGCAGAAGAAGAAAGAAGTGGAAAGAAGCAGCCCGGTGGCCAGGTGAGGGGTGTGGGGCAAGAGGGACAGGTCCCCCTTACCCTTTCCCCCCTCCCCTCACTACCTCGTGTTGTTCACAATGCAAGCAACACAAGTCTTGTGTTCCCGCGGGCCAGCACAGCCTTGTGTTCCCACGCAGCCTGGATTAATTGCTTTGTGGGGTGCTTTGGGGGTGACATTTCTCTGTCACCCCCAAATAAATTTTCTCACAGACCACCAATGGGCCACGGCCCACCGGTTGATGACCACTGATCGAGTCTGTATATTATATATGTCTATTTTGTTTTTTCTTTTTACGTACTTTTTTCTTTGGATTAAATGATTTCTAAAGTCCTTCCAACTCATATGGGTGCTACAATTTTATGAATATTTCCTTTAATTCCTACATTCTCTTCTGCAATCCTTTGATACAAGTTATTGCTGAGATGAAGAAACTGAAATTTTTCTCATGCTGTCTTTCACACAAATACAGCCTTACAATACATGGGGATTCTAAAACAAAACAAATGTCCAATAAGGCACAGTGGTATTTTTTGTCCACATGAGGGTGCTGGTACCTAATGTGAGACTCAGAAAGAAGGAGAGGAGAAGGAGTTTGCATGTATGAAGAGAGAGGAAAAAGATGATGTGTAATAAATTCACAGGGAGATTTCCTGCATTTTTTATACCCCTAGATGAAGATTCCTCAGGCCATATCTTGGCAATCGAACAACTGGAGGATTTCTGCATCAGCCTTGGGAAATTTTTAGCTGGTGCATGAGATTCAGGAGGCAGGAAAGGTTAAAGGTTGATTAATTATGTGCCATGAAATCATTTCTGACTCTTAGTGACCACATATATTAATTTTCTACATAACCATCTATCCCTAATCTCTTTTTTCATGCTTCCCAATGGTGCACTCATTGCCTCTATAACGGAGTCCTTTCACCTTGCTGCTGGTTGTCATCTTCTCTTTCCTTCCACCTTTTCCCAGCATTTGAGCCTTTTCCAGAAAGCTGGGCCTTTGGATAATGTATCTGAAATACTGTAGGATAATTTGAACCTTGTCATTTGTGCTTGAATGGGAACTCTGGGTTCATTTGTTCAATGATCCATCCACTTGTTTTGTTGGCTGTCCACCATATTCTCACAAATCTTATCCAACATCAAAGTCCAAAAGCATCAATATTCCTTCTATTCTGCTTCTTTTAAGTCCAGCTTTCACTTTCATAAATTGTCACAGGGTATATGATGTCATTCTAGTCTTTATACGTATGAACACATTGCAGCATTTGAATATCTTTTCCAAAGCTTTCATGGCTGTGCTACCAAGTGGTAGTCTGCACCATATTTCTGCATTTATTATAGATGGTTATCCTTAAAGACAGAAGGTATCCACCATTGCAATATCTTTATTGCCAATTGTAAGGCTGGTTGTTTTACATCTCTTCATTAATTAATTCATTGAGGCTAAAGAGACAGCTAATGATATGGGGAGAGTACTCCTGTCTTGTGGTGAATGTCCCACCAAGTGATTTCAAAAAGCTAAGTGACTCCATCTCATTTTGAGGAGACATAGTACTTAGACTTATATATTGCTTCACAGTGCTTTACAGCCCTCTCGAAGCAGTTTACAAAGTCAGCTTATTGCCTCCAACAATCTAGGCCCTCATTTTACCCACCTCGGAAGGATGGAAGGCTGGCCTGGTGAGATTTGAAGTGCCAAATTGCAGGCAACCGGCTGTCAGCAGAAGTAGCCTGCAGTATTGCACTCTAATCACTGCACCACCACGGCTCATAAGATGAGCTTATGAAGAGATGCAGGGTTGTCTTTTACCAATTCAGGGCACTTAAATGCAATTGCTTAACAACCAGTGAACTGATATGGCATTTCTTGCACTGGGTCAGTTTAATAGCCTATGGTCCATGGAATCAAAATTATTTGCCTGCCTAACCTTGAATTACTTTCATCAAGAATCTGATGCTTTGAGGTGGGACACCCATTTATGGATCTGAGGAAGGATTGCTGAGCATCATCATGATATAAGCCCTTAAAAAAAAACTTTCATACCTTATTGTGACATATATGCCAACAGATATGAAATTGTAAATTACCCTCATGGTTTTTTTGGGGGGGCGTAGGCTTTCTAGTAGAACAAAAAAGCATTAATAATTGTGTTATGGTTTTCTTAGGCTAGTATAATTCTCTTATTTAAAAGAGTATAACCATGGGAATGTTTCAAGAATAATATCTGTTCTACAGACATTCAAATCTCTGTAAAGTTGGAATCTTTTACTTCTCTGAGTTATTTTTGTTGTCAGTAGAAAGTTTCTGTGCACATTAGAAAGGGTCAAGGAGATGTGACAGTCGTATGTTAGACTCATGAGCTGTGTTTATACTTGGATGCTTAGCAGTTCTGTTAAAGATCTAACAAAAGCCTTTGCACAATCTGCCTGGTTTGATTATGAGTTAGTGCTTTTGTGTTGAGCATATTTTGCAATCCCAGGCCACATGGTTTGTGAACATGCCAGAGCATGCCCAGAACACTTCTTTCCAATGTTAAAGCAACTGCATTTTTTCTTCTGGCTTATATGGCTATTTTGGAAATTGTCACAACTCTGTAAGCATGTTCAGTAATGACCACTTCAGTTCACTGGGGGGGGAAATGAAATAAAGTGGCAGCCTACAGGCACAGATAAGTACAAAAGTAGAGGCAGTACTAAAAGCAGCTCCCAAAGCAGGTGAGCCTGGAATAAGATGTGGCTGCTTTAATAATTTTAACTTCCTCATTCCAAAGTGCCTCCTTTGAAAGATTTTCACAGTGTTATGGAAAAGGTAGTGATTACTATAATACTGCATAAACCAAAAGAATGGAGATCTGAAACAAAGCTACTTTATCAAAATGCCCTATAACAATGTCCAATAGGCTTCCAGACAATTTGATTCAGGGAGACCCCGCAAGAGATTGTTAGGACATTAACAAGTTTGTTCAATAGTTATACATAATTTATTACAGGTAGTCCTCGTTTAGTAACCACAATTGGAACTGGCTACTTAGTAGCTAAGTGAAGTAGGCGTTAAATGAAATTGAAAATTGTGCTTATGGTCTTATTTCCACTTTCCTTTGCTTTCCACTTTCCTTTGCTGTATAGACCTGAAAAAAGTTGTAAAAGTGAGGATTGGATACAAAGTTACTTTTCTATCACTGTCATATCTATGAATGGTTGCTAAATAAGGCAATCACTAAATGAAGAAAACTCTGTTTTGACTACAAGGTATTCAACCAGATTTAATTGTGAGGCTGGCACCTTTATCTTGTCATCAAGCCTTGTGTACACTTCTATTTATTTTATTATACATTCATTTTCTATACTTCTCCCTAAAATATAAGTCCATACCTTAATGCCTTGTTGCTCAGGGTCACTTTACACTGAATTATAGTATTAAAGGGCATCAGAGATTCCAACAACTTTATCCCCACTGATATAGGAAGCATGATTTAAATTTAAAGAATCAAAATCAACACCTATCTTAAAATAATGTTTAACTTTTAAATGCCTCAATAGTTCTGATTGATGATTCAGTACGTTCTGCCATCCCAGAGCATGGGGAAATTCAGTAACCAAGATAAATATATTCTGCAAACCGAGCCAATAGTTTATTCTCCATAGATTTAGATATTACCCTTCTAGGCCACCACTACCTATTTCATCCTTCCCCAATCTGAGGTCCTCCAATTGTGTTGGATTTTACCATTATCATTTTTAACCAGTATGGCCAACAGCTGTACCGGATGGGACTATATGTATGGTAGTACTGGTCCTAATTAACTACAAGTCAAGAAGTGGAGTAGATAATTTTTTTTCTGCCCAGCTTTTGCTTTGTTATGGAAACATCTCTTTGGGAGCAGACTATAACCAAAAGCTTTTATATAGAGAGATTATATTTTGACAAATTCCTTTGTTTCCAAACACACTTGGCCAATAAAGAATTCTATTCTATTCTATTCTATTCTATTCTATTCTATTCTATTCTATTCTATTCTATTCTATTCTATT
>BLBF01000003.1:39441292-39452785 GCA_015471245.1 Laticauda colubrina | reverse complement strand
TTCTATTCTATTCTATTCTATTCTATTCTATTCTATTCTATTCTATTTGACTCGACTCGACTCGACTCGACTACCCTACCTTACCCTATCCTATAATCCTTGGTTGAGAGACATGTAATGGACCTTTTGGGACAGCCATCTGTAGGAGGAAGCATGGAATGATCTGAGTGGTGCCTCCTTGCATGGATTGCTAAGGATATCATATCCTCAGCAATGAGAGGGATAAGTGGTCTTTTCTGTAAGATTCTGTGGAAGTGGATATCCTTGTTGTGTGGTATCTCTCTCTCTCTCCCTGCCCTCCCAAAAATAATGCAGAATTTGTAATGATGGCTGGAGGATTGAAAGATCCTAATTGTATTGTCTGATAAAAAGAGTGCAGGCATCACAACACTCTTCCACACTGACTCATGAAGTTCCAATAGCCCAGCACCTAAATGAGTTAGAGAAAAAACTAAAAATGAATCATGTAACTTTTGAATGTCAATACCATTAATATATTGGAATCATAATCACAGATGCTATCTAAGGGTTAATAATGTGATTTTTGTCATTTTCATCCTTAATATGTCTATTGTAACTTTATTAATAATTGGGGGGATTATACATGCAGTAGGGAAATTACATTTTATTGGGTCACAGGGCTCCCCCTTACTTACTCCATCTCTTTGCAAAATGATATGTAATCTAGTTTAACAAAGAGAGGAACTGGGAGTCATGATAGCAGTCTTTCAATATTTGGGGGGGCTGCCATAAAGAAAAGGGGGTCAATCTATTATCCAAAACACTTGAGGGCAGGACAAGAAGTAACAGGTGGAAATTTATTAAAGAAAAATCCAAGCTAGAACTAAGGAAAAATTTCCTGACAGTGAGAACAATTAATCAGTGGAATGGCTTGCCTCCAGAAGCTGTGGGTGTTTTTATACTGGTAATTTTTGAGAATAAATTGGACAGCCTTTTAGCAATAGCACTGCTTCATGGTGCTTTTACAGCCCTTTCTAAGCGGTTTACAGAGCCAGCATATTGCTCCCAACAACCCCAGTCCTCATTTTACTTTTACGGAAGGGTGGAAGGCTGAGTCAACCTTCAGCTGGTCAGAATCGAACTGCTGGCAGTCAGCATTAGCCTGCAATACTGCATTCTTACCATTGCACCACCACAGCTCATTTGTCCAGAACAGTATAAGGATTCCTGCTCAAACAGTGGGTTGGACTAGAAGACCTCCAAGGTCCCTTCCAACTCTGTGTAGTTTGAAATACTGCCTATCTAGAAACAAATAAAAACCTAGGGCTACCAGGTCTGGGCTACAAAATTTCCAGATGATCACTAAAAAGCAGCACAGATTTAGAAGTTTCTGCTGTTATGTTGCACTCACCTGGACTTTTGCAGCATGGAAATGGCAGGTCTAGGGATACCAAAGTTGTTCTAAAACTCTCAAAATGTGATCTAGCTTATCAATTCCAGTCAGCTGTAGTTGTGACTGCTGCAACTATAAGAACCAGTTATAAATATCCTTGTTCGAAGCCATTGTAACCTTCAAGGAGTCACTGAACTGAAAGTGGTCATTAAATGAGGATTACCTGTATTGTACTGTGTTAATGGGAAGCACTTTCATTAATAACTTACAGTGGCCAAATGTAGACAAATTTCAAAGATGCAAAGTATAATCTTGCATAAAAACCTAATCAGGAAAAGCAAAAGGAATTAGATAGATTAGGCAGTGAGGAAAATAGAGCAGAGCAGAGCAGAGCAGAACAGAACATTATAGAATAAAATAACAGAGTTGGAAGGGACTTTGGAGGTCTTCTAGTCCAACCCCCTGCTTTGGCAGGAAACCATTTTATGCAATTTTAGATAAATGAAATCAAGAAGTTGACTTAAATGGGGCAATTTCTACAGCAATGAATATAAGAACAATAGTTTTAAAAATATAAGAATAGAAAATATAGTTAATTAAGAAGCAATTAGTTAACCTTTAGCAAAATATAGTTATGTTTACACCCAGTATGCCACAATGTGATTTACAGAATACCAAAAATATTGCAATTAGCTGAACATCAGGCAACCTATGAAGCAACAAGTAAGGCACACTTAAGGCGTAGCGTACCATTAAAAACAAATACGATGTAGAATAAGTTGCCTAACAAGTGGTGATTTGTTTTTCTTTATAGTTAAACTGATTGGTCAAACATCTGCTAGATACTAGAAAATACAAAATATCATGACTTATTTCACAGTTTTTCAGATGAGGGAGAAAAAGTGATTCACTTCCAACTTGTTACTGAAGGAAACTGTTGTGGGGGGGGGCAGGAGGGTTGCGTTCTCCTCCCAACAAAATGCAATGTTGAATTTCAAAAGAAAATGTGACCTCCTTACTTGCCCCAGGGCAGTTTAGTATACAGTCAGCAGAATCAAACAAAAAAGAGGAAGGCTGTGCCTAAAAAAACCAAAATCCTTATTTACCCAATGGGAAAAAAAATATGCATGGTAGGAAGATGGAAAACTGACCTTTTCCTCCCCCTGATCTATGTTTAAAATCACATAAATGAATGTTTGATTTCAACATATAACTGGTAGGCAATGCAGTGGTGTATTAACCATTAAGCAGACTAAGCACCTGCTTAGGGCACCAGGCCCAAAGGGGGCACCACAAAGTTGAGAATATGGCTTCATTTGTACAGTAGGTACAAAGGACAGGGGCACCAAGATTTGTCAGTGCTTAGGGCACCAGTGAGCCTTAATCCGCCACTTACAATCTCACCATTCATTCAATCATTCAATTTAACAGTCACTAAATTACTATAATTATTGGAAGATGTATACATGGATACTTATTTGTCACCTTTGATGGCGTGCACACAGGTATAAGCCTTCTTTCCTCAAACTCTTTCAGGACAGATCTGTCTGAGGAAGAAGTCCTAGTTCATGATTGTAGGGACAAGCACTGACAGCCTTCCATTCAGTCCTTTGGAGGAAACCGTAATTCATGTGCTGGAGCCTTAAGGCCAATTCCTTTTCACGTCATAACAAATGGCAAAAGACCCCTCCTCACTTGAAATGGCTCGGGCTGCATTATCACTTGAACATGTTCTGCACTGCCATTAAAGCCGGTTTCATTGACTGATGCTAGTTGATATTGCACTGTGTTGAGTTACATGGCATTCCCGAGAATTGTATTGCATTTTATTGTATTGCATCCCATTGTCTGACATTGTGTTCCATTGTGCTGAGTTGCAGGGTGTTGCAATCTATCATGTTCCCCATACGCACTGACAAGAGCATCTTTAATAATCTTTATGGCCTTTCTGCTGCGCTGTTAGGTGGCATACAATCCACATTTTGGGCTGCCAGTTCATCTTCCATAGGTCTTTTGTTTCGGTCATAGAAGTCAATGGATCATTTTCACTTGGTGGGGTTTGGGGTTGGTGGGAGTAAGTGTATATTTATTCACTGGACTCTGGGATCACTTTATATGTGTATTTGCACAATATACTTAAATGTTCCACATGCCTAAACATATAACAATTTAAAGTGTGGATAAAAATGATGTATCTAAAATTGTCCTTGCTAGCTGGGTTAAGGTACTGGAAAGACCCAATTTAAGTCTCTTCTCCTAGCCATGGAAGGTTGTCTTAAACTGGATGTCTTAAACTGGTCACTGATTCTCAGCCTGATCAACACCACAGGGTTGTTACTGTGAGGGAAAAATAGATTCTATATATGTTGCTCTAAGTTCCTAAAGTAAAACACATGATAGAAATCAACCAAACAAGCAAGCAAGCAACCAACCAAGTAATCTGCAGCAGATCCATGTTGAAATATTGCTTCGTGACAATCTTGGATTGGTTGCTCTGACTTACCTTGGTGGGATTTCAAAGAGTTATTAAAAATAGATGCACCAAATAAACCAGGTACCTAAAATCCCTTATTTATTATTTATCTCTTCCCTTTTGGTGTGAGAATACCACCAAATTTAGGTGGTATGATCCTGTAGAAATTCATTTGCTACAAAAAAAGAGACTGGGGGCTTCATTGTGACTTACAGCTCACCATTTCCACTGTTTAGAGGGAGTGCTAACACTTAATTTTTCTCCAAATCATTGTTTTCAGATGTCTAGCCTGCAGTAGCTTCTTTTCTTCAAAATTCATCTTCCACCTTCCAGTTTTGCTGTTCTTGTCATTTGCCTGTCTGTCTGACTGGCTTTTGCTCCTTCCACCCCCTTTGAAGGTATCAGACTACTGGAATCAAAGAGGCATTTCAGTGACTCAGGCGTTTCCCATTGCCCTATTCCAGCATCCTCTGTGCTTAATGCTGAGAGCTTTTCACGTCCTATTTGGAACTGATAGGAAGCCCTTTCATTGTTTCGCTACATGGATATTAACACTGATGAAGGAAATGCTCCATCTGATAAGAGGACCGTTGAAAAGAGCACCACTTCCAAATGAGCAAATTCAGAGACAGAGGATTTCTGCTGGACTCTCACCAGCGTAGCTACAGTGGCCTGAAAAACGTTCTCCACTGTGTCCTGCCATGATGAATCCATGATGTTTTATGCCCTTTCTATACTCCAGTCTAAATGAAGGAAGGTGGTTCTGTGTTGGGGTGCAGATCTCAGCATTCTGCCTTTTATGATCATATGAGTCCTATGAGATGATCCATAAAGTACTGTACATTCCTGTCTCCTTCTGCTATCATGCTAGCAATATGGAGCCATGAGCATCTCCAACTAGCATTCTGGTACAATATGGAACTATTACTCAATATTGTTCAACCTAGCTCCCAACTATTTATACACCAGTTATCCAACAGTTCTTCCAGTAGTTCTTTGCATAGAAATGACAGGACTTAACATAAAACTTTCTAAATATAAAACAAGCTGTTCTCAATCCCTAGTCCATTCCTTAGTAGCCAGAAATAAAAACTGTAGCACACAGACTGTGGTTTACCTAGAATGGAATCATTTTTTCTGTAAATAATTGCAGCGCTTTTTAAAAAATCTATGCTTGTCGATCAATGGCAGGATTGGACACATGACACATGTTAAATGTGAGGCTTTCCCTGGAAGGCATGCAGATGTTTAATTGATTCAGAATTAGCATATCACAACAGGGTTTTGTGCAGGACTTTGTTTCAGGTAGTATGTTTTTCCACAGCTTAAGTATTGTTCCAATTAACTGCTACTGTAGTATGCGCCTAGTGTTGTTTTTTTGTCTAATGAAACTCCAAATGACCTAAAATACTGGGCCAAATGAAGGGCCTTTTTTGTAGGCTTCTGTCTTAAGATCTGTAGAAGGAACAGAGGTCTTTCCTCTTTGAGTTTCCCAAGCTGTATAATTTGTTTCCTCCCTTCCCCCCTCCTAAAATGTTCACCAATGTTACATATTAGCATACTCCAAATACTCTGTTCCCATTGGTCCACAAATACTCGAATCTGATTGGTGTTCTACTCGACGGTGATTGGTCAAAAATAAGTAGCATATGATTGGCTGCCCCAGTGGCAGAAGAATCAAGGAGCCGTCATTGGCCGTGAGCCGTGAGCAGCTTCTCCATAAAAAAGGGCTGCCGTGGCTCCTGGTTCGGACGGAATCCAGCAACTAATGAAAGAGCTGAAGTTATGCTGGTGTCAAGTCTCATTCTTCGCGAATACAACACTGACGACGAAGGTGGGATTCTGAGACAAGGAGACCAGTTGAGCATGTGGCAACGAGAACCAAGCAGATGAAATGGCTGGAACCATCTCACCACCCTCACCATTCAATCCAGCGATGGAGGACTGGGAATCATACATCGACAAATTCCTCATGTTCCTCGAGAGCAACGACATACAAGGAATCTCTGACAACAGAAAGAGAGCCATGTTCCTGGCGCACAGTGGGCCCACAGTGTTCAAGATGGCCAAGGCATTGGCCAAACCAGAGGACATAAAACAGATGGCCTGGCCAGATTTGGAAAAATTACTGAAGGCTCATTACGCACCAACTGTCTCCAGCCTTATTTGGAGACATGAGTTCTACAAACGGGACCAGAGAGAAGGTGAGAGTATCGCAGACTTCGTAACGGCTCTCAGGGACATTGAAGGGGCATGCGAGTTCCTCAACATGGATGAAGCCATGAGGGATCGCGTGGTCTTTGGTCTCAGAGATCTCATGTTGCAGAGCCGACTGCTAACCTGACCAAAAATTACAGTCACTGAGGCCATCGCTGAGGCCACGGCAGCTGAAGCCACTAAAAAATCAGCAGCCAAAATGCAACAAATGAATGCGACAACACAAAAAACACCAGCAGAAGCAAGCCAAGTTCCAGAGAAGAAGTCAGAGAACACACGTAAGACCATCACACGCCACGAGGATAGAGAATCGTTGTCCGAGACCGACGACAAAGAGGAAGAAATCCACAGACTCCAGTCAGAATGAAATAGACAGGAGAGGAAAGGACATAAGTCAGGGTTCCAGTGCGCCGGGTGTGGAGGAGACCACCCCCATTCTGAGTGCTGTTTCCTAGACGCTATTTGCAGGTACTGCGAGAGACGGGGAAACAGAGCAAAGGTCTGCTGAAACTGGAAAAGCTACAGCCCCCAACATAGAAATAACACCCTATTAATAATAAAAGAAAGACAGATATTGAGCCGTGAGAGTTGAGAAAGCAGAGGCAAACGACTAAATGAAAGCTACAGAAAAGAAGAAACACACAAAACTATCACCATCGGCCATTCAAATGGAACCAATGGCTGGAAGGTACATGTGGCAGTCAGCATTGAAGGCCAAAAATGTGAGATGGAGGTGGACTCCGGCTCATACTTATCAATGGTATAATGGAATACCATGAAAAGACTGATACCGCACATACGCAGAACGGAATTAGGAAACCAAACACTGATACAAAAAGACTACCAAGGAAACAGGATCCCCATAGTTGGACTTGGACATTTCCAAGTCACATTCAAAAAACACACAAATATTCTGCCTCTAACCATTGTAGACCAGAACCGCCCAAGCCTGCTGGGACTCAAGTGGTTCGAACCCCTGGGAATTGGAGTGACCGGAATCAGCAGTGTCACCGAGACAGACTGGGAGGAGAACCTAATGAGGGAGTTCCAGGACGTCTTCAATTGGAAAATAGGCAAGTACCGAGGGTCCCCCATATCATTTAATTTAAATCTGACAATAGCTCCAATTAGATTAAAAGCGAGGCGAATTCCCTTCGCATTACAACTGAAGATCGATGAGGAATTAAATAAACTCACAGCACAAGGAATACTGGAACAATTGACCACGCTAAATGGGAAACCCCAATCATAACCCCAGTTAAGCCAGATGGGTCCGTGAGAATCTGTGGTGACTACAAGGCCACCCTAAACCATGCACTACAGCAAAGTGCATATCCTGTTCCAGGAGTGCAACACCTGTTACACTCACTGGGGAGAGGCAAGGTTTTTGCAAAGCTTGACTTTGCACAAGTATACCAACAATTGCCAGTCGACCCCGAAACAGCAGAGGCACAAACGATTGTGACTCATAGGGGAGCATTCAAATGCAAAAGATTGCAATTTGGAGTCAGCGTGGCCCCAGGGGTGTTCCAAAGCCTAATGGAGCAGTTGTTACAAGGCATAAAAGGGGTAGTCCCATACTTTGATGACGTGCTAGTGTCAGCCAGCAACAAGAAACAACTTGAAGCCCATCTCAGAATAGTATTGCAAAGATTCCAAAAGGCGGGACTCAAGGTCAAAAAAGAAAAATGTCAGCTAGTCACCTTGAAAGTCGAATTCCTGGGGTATCTAATCAATAAAGATGGCATCCACCCCACAGATAAAAAAATCAAAGCGATCAAAGAAGCAGCCAAACCAAAAAACAAAGCAGATTTACAAGCATTCTTGGGACTTATTAATTTTTATAATGTTTTTTTGCCACAGAAGGCAATGACGGTGGAACCACTATATAGATTACTGGACAAG
This sequence comes from Laticauda colubrina, assembly GCA_015471245.1. NCBI lineage: Eukaryota > Metazoa > Chordata > Lepidosauria > Squamata > Elapidae > Laticauda > Laticauda colubrina. The sequence goes on along the minus strand of BLBF01000003.1, from coordinate 39,444,836 downwards.
GCAGCTACCTGGACCTGGGGATGATGAGAAGAGACAGCGTTCCAGAAAATAAAAGATTTAATAACATCCAAATCTGTATTAATACAATACAGCGAGACACTACCATTGACAGTCATCTGCGACGCATCACCGTTCCACGTCAAGCTGTACTCAGCCACATGCTGCCAGACGGGAGGGAAGCGCCAATCACATTTTACTCCAAAACACTGTCCAAAGCTGAAAGGAACTACAGCCAGTTGGACAGAGAGGTGTTAGCAGCAATTTCCGGGATCAAACGGTTCCATGAATACCTCTACGGTTGGACCTTTACACTCATTACAGACCACAAGCCCCTATTGGGAATACTAGCAGGGAACAGGGCTACCCCAAACATACTCTCCCCACGAATGACAAGATGGTCTGAGTTCCTTGCTGCATACAATTACAAATTAATTCACCGATCAGGCAAGGACATTTCACATGCCGATGCGCTGAGCCGTACTCCCCTACCTGAACTAGAGAGTGACCCGGCACCAACCACATCCACCCTACAGATTGAGGCACTACCAAACCTACCCATAACCGCAGTGGACATTGCGAAAGAAACTACAAGAGACAAAAAATTGTCACAGGTTTTAAACTGGGTAGGAAAAGGGTGGCCGGAAAATGAGACAGACGTGATTTTTAAAACGTTCAAGAACAGGCAGACTGAACTTTCATTGTTAAAAGGTTGTATTCTATGGGGGGATCGGGTGGTCATACCGGCAGCATTACAAGAGCAAGTACTGAATATTTTACATGAAGGACACCGGGTATTCTACGAATGAAATCCCTGGCCAGGAGTTATGTATGGTGGCCAGGGATGGATAAGGATATCGGGAGTTGTGTAGAAACCTGCACTAAATGCCAAAGATCCCGACCTGCATCCCCTGTGGCACCTTTACTCAACTGGGAAACACCGAGGGGGCCCTGGTCAAGAATACACATAGATTTCACAGGGCCTACAAAAGGCCACACATTTTTTATTATAGTAGACGCTTACTCAAATTGGCTGGAACTAAGCGTCATGAACTCAACAACTACAGAAGCAGTTATCAGACAACTAAGGAAACCTTTCGCCACACATGGGTTACCAGACTTATTAGTTTCAGGTAACGGGTCACAGTTCACAGCATTGACATTTGATAAGTTCCTCGCCGAACATGGCATAAGGCATGCCTTGACAGCACTGGGCCGGCTGGCTACGAACAGGTGGGCAGAATGCATGGTCTGGTATACCACATAAACCATAGAAAAATTAGACATGGGAGACATACAAGAGAAAATTTCCAAAATGCTCACCATACAACACATCACACCTAACTCCACTACAAATAAAAGCCCAGCAGAATTACTAATGGGCAGAAAATTAAGATCATATCTGGATCGATTACACCCCACATACAGCCCTGAAAAACCAACAGACTCCTCCAGCACATTCGACCCAGGGGATCTAGTCTATGCTAAAAATCTCACGGAGCACCCATTATGAGTACCGGCAAAAATAACACAAGTAACAGGACCCCGATCGTACAGATTAGAAATGGACGATGGAAGAAGCTGGAGGAGACACATAGATTAATTAAGATCAAGAACATTGGAATGAACCACTGACATACCCAGGCATGAAGAACAACAACACACTCCAGTAACACAACAACCATTAAACAAAAACAATAATAATCAAACAAGAGAGCGGGAAGACCCCTCAAACACAAATAAGAGGGGAGGGGGAGACTCTCCATTAGAACAAGGAACTTCGCGAAATCAAAAAACAACCCACAAATCAAATTCTCAAATAAACCCAGAAAGAACAACCCACAAACCAAATTCTCAAATAAACCCAGAAAGAAACAACTACTTACCTGAAGAAGACTTCGGCGAAGAGGAACAAGAGGCACAAGAATACCAAGAAGCCACTCCAGAAGGGAGCAGCTGAGCCGACTCTACCAGCCTGGATAGGCCAGGCGGGAGCGGCATGGCTGACTCCACCTTCCAGGAGGTTCCACAGAGAAGGACGGGAGAAACAGCAATCCTGTCCGAACCTGCCAAAGACAACAGCACGACTAAACTGTGCAGGTCAGCTAGACAACATAAAAGCCCCGCCTACTTACGTGACTACATAATGTAGGACCAAACCAAGAGGGGAGGGGTGTTACATATTAGCATACTCCAAATACTCTATTCCCACTGGTCCACAAATACTTGAATCTGATTGGTGTACTTGACACTGATTGGTCAAAAATAAGTAGCATGTGATTGGCCGCCCCAGCGGCGGGAGAATCAAGGAGCCGTCATTGGCCGTGAGTCACGAGCATCCTCTCTATAAAAAAGGGCTGCCGCGGCTCCTGGTTCAGACAGAATCCAGCAACTAATAAAAGAGCTGAAGTTACGCTGGTCTCAAGTCTCATTCTTCATGAACACAACAACCAGCACTATTATTTTGAAGCACAAGATAAAAGCTGTATTCTTTTCCCCAGCTTTTGACAGAATTCAAATGTGGCTCTATTACGGACTTTTCAGATGCTGCTGGTTTTATGGATGCCATTTACCAAGTTGCTACCTCCAGAGGCTTCTACTGTTTGTATTTTATTAAGGATATTGGATTTAAGCACCTCTGCAGCACATTGGATAAATACAGTGATTACATTCCGGTATCAGTAGTGGGATTCAAATATTTTTACTACTGGTTCTGTATGTGTGGCTTGGTGGGTGTGGCAAGGGAAGGATATTGTAAAATGTCCAGTCAGAGGTGGTATTTGACGGTTCTTTGAACTACTCAACCTGCTGAATATCACCTCTGACCGATATATACATATATACTCTCACTAGTAATGGAAAGTGTGTTTATGGGGCAACATCTCAAATCGTATGGTCCCGTTGGACCCACCTAATAGAAAAGATGATTAAACTCCTTGACTTCAGGAATTAAAACTGTCAATTGCATGGCAGTGCTAACTTTAGTATATTTTTAAGCATAAACCATAGAGAACTTTGCATTCATTCTCCTCTAATTTTAAAAGTCACTCGAGGGAATTCTTAGGAATTATTTTGTTCTGTAGTTCCAAAATGGGGACAAGGGGAGTATTTTGTTCCCCCCAAAAGGAAAATCTGAAATCTGATGATGGTCAGAGTCAATCATCAAGGACAGAGGTCAAAATCATTCACTGAATCAGTAAATTACAAAGGCACAGGCATGCGGAGTTAGGGAAACTGGATCTGGTACAACTGAAGATCTAGTGTAATTTAAGAATGCCTGGTTTGACAAGCTGAAGCATAAACATGAGTCTTTGTGTGAGACAATCCTGACTTTCTCCATTTACATACATTTTTGTAGCAATTGTGGTCTTCTCTATAGGCAAGTAGTTTCCATATGGATGAAGGTTTCCTAACTTACCAGCCATTTTTCATCAATGATTTTAAAGCTCCTGGAAATCTTTAATGAACCTTGATTGGAAGATAGGTGATGTGGAGGAGATATACATACATACATACATACATACATACATACATACATACATACATA
>BLBF01000003.1:39414926-39438201 GCA_015471245.1 Laticauda colubrina | reverse complement strand
GCTGAGCAGTTTTCCTCTGATACCCTTCCCTTCCAGCTTGGAACAGAAGCCGTTGTGCCAGACCTTGTCAAAAGCTCCCTTAATGTTCAGCGCAATGAGTCAAACTTCATTCCCTCTGTCTTGTGTATTAGACCATTGTTGAGAGAGGAGGGTTAGCAGATCTGCAGTATTGTAGTGAGGTCTAAAGCCAAATTGTCTGTCTGAGATAAGATGATGCTTGAATAAGTAGGTTTGAAGTTGGGATTGAACAATCGACTCCATAACTTTGCTTATATTACTCAGAAGAGAGATTGGGCGGTACATTGCAGGGTCAGACTTTGAGCCCCTTTTGTGGATTGGGATGACATGTGCCATCTTCCATTGGTGGGGAAACATTCCATTTGAGAAACATAGCTGGAAGAGGTGGCTAAGTGGTCTTGCTAGTTCTGCACTACACTCTGAGAATTCGTGTTGGGATTTCATCAGGGCCAGTTGCTTTGTCTGGTTTAAGCTTCCTAAGGGTTCTTTTGACGTCTTTGGCCATAAAGGTGATGTTGTCTAGCACATGCTGTGTATCACCCTGAACCTCTGGTGCAGAGTCTCTGGCATTATCAAGATGGCACTTCTTGGCAAAGGTTTGGCTGAGAAGCTCTGCTTTCTCCTTTGCAGTAGTGTAAACCTGGTCTTGTTCCTTCAGGACTGGTATATCTACATTGGTGTTCTTTCCAGACAGGGAATTCACCTTATTCCACCATTCCCTGCTACTGAGACTCCCATTTGTTAGATCTTTTTTCAGATTCTCATCGTGTTGTCTCTTAGCAATTTTTTCTGCCTTATTGTACACAGCTCTTGCTTCTTTGAATTTCTGTCTGGTTTCTTCTGTGTTGTTTTTTCTCATTTGCTTTTAGAGCCGCCTTTTTCTGTTAGCGGCTCTCCGGCAGTGATCGTCAAACCATGGTTTGTCTCCTGTCTTTCTCACAACTTGCTTGCTTGGGATGAAAATATCCATTGCTGTGTGAATTATGTTGGTAATATTGTTGCACGCAGTCTCTGGGTCAGTACTGAGGGCTTGGTTCCAGTTTGTAGAGGAGAAGAAACCTCGCATTCCCCAGTAATCAGCTTTGTCGTATCGCCATATCTTCCTTTTGTAAGGTTTGTCTCTGAAGACTGGTACCTTAAACTTGACAAAAACTGGGTTGTGATCTGATGTACCCAGTGTGGCTAGTGTTTCTGTAGTGACAACCATATCAGTCAGGACAAGATCCAGGATTTGGTCTTCTCTAGTGGGCTCATGTACAGCTTTTTGTAGTCCAAGGGAGTTGGACATTTCTTGTGCACGTCTAACAGCAGTATCTGTAGTGTGGCTGCCTAGCCATTCTGTGTGATGCACATTAAAGTCTCCGAGGAGGATCACAGACTGGGCGTGACATTCTGTTAGTTTGGAGAAAGTGACAGAGTCAAGATAGTTGATAATGTCGCTGTTGGCTTTTGGCGGTCTATACACGGCTGCACACAGGACTTTCTGTGTTTTCAGGGACACTGTGAACCACATAAGTTCAAAGTCTGCAGGGTCTTGCTCCCGGTCATGGTGGATGGCAAGTCCTTCAAGGCAGTAGACGGCAATCCCTCCACCAGATGTGTTGAGACGGTCTCTGCGGCAGCAAAGTGAATAACCAGAGATGGTGATGCAGTTGGCTCCATCCTTTACTGTAGAATCTAAGAAGGTCACCACCACAACAATGGCAGGCTTAAGTTTGTGGCAAATGTTACTCAGTTCTCCTATGTTCGTTCGTAGACTTCTAATGTTGACTTCCAGTATAGTCAGATCCGAATCTCGTAGTCGTGGGGCAGTCAGGGGTCGATTCCATTTAAATCCATCCGTTCGAGGCTTTACTTTCTTGTTTCTAGCGAGAGGATTGAGTAAGGAGGACCGGGTTGCTGACCCAGCACCTCCATAGAACACACTTAAGCAATGCGGCAGGGATGTCTGCTATACATGACCTAAACTGGAAGCATCCTAGGACTCGTAGCAGTTCGGGTACTATGATGGAATAAGGTACCACTTGGTACCACATAGTACCACTTGATACTATGTGTCTAGGAAGTCAAATCTTTAATGTTGGAAATGTTATCTAGGAGCTTTCTCTAGCTTAAAGCCCTTTGAATACTTTAGGGGTATAACTATTACCAGAATTCTGTATCAGCATTGCTAATGTTTTGCTGGCTGCAAATACTGGCAGTTGTCATCCCAACACAGTGGATGAAAAAAAACTTACTAGACCATGGATGGAATCTATGGAAGCTTTATCATTTGGAAAGGAGAATATTACAAATGATGCAGAATATTATAATTTAAAATAATATAGTCAGAGATACTAGAACAAGATCTTTCTGCAAAGCAAGACTTTATATTAAAAAGAAAGATATAAAAGCAAAGACCTAGGTAAAGCTACTTAGTCAGTTTTGAAAGTTTTAACTTGGTTTTCCTAAGCAAAACTTATCCTTCCTGTAAAAGATGCCAAGGGATAGTTATCTTTCCCCAAAGACAAGTGGTCATCCAGGTTTTTGCAGCCCATACCTAGTAGCCCTAATTTTGCACTACAACTCCCAATGCGCACATTAATTAGGCAATGTTCTAAATCAGAATCCAATGCTTCTGGAAGAAACCAGCTTTGAGAAAGCTATTCTGGCTATCCACAAGTGATCTTTATTTGTCATTCTTTCCAGAATCCTTACAATTTTTCAGAGGTTGTAAATCAGGGATGTCAAACTCACATCATCAGCTGACGTATCGTGACTTTTTTCTCCTTCACTGAACTGAATGTGGGTGTGGCCAACACGTGACATATCCAGCCGTGAGTTTGATACCCCTGTTGTAAACAATCACATCACAGTCTTCCACCCTAAGTTTCCCTGGTTTGTGACCAAGTTTGCCTAATGTCCTGAAAATCACTTCTTTTTTTTTAACCATTTTAATCAATTAGCTGTCTATAAAAAGCTTGGAGATGTTGCCATGACACCCATTCATGGCAGTTGCAACCAAATGCCTTCACATCTGGGGAGATGGATTTGCCACCCTCCCTTCTGCAAATAAGAAGGTGATGGGGAGAGGATGAGGATGAGGGAAAGGGCAGGAAGAGGCTGCTGTGGGTGGTGGCTAATGTTCTCCTATCCACAATAGCTTCAGCCTCTGGTATTCATTTCCAGTTTCCATGGCCATTCACCATCCTTTGCATCATGAAACTGGGAAAGATTTCAGGGATCTTGTGCTGAAAATAGAATATTATCCCTTTCTTCCTCTTTTCAGAGTACATATATGTTGCCTGGACTGCTTTCTTTGAAAATATTCTTTTAGAGACTGGTATGGTTTGGGAGAAATTACCAGCTCCTTCCTAGTCAGATAGAGGTCATATCTATATATTAATTCTTACCTCCTGTTGGACATAATTGTATGTTGGGTTTTATTTCCACTTATTATGTGCAGTATAGAATCATAAAATCATAAGGCTGGAAGAGACCTTGGAACTCCCTGCTCAAGGCAGGAGCCTTATATACTATCCCAATTAAATGGTTGTCCAGTCTATTTTTGAAAACCTCCTGTGATTTAATTAATATCCTCTTCACACCTGATTTATCATCTGCATTGGCAGTGGGCAGATTGTAAGGGGAAGAGGTGGAATTAACAGGGACTTTCTGATATGCTTTTTCTAGTTGTTTTATTGATTTTTTTAAAAAATAGTAAACTTAATATAGCAAAATGTAGGAGGAAATATTGGAAATGCAACCAGTTAATTCTTAGATTCACAATCAATCCTTTTCTTTTTTCTTCCCTTTATTACATTCGTACAGGAAGATGGTAAATTAAGACTGTTTAATGCTTGATTAGGCCAAGACTGAGTAATGAGCTTAATGGATTAGTAAGAATTTGAGCCTGTGATTGTTTATACTGGTACCTAATGCAAGTTATTCAAAGACAACAAATGATAGCTACTGTACTGTAATGTACTGTTAACAGATTTGCTCTGTAAAAATCCAACCAAGACCTAGATGGCTAGCAAAGAGGTAAGAAAACTTGTACCTGTTTGCTAGCATCTTGTGGTCATCCAAATTCTTCAACCCAGGCTCACTTCATTTTGTGTAACTGCAATCCACGTATAACAGAAACTTGCAGGGAGAGAAAGGACTGTTCTACCTGACTGGACTGGAACATTTATTTTTTGATTTAGAAGTACTAACTGTACACTGGAAATATTTGACCAATGGACAAGAGCCATAATAATAATAAAATATAAAACTTGCCATCTTTCTATGTGATATGAGAACAAATTTTCATCAAAGTTTTGAATTTGAAATGTTTGAAGCCTGGTTCATATCAAATATGAAACATTGTTGAATTTCAAAAAATCTTTTCCTTCATTCTAGAGGTGTACCAAGCTTGACCAACTCGTTTTTTAAATAGTTATTTAAAATGGTCAGAAGCTTTGAAACATTTCAACTGTAGAACAAGAACATGCATGAAAAATCAAGAGGAGGTCCAAACCAGTAAGATAATGTGAAATTTCCCATAGTGAAATAATTTCTGTGGTTAACACGATGTCATTGATTTTTGTACACAATTCGATGTGTGCAAAATTCAAAACAATAATTTTGAACTGATCCTGATCCTGGTTTGAACATTCCGGAAATGTGTTGTGCATGAAACAACTTTGTGTTGAGTTCAAATAGCTGTCTTGAGTGTCAATCAGGCCATTTTGAGCTCAGTATAGTTCTAAAATGGTCAGAAAAGCACTGAAACATTGCGAGTAAGGTAGAAGCAGTTATTCTGAACTTTGAACTGAATACAGTAATTTGGAGTTCAGTGGAACAGTTCAGTCTAAAAAATGAATTTTTGCACACCAATATAGGTAGTCTTTGATTTACAACCACAGTTGAGCCCAAAATTTCAATTGCTAAGTAAAACATGTGTTAAGTGAGTTTTGCTCCATTTTGCCACCTTTCTTGCCACCGTTATTAACCACTGCAGTTGTTATGTTAGTAACTCGATTGTTATGTGAATTTGGCTCCTCCATTGACGTGGCTTGTCTAAAGTCCCAAAAGGGGATCACATGAGCTGAAGACATTGCAACCACCATAAATATGACCCAGTTGTCAAGTATCTGAATTTTGATCCCCTGACTATGGCGATACTGCAATGGTTGTAAATATGAAAAACGGTCACAAGTCCCTTTTTTCCAGGACCATTATAACTTTGAATGGTCACTAATTGAACTGTTATAAGTTGGACTACCTGCATTAATTAGATGAGTTCAGGAGCTGTAGAGTTTTCAGTCCCTAAGAGTTGTCCTGTATCAAAGTATAATAGTGCCCCAGAACATTAAATACTGTTTCAAGTGGGTAATTGCAACTCTAAATAGCAATAGCACTTCAACTTATATACAGCTTCACAGTGCTTTACAATGTTCTCTAAGCAGTTTACAGAGTCAGTATATTGCCCCCAAAATCTGGGTCCTCATTTTACCAATTTCAGAAGGATGGAAGGCTGAGTCATCCTTGAGCCTGGTGAGATTCGAACTGCCAAATTGCAGTCAGCTGGCAGTCAGCAGAAGTAGCCTGCACTACTGCACTCTAACTGCTGCGCCACCACAGTTCTTAGTATTCATAAATATTATGAGTGCCTTTTAAACTGCCTGTAATATAACCCAAATTAGCTATAAATATTGGCAGGCCAATGATGGCCACTACATAGAGATATTAGGAGCTCATGGCATCAAAGCCAACCCTGTTCTATTAACTCCATGGGAATAGGGCAAGTCATCATAAGCCATAGTGTAAAGCAGGATCTCTTATCTATTAAGGAAACAAGAAGAAGCAATTATCACATAATTGCAGCACAATTCTTCAACTCCATGAGAATGCTCAGTCCATGCAATATAGATATGAGTCACATTATGCCAGACTCATTCTTCTATTTAGGGGCTGCAAGATCTTTATGTAAGATCCCTAGGTACATAAAGCTTTGTGCTCTCATTTCACCCCTGCCCCCAATTCCAGCTAGCAATTACCATCTGGCACTTAAGAGTTTCCTTTTCAGCAGCTTTTCCCATTGTTCTGGAGTCAGAGAGCAACCCTCTGTCTCAAGGTCACTCTGCCTCAGCCATTGGAAGGCAGTTGTTTCTCCTAGGAGTGGCTGGCAGAGAACAAGAAACTTCTTGCTCTTGCTATGATATTTATGGAACTAATTTAGACCCTGGATCCTGCAAACTCAGAGACTGTTTTTTCCCATGAGAGAAAAAATTCAGAGCATTTGACACACGAATCAGGAAGTATGAATTTCAGCTGGAAACCTGGGCTGTTTGAATAAGTTAGAGTAAGCAACTTTTTAGGGGCTTTGAACCATGTGCCAAAGACTGCCCTTCCAAAATGCAGTAGTGGAATCCAGGAAAAATAACCAAATCTTATCTAATTTCATTACAATTTAAAGATTAGTATGGTTATTCCTAGTTGTACATTTAATACTCTACCCAAAAAAAAAAAAAAAAATTGGAAATAATTTTGGAGGTCACTGAGATTTGCATCCAAGTATTTTATCCTTCTAAATTTTTATCTCTATAAGAAACTCTCCGTAACAGGTTCTTGTTATGGGGATGATATTAGGGTGAGATCTTCACATTCAGCATCTTGAGTTGTTGGAGAGAAAAAAGTGGCATATAAATAGAGCTTAAAAAATAAATAACACCAACCTCAGGATTTTTATTTACCCATAGCAAGGAACTTTGAAAGTGATAGCTTTCAGTCCCTTTGACGCCATATTAAAAGAATGGCAAAGAACAGACACACATTTCTGAAATACCATTTTATATAAATGAAACCATGACTAAGTATGGTCTCAGGTCCCTTGGTACCCCTTTCCTTGTCTTTGAGGCTGGTATATGCCAGTAGACCTAGTGCTTCTGCGGGTGGACACAGAACTTGTTTTCTACTTCTTGCTTTGAAGGTGCTCCAAAGAGATTGTTACTGTAACTCAGGATACACTCAGGCTATTTAAGTCTTAATTAATGCTAAATATTTATTTGGGTTCAAACATCAAATGAAATCATTGCTAATTGAAAGTGCAAGGGAAAGCTTCAGGCTTGACCGGCATGTTAGAGTGAAGAGCTTTTGAATCAGAAATTCATAATTATCAACCATGGTTTGCCAATGCATTCAACTGTAGTCTTATGTTCTGATGGACTGAATTGGAAGGGCGGATGTCTAATTATGGTTAGGTGTGTATAAAGACACTTTTTGCTCTATCTCTCCATTTACTGAATTGATTGGATAATACAACTCAGTGGAGAAACTTAGCTTGCTCATTAGTTGGCACTTCATGAAATGTGAAGATTTCCCAGTCTGGCACCATATCCCAGTGGCATATCTTCTACCTTGCCTGCAGAAATTTCCATATTTAATCTTTAGCATGTTGACTTAAACAGTCAGGAAGCAGATGACTGAAGAGAATCTGCCTGAAAATGTCAAGAGCCTTTGTTTCTCAGATTGGACTAGAGGAGATGACTTTCAGATGACTGGAAGTATGATTTCCATAACTCCAAAATGTATGTTCAGTAATGAAGATGATAGATTTTTTTTTAGCCCAATTATTTGTAGGATCCCTGGATGCTGGGTCCTCAATCTGAAATACTGGAGAAGATGGTTTCATATGTTACCCGACCAAATGATAAAGTGAACAAACTAAATAAGGATCCAATCTTCCTCCACTTCACTTCAAATGTTCTCACCTGATAGAGAAAATCATGTATTTAGATTTGCAACTGCAATATTTGAATTTAAATTCCATTTAAGATATGCCTTGAGTGACTTTGAAAAATTCTTTGTCTGTTGCCTTCCCCTCCAGGATTTCCTCAGTGAAAATCCATAGTACTGTAGTGACCTATCTTACAAAACCAAAGCATGGCTAAATAAAATAAACATCAGTATTTCCCAAGAATTAGGAAGAGTATTAATGGTCAAATTATATTTATGTCATAACTAGATGTTTATTATAAATCTCTGTAGTGCCGTATATATTTTAAGAGGTTTCCTCATATTTTGGGGAAGGTTTTAAAAGAGAAGTAGGCACAAGGTGCCAATAGATACCAATAGAAAGGAAAATACTTTCTTGCAACATCTCCTTTCAATTTTTAAAAAGATTTGTTCTAATGAAAAACCCAGGGGGAAAAAGGTAGCACAATGCATAGCACCAGCCTTTAGCATTGTCTTTCTTTAGAAGGATACCTCTGAAAACCACACAAGTATTCTTGGAAAATAAAAATGGCCAATGAAAATTGCATTCAGTGTTTTGCATGAAATAATGAACACTAGCAATGAAAATTAGATATGGAATATTGAGAAGGAAAGAAAGGGTTGGCAGGGGAATCTTGCCACTCTGTCTTCTGATAAATAAATGTTTTATGATTCATCATGTATGTCAAGGATTCTACTTTGGAGAGTGCTGTAACTTGTCTTAAACAATTTACATTTGTTCACAAGCCTAAGAAAATTATTTTTCTCAGGTCAGAGGACATGACACAGTAATATGAGAATCCCTCATATATTAGTATGAGAGCAGAATATATATGCAATAAATAATGCAGAGGAACAGCTCAAAGGCCTATTTGAGAAATTATTTGAGGGCCTAGGAAGACATTGCGCTGAAAATATGTAATAAGATTTGTTGCGGCAACGTTCGGTTTCCCCTCTGGTCCACGTTCCTGGCGGGAGTGCGGACCGCCCTGATTGGCTGATGCCGTTTGACAGCCGGCTATATATAGTGCTGTCAAACAGCGTCAGCTGTTGCCGCTTGCTGACTGCTTGCTAGTTCGGCAGTCGCGGCAACCCCTTTGTTTTTAAATAAAGGTTCCTACCTTGTTGTTCCGAGTCCGCCTCAGTCCTTATCTGCCGCTCTACAACACTGGCGACGAAGGATGGGATACAAATAAGAGGCGACCGGACAACACAGCTGAGCGCAGTCACTGTTAAAGAGCCGGAGTCACTAAGCAAAAAAAGCCGCAGCCACTATGAGCTATCTGTCACTACTGCTGACGCCATTTCACGAGCGCGAAATTCAACCTTCTAACCAAATAGATTGTCATTGCTGAAGAGATGTCTTCACCCCCTGCGTTCCCTCCATTTAGACCGTCAGCAGAGACTTGGGAATCGTATAGGAGCCGTTTCGACTGCTTCCTGGATGCTATAGACCTCACTGAAGTTTCAGCCCATAGAAAAAAGTCCTATTTCTTAAGCTTTTGTGGGGCTGCGGTTTTTGACACTGCCACAGCATTGGTAGCCCCATGACCTGTCAAAGAAGTCCCTTGCGGGGAGCTGCAGGAAATCCTCTCTAACCACTACTCACCCAAGCCCTCACAAATCGCAAGGAGACATGCCTTTAGGAGGCGAGTTCAGGGTGAGGGAAAGACCTTCAGTGAATACATGACTGTTTTGAGGTCTGCTGCCTTACATTGTGGATTCAGGGATTATTTAGAGGATATGCTCCTAGACCAAATAGTGTGTGGGGTTAAAGACCTAAAGCTACAAAGGCGGCGATTAGCTAAAAAGGTCCTAACCTTAGCAACAGCCATTGAGGAGTCTCAAGCTGCTGAGCTTTCTGCTCAATCTGCAGCTGAAATCCAGGGTAGCCCAATCAAACAAATTAGCTCATCAGCCCAATTTGATGAGGTTTCTCCTGATGAAGACTCTGAGGATTCAGCTGTTATAAACCGTCTTAGACAACAGAGACCCCTTCCAGTAGACTCAAAATCAAAAGCTAGTTTTTCTCCCCAGCAGCAACCCATCTGCTTAAGCTGTGGGGGAAATCACTTAAGAGCATCCTGTAGGTTCAGGAATGCCATCTGTTTAAATTGCCAGAGGAAGGGCCACCTAGCAAGGGTCTGCCAAGCTGGGAAAACCTTTACTCAGAAACCTCATCTTTCAAAGGCAAGTGGAAGACTGCTATACCTGTTACCACTTCAACCAGTTCAACAACAGCTCTAACAAAATCAGTATTTTTGTCTCCTTAGAAGGTAAACCTTGCAAGATGGAGGTGGATACAGGATCTGCTCTATCCATTATTTCTTGGAATACCCTTAAGAAGCTGCTACCCAGATTTCCAAAGAAGAAGCTCCTTGACTGCCACCTGACTCTACGAGATTACCAAGGCAAGAATATTCCTGTCCTTGGGAAAGGCAAGTTCCTCATTCAATTCCAAACTTTTAAAGGCCATCTACCTCTTGTTGTGGTGAATGGTGCTCTCCCCAGTTTACTAGGTTTAGATTGGTTCCCTGCCCTTGGCCTAAATATAACAGGCATCCACTCAGTTTTTAACACTGAAATAGACTCCCTATTCAAAGACTATGCTGTTGTATTCAGCGAGGGTTTGGGATGTTACTCAGGCACCCCCACATCATTTAGTGTAGACCCTCAAGCAACTCCTGTATGCTTAAAACCTCGCAGGGTGCCTTTTGCAATCCGTCCTAAGTTAGATAAGGAACTTGACAAACTAATAAAACAAGGAATATTAGAACCTGTAGATTTCGCTAAATGGGAGACCCCCATAGTAACCCCTCTTTAAAAAGATGGTAACATTAGGATATGCGCTGATTACAAAATTTCCCTGAATAGACACCTCCAAATCAGCGCTTATCCAGTTCCCATCATCCAGCACCTTTTACATTCTTTTGAACCTGGGTCTATTTTTGCAAAGCTAGATATGTCCCAGGCATTCCAGCAATTCCCAGTAGATGATCACACAGCAGAATTACAGACAATAGTAACTCACAGGGGAGCTTTTAAGTGCAGATGCCTCCAGTTTGGCATGAGTGTAGCCCCTGGGATATTTCAGTCCCTGATGGAGAGGCTACTTCAAGATCTCCCAGGGGTAGTTCCTTATTTCGATGATATCTTAATTTCAGCCACAGACAAACCTCAGTTGTTACAGAGAGTAAGGTCAGTTCTAGATAGATTCAGGCAAAATGGCCTCAAACTAAAGAAAGAAATATGCACCATTGCCACTACGCAAGTTGATTTTCTGGGCTATAGGATTGATGCCTCCGGCATACACCCTATAGAGTCTAAAGTCAGAGCCATCCACGAGGCACCTACTCCTACCAACAAAACCGAACTCCAGGCCTTTTTAGGACTTCTCAATTTCTATGCTGTGTTCCTACCTCACAAAGCTTCAGTTGCAGAACCTTTACATAGACTTTTGGACAAAAAGTCCCCCTGGCATTGGGGACCTAGGGAAGCCCATGCCTTCCACTCTGTCAAATCCTTGATCACCTCTAATGCAGTTTTAATTCAGTTCAACCAACATCTTCCATTAGTTCTTGCTGCAGACGCTTCCCCTTTCGGTATAGGGGCTGTTCTTAGTCACAGACTGCCAAATGGCTCTGAGGCACCCATTGCCTTCTTCTCCAGAACTTTTTCTTCAGCTGAGTGCAACTACAGCCAGATAGATAAAGAAGCCTTAGCTGCAGTTGCCTCTGTTAAAAAATTTCACGAATTCCTCTATGGCCATCACTTTGAACTAATCACAGATCATAAGCCTCTGCTAGGCCTTTTGTCTGCTATTAAACAAACACCTCAGATTCTATCCCCAAGGATGACCAGATGGACTTTGTTTTTGGCTGCTTATTCATACAAACTGATCCATAGACCTGGAAAAAACCTCGCACACGCTGATGCTCTCAGCCGCTGCCCATTGCCGATTCCAGTTGAAGACCTTGCACCAATCCATGCTGTTTTCGAATTCAACGAACTCAAGCTACCCATTAGAAGCATACTGCTTCTGATATTGCTTACCATTCCTCAAAGGACAAGGTAATTGCCCAAGTCCTTGACTGGGTGGGAAGGGGGTGGCCAGACATTCCTTATTCCCCTGAGTTCCTGCCCTTCAAGGCATGCCAGCTGGAACTGTCATCCCTTCAGGGCTGTTTGTTATGGGGAACAAGGGTGGTCATTCCTTCCTCATTGCAAGCTTCAGTTCTGAAGCTCCTGCATGAAGGCCACCTGGGCATCGTTAGAATGAAGGCCCTGGCCCGTAGTTATGTCTGGTGGCCTGGCATGGATGCCCGGATCTCCAGCTGGGTTAGCACTTGTCAGACAACCAGACCTGCCCCACCAACTGCATCCCCTGGAAAGTGGGAGGATGCTGGAGCCCCTTGGTTCAGGTTGCATATTGACCTGGCTGGCCCAATGCAGGGGCATACATTTCTAGTAGTTGTAGACTCCTTCTCAAAATGGATTGATGTGGCCTTACTGCCCACAACAACCACCCTTGCTGTTACCAGGGCCTTAACCAGACTATTTGTGACTCATGGCATCCCTGACACAATAGTGTCAGATAATGGGCCCCAATTTACCTCCTGTGAATTTGAGCTATACCTGGCCAGCCTGGGGGTCAGGCATGCCCTTACAGCTCCTTTTCACCCTGCTAGCAACGAGATGGCTGAGAGGGCAGTTAGGTCAGTAAAGGAAGCCCTAGGGAGATTCGGCCAAAGTGACTGGCACTCCAAGTTGTCTAGATTTTTACTATATCAGCACACAACCCTTTGTGCCATTACCAATAGGTCCCCAGCCGAACTCCTTATGGGAAGACGCTTGAGGACTTCCCTGGACAGGCTGCACCCCCACTACACCCCAGTGATTCCTCTAGGATCTGACAGCCAGCCTAGGAAATTTAACGTAAAAGACCTAGTCTATTCCCGCAATTATGCAGGCCAACCCTTATGGCTGCCAGGACAAGTCATAGCTATGACAGGGCCTAGGTCATATAGGGTGCTGCTGGAGGATGGTCGCACTTGGCGCAGACACATTGACCAGCTAAGGAGATGCTGGGAAGTGGCCGCTGACGGACCCAGTCTACCACCCACCGACCCGAGCCTACCATCGACCGATGACAGCCTGCCGCCGCCAACTGAGGACACCCGGGGGAACTGCGGACGGAGTGACCTACCTTCTCCAATGCCTGATGACCCTTCAGCAGTTCTGGATATCAAGGCTCCTGCGACGACCAGCTCCGAAGAGGCCCAGGGCATGGAGGACTCCGATCTTCCATGGAGGACTCCGATCTTCCAACAAAGACTCCTGTTCCTCGACGTTCCGACCGCCAGAGAAGGCGGCCGGCCTACCTAAAGGACTACGCATGCTCCTTACCAGGGGAAAGGAGTGTTGCATCGACATTCGATTTCCCCTCTGGTCCGCGTTCCTGGCGGGAGCGCGGACTGCCCTGATTGGCTGACGCCGTTTGACAGCCGGCTATATATAGTGCTGTCAAATGGTGTCAGCTGTTGCCACTTGCTGACTGCTCGCGAGTTTGGCAGTCGTGACAACCCCTTTGTTTTTAAATAAAGGTTCCTACCTTGTTGTTCCGAGTCCGCCTCAGTCCTTATCCGCCGCTCTACAACAAGATTATCATTGGTTGGTTGGTTGGTTATCATAATAGCCACACTTTATGGAGAAATTTATATAACACCCTAGAGGTAGAGAGGTGACTAATTCCTGTCCCTACATTGTTTCCTCAGCAATAATCTTTCTCCGTGTTTCTATTTATTGATGCAAGCATACATACAACAACTTCTTTTTGCTTCATGCTAAAACCAGCAACATCTTGTTGATCTCTATAATTTTTCAGGCCACAAAAGTACAAAAAATATTCATAAAATTACAAAGTCATTTTGGGTTCAAAAGATCCTGGAATACAGTCGATGCTTTGCCCATCTTCACATCAGACGTAAAGAAAACAATAGGTGCTGGGAATATATAATTGCACTGGGATTGCCAAAGTATAGTGGAAGCACTGGGTTAGTTAGGGATTTGAGTTCATTGGCTCTTCAATCATTTGGAGGCAATCTGGCAGTACCTGCTCCCTAGAGTGAGTTCTTCATCTACAAAGTGAAATATTTTTAAAAATCTCATATGGCTGAATTACAATTAAGACTGTTATCCAGAATAACTTTGTTTTTGCAACTTAAGAAACTTAATCTGTCTGTTTTGTTCTGAACCATAAAGTACCAGTTATGATTTTCTTCTGAGTTCCAGCCTTCAGACAGATGGTCATATTTCTGTCAGTTGTTGCTCAGTCCTATAGTTGAGCAGTTCTCACAGTCTCACTAAAATTCTCTGAGCATGAGCAGATCTATGTTCACTTCGGTATGAAAAGCAAATCAGACTCTGTATTGATTCCTGCTAATTGATCCAAAGGACAGTTGGGATCTTGTACCTGATCCCAGCTTTCTCCTTCCGTGATGCAAGGTTTGTGCAAATGGGAGCTTTCTGTCACTATTGCAGGAGGGAGAACAGGCATGTAGGCATGATCAATGGTTGGCAAACTGTGCTATGAAGGTACAATTTACTTCCTGTGCAGGTCTGAACCCATATTCCAAATTTAATGGACATGCTTTAATTTAGCTCCACATCGCTATCCTTTGCATCTCAGAACCTTTCTGGCAACAATGGCCCAGAATTTGTCAAAGTTTTTGAGGCAGGTTTTGTCCAATAGAAAATATAGTGGAACTATTACTTTCCAGGACTTAGAATAACAGAACTGAAAGGGACATTAGAGGTCTTCTAGTCCAACCCCCTGCTCAAGCAGGAGACCCTACACCATTCCAAACAGGTGGCTGTCCAGTCTTCTTCCCAAAAGCCTCTAATGATGGAGCACCCACAACTTCTGAAGGCAAGCTGTTGCACTGGTTAGTTGTTCTACTATGCTTCTATTGACATATTCAGATGACGTTGAAAAGTTGTAGAAAGAACCTAATAAGAGATATTTGTAGTCTGGTGAAAAAGCCATTCTAACCATTAAGCAGCTTCTAAGATGATCTCAAGAACATATGTTGGGTATCCTTTGAACTAGCTGGTGGGTTATTATTAATAGGAAAGACTACGGATTTGAATACTCTTCTATAATAAATGTTCCACTCACCTGTTTCCAGACTAGGTTATATTTAGTCCTATGTTCCACTGCAGGATTCTGTAAGCTGACAACACACCCAGGTCTAATGGAAAGTTCACCTCCTGGGCCTCTGAAAGGAAATTCAGAGGTAACTACCTCTTTTTCCTAAGTCAAAATAACAAGCTGTAGGGTGAGTTGATGCATAAACCCTTCTACTGTCCCAAACTGTTACCTAAGACAATATTTTTACTATCTTTGCATCTCAAAAGTAATTCATAGAATCGTAGAATTTACAAATTCAGGAAGGATAGTTCATTATCATTTGGTTGGTAATTGATTCCACTTTTGAACTGCTTACACTTTTAAGCTGTTTTCTTTTTATAATTGTCTTCCGATCATTTAAGCTCAAATACTTTGGCCACCTAATGAGAAGGAAGGACTCCCTGGAGAAGAGCCTAATGCTGGGAATGGTTGAGGGCAAAAGAAGAAGGGGACGGCAGAGAATGAGGTGGCTGGATGGAGTCACTGAAGCAGTCAGCATGAGTTTAAATTGACTCCAGAAGATGGTAGAAGACAGGAAGGTCTGGAGGAACTTTGTCCATGGGGTTGCAATGGGTCAGAGAAGACTTCGCAACGAACAACAATGAATAATTTAAACCAGAGGTGGTATTCAGCAGGTTCTGATCAGTTCTGGAGAACCAGTAGTGGAAATTTTGAGTAGTTCGGAGAACTGGCAAATTCCACCTCTGACTGGAGATTTTACAGTATCCTTCCCCTGCCATGCCTACCAAACCATGCCCATGGAACTGGTACTAAAAAAAAATTGAATCCCACCACTGATTTAAACCCATTATTACATGCCCTAACCTTGCTGGAATTAAAGAGATCAGGTCTTTTGCAGGTTCTTCTGTGAGACTTGAAATGCATTACTGTTTTTTTTTTTCTCCTTCGTCATCTGTTCTTAAAGCTAAAGCCCTTGTCCCACTGCACCAACGGATGCAAAGAGGATGTAAAACGTTAAAAAAAGCTTGCCATCTGTTGGAAAATGCTATGCAAACGTCGTGTACTCACTGCATACATGTTTCATATGCTCTATCCGTCGAGCATCCGTCCACTGCAATTTCATCTGCCCAAGAAGTTTTGAGCTGCACAAAACTTTTTGAACAGATGAACTTTCCGCCGCGTACGATGTACATCCACGGCGTATATTGGCAACAAACGTTCTATGTCCATTATCATCCATTAAACGTCCGTTGTATCCTCTCGGCATCCTCTGGCCATCCTCGCAACTCACATCTGCTGCAGCTGAAAACAGAAAGAGGGAGGAAACGAAAGGTACACGGAACATCCACACAGCATTAGTAGCATGGAAATAGAAAGGATGTAAGCAGATGCATCTCGTATATAAAAGATTAAAATGGACAAAACATTTGTATCTAGGATGTATCTTGGATATTTAGGATGTCTGCAGTATGTCTAGAGTATGTAGAAGGACACCTAGCGGACAACCGATATTTTCTATAAAAAGGGGGAGGAAATCACTTGGATCTCAGTATGAGTCCAGCAGCTGTGGTGTACAGACCTCTTCACCCTTGGTCTTGGTCTTCCACATTATCCATTGTTCTCCACCATGGATCATGACACAGTCCTTATAGTAGCTGCGATCATTCATCACCAGAACTAAACCCTGTTCAGACTATTTCACCTTTTATACAGAAGGAGAAGATGGAGACTTCCAAGAGCTGTGTGGGTCCGAGGATGGATCGTGAGAAGAATGGAGTTTGGACTGTATGACCAGTTGATGGTGGAGCTCAGGAATGAAGATCCTCATGCATTCCATCACTTCATGAGGATGCCGCCAGCCATGTTTGACGAAATTGTAGAGCGTCTGAGACCCAGGTTGACCAAGCCGAGCACCAACTTCCATCCCAACCTGGACCCTGGACTGAAAGTGGCACTGACTCTGCACCACCTGGCCTCTGGAACCACATACAAAAACATGCAGTATGTGTGGAGGGTGCCACACAACACCATCAGCAAAGTGGTCAGAGAAGTGGTGCAGGCCATCATCGAAGAATACGTGGAGGAGCTCCTCAAGTGTCCCACCACTGAAGAAGGCTGAGGGAAAGTTGCAGAAGAGTGGTATCAGAGGTGGAACTTTCCCCACAACGTTAGAGCCATAGATGGGAATCACGTGGCCTGCAAAGCTCCAGCCAACTCAGGGTCCACTTATTTCAACTACAAGGACTTCTTCAGTATCATCCTCTTTGCCATGGTTGATGCTGACTACAAATTCATCTACATCGATGCTTCAGGCAACGGGTCAGCTTCAGATAGCCAGGTATACAACGCCAGTGACCTAAAGGATGGGCTGGAACGCAACCTCATCATGGGTTTTCCAGGTCCAGACCCCCTACCCAATGGCACACAAGATGTGCTCTACTTCATCGTTGGTGATGACGCCTTCTCCCTCAGAACCTACCTCATGAAGGCCTACACTTCAAGATATCTTACCCGTGAAGAGAGGATCTTCAACTACAGGCTGTCCAGGGCAAGACAGGTGGTGGAGAACGCCTTTGGAATCCTGGCCAACAGGTTCCTGGTACTTCTCACCACCATGCAGCATATCCCAGAGACCGTGAGGAGCATCGTGAAAGCTTGCTGCATCCTGCACAATCTCATGCGCACCCGCTATCCAGTGTTGCAGTACAGACTTGTCGACCCTCAACAAGGAAATGGGGACATGGAGCCTGGTAAATGGAGGCAAGGATGAAACCTGATAGACACTGTGAATATACAAGGCCCCAACAGAGCTTCACGTGAAGGGAAGAAGCAGTGCAAACTACTGAAACACTGGTGCAACTCCCCAGCTGGAGCAGTGGGGTGGCAAAACAGGATGATAGATGGTGAATGGATGCTTCCTTGAGCCTGTCTCATAACACTGATGAGATTGTGCCATGTATGTTGAGTGGTCCTACAACGAATAGGCCATTAATAAAGAGCTTTGTTTATTTTGAAATGTGTTGATCAATGAATAAATTGTTCTTGATAATAAAGGTCCATATGTGTGGCAGCTGGGAGGGTGGACCATACAGTCCCACTATGCTTGCACTGGAGGTTTATCTATCCCACAACTATCCTTATCTATCCCACAAGCATGCAAAGGCGTAACCATTTGTTCAAGGTTTTCACCAACACTTTATTAAGTAAAAAAAAATGAACCAAGTGTCTCAAGCAAAGATAAGTTTATGAACTGTCTTAAGTAAACTGTATGACTTTATTAAAAAAGCAAAATGAACCAAGTAAAGTGTCTTAAGCAAAGATGAAGTGAACAAGTAACAACTCAGTCTCTGGCACTATTCTCAATCACTCTGAGTCATGTCCATGGTCTCAGCTGTTAAGCGGCCAGGGACTATGGAGGTGGCTGTGGCTTGAGTGCTGGTCTGAGGCACCATTGGGGTGCTTGGCCCTGAGAGTACAACAGGGGATGGTGTGTTCAGGAAGCTCTCAGAGAGCTGTCTCAGTCCTGTGAGGTTGAGAGGCCCTTCATCAAGTACCTGGGATGTCAGGCACAAGACTGATAACTGATTGTCCATTAACAGGCTTGGCTGTGGGATGGAGGAAGGAGGAGTGTAGTGGGGCTGTCTGCTCTGCAGCTGGGTGAGGACTGGTGTCTGTGGCGTGCAATGAACCTGGGCCTGGACTGGGAAGGTCTGCTTCTGCTGTGGGAAGTCCTGGTTGTCGTAGCCTTGATAGGTGAGAGGCTGTTGAAAGCCGTGGAAGGGCTGTGATATTGCCTGGGGTGGAGGAGCAGACCTGGACTGGGTAGGAGCAGCTTCAGTTGGGCCTTGAGGGTTGTGCAGAAGTGCTGTTATATTCTCCTTCATTATCTGGTACTTGGCCTCGGGCACATCTCTCAGGGTGTGGCTCACGTAGGTGATGAAAGTGTGGCGGCTCGAGGATCCTCTGTCCAAGTGGACCAGCTGAGAGAGAAGATCTGGGCTAGTCTTCATTGTGTCCCTGATCTCCAACAGGACAGTGTGGCTCTGGCCCTCCAGTCTGCCTCTCTGCCTGCATCCTATGGAGCTGGGGGTGGGGGTGGGGGTGCGTTGGCCTCTGGTGCTTACCGCTTCTTCGTCCATTTGTGACAGGGGATCCTCCAAGTCCTCCGGCATGGGGAGTGTAGCTCTCGGGGGGGTGTCTCTGCCCTGGGGCCATCTGAAGATACCTGCCTGGACAGGGTAGCTGGCTCCTGGCTGGAAGAGGACTGGCTGTCTGTGGGCTGTCTGAGGGAGAGGGGTGTCAGAGGGGCTGCTCCTCGGTGGTGGACCTCACCCTCCAGGAAGCTGCACTTAGCCATGATGTACATCTCCTGGTCAGTGAGCTTGACAGTGGCCTGCCCAGATTTTTTGAGGTGTAGCTTTCCATACCAGGTGTGCATGTGCTTCCACCATCCCAGGAGTACATCTGCAGTGTAGCCCAGGCTCTCTGCCTTGTCTCTCCAAGCTGCCTGCTTCTTCTTGGTGTCACGATACAGTCTGTGGCCCTTTCTCCAGAGGTACTCATTCTCCCTCAGCCATTCCAGCACCTCATCCTCATGCTCCTCGGAAACAGTGTACTGTTTCCTCTCTCCCTTCTCCTTCCCTTGCCTCTTCCTCCCGCTGGCAGGGGCTTCAGCAGGGCCTTCAGGGGCTTGAGCAGCAGGGCCTTCAGGGGCTTGAGCAGCAGGGCTTTGAGTGACTTGGGGCTGGTCCACCAAAGCACCAGCAGCACCAGCAGCACCAGCAGCACCAGCAGCACCAGCAGCACCAGCAGCACCAGCAGCACCAGCAGCACCAGCAGCACCAGCAGCACCAGCAGCACCAGCAGCACCAGCAGCTTCAGAGTCAGTGCCAGGGGATGGGATGCTGGTTCTGGCCTTCTTGCTAGGGCTGGCACGAGTAGGCACCGGCTTCCTCTTCTTCCCTGACTGACGAACCATGGTGTTCTTTGAAGATGTATGTGGCAACATGTCTTTCCTCTGAATGCTGACTGCATGCGAGTTGCATCCTTTTATGTCCACGGAGCTGACGCAATTCATACTCCCTGCATGCACAGTGAATGCTTTGCATCCGATATACATCCGCGCGGCATCCGCTTTGCTTCCTATAGGTGTCCGTGATGCATCCGTGTCATCCGCTATGCATCCGCTCCTTCCGCTATGCGTCTGCTTCGCAATTCTCCCCTGGAACCCCTTCAGATGTGCCATCCGCTTCCATCCGCTGTCATCCGCTAGGCTTCCTATGAACATCCGCTTAACATCCTCGCTACATACTACCCCGTCCGTTCTTTTCTGTTCTTTTCCCTTCTGTTTATGCAAATTTTTGCCACTTTTTGGAGCGGATGACAATGGATGGAGCCACCCCCGAAATTTTGCTCGTCCGCTGTGTCTTTTATGCATACGTTTTGCGTCCGTCGGCCAGTGGGACCTAGCCTTAAACAGTAATCAATATTTTCAGGTTCCAATCCCAAATCCTCTTAATTGTTGACCATTCCATTTTCCCTGAATCTTAAAAGGCAGTCCTTAAAACAGAACTTAGTTCTTTGGAATGGGGTCAGGCTGATGAAGAATATTTATTGAAATGATTACTTCCTGTGATTTGAAAACTGTACTTTTTCTTTGCTTTCATTTCTCCTTGTAGGATAAATTCTGCTCAGCAGGATAGTTACATGCTCAGATTCTTTGGGGGAAAGGGAGCAAAGACATATAGCTGACTTCCCTACTCTCTTGACCTTAGCTTGACTTAGATTTCAGCTCTCTCAACTATCACAGTCTCTTCCTCGTATGAAGTTCAACATCTAAAGGGGCCACGAGGTTGGAGCTGGCTGAAGGCTTGACATTGGATTGAATTATGTGGCCTATGAAAGAAGCATATTAAATGAAAATAATCTTGAAGGTAGGACTGGGTGTTGTACTCTCTAGATTAGGCCAGAGGTTTCCTGTGATTAGCCTACAAGAAAATGTAAAAGGGCTTCCCCTATCATTAAGGAGCAAAATGGCCACTTCAGGAAGTTGATGTTGTGTTGTTTGTAGGGCTGCCTCATCTCATTATGACTTTGCTCAGCCAACACATTGGGGGAAGTCACTATCTGCTATCATACCTCAGGACATAGGTCTCCTGTATGGCCCTTGATAGACCCCTCTTCCTGTGATGTACCATGTATTGACTGTCCAGCAAGAGTTTGGACCTAATTTAGGGTTTATAAAATGTGGTACCTGCATACAAACTTCTGATGGAGGAACAATGGACAAGGTAAAATTGCAATGCCCACAATTGATTGAAATGCACATAGGTGGAGAGGCAGCAATTACATAAAATGGTAGTAGGGCCCTGAATAGCAGAACAGAAATTATAACAGTAGGTGAATAGCTTTCTCTGAAGCAAGATCATATATGTGCTTGGAAAACTCATCTCTTCAGCCTCCACTGGTGGTATTACATGACAAATATTTTGTATTATTGCAAGGCAGAAGCATAAGAAATCAGAGCCATTCATCTGTTTTGGAAGGGATATAGAATGGGCATAATTCCAGAATAATCTATTAAGGTGCCTAACTAAAGGAATTGATGGAAGGAACCTTGGCGAGGTTAGACATGGAAATCCCAGCCTCACCAGGGAAATCAAATCCAGATGGTTCCTTACACCTTTCCCAAGAAATCCTGACATTTTAAGTTTGTTGATCAGTCCTCATGGTCCCTCCCTCGCCTGTGCTCCAGCAACAACCAGCTTTAAACATATTTCCACACAGCTGGAGGGAAACCCCAGCTGCAATCATGAAAAATAACAAATAATAAAAGAGGCTGTGAGCAGCAGTGAGGCTGGCAGGAAACATTCCCAGTAGCACCTGCTTCCTGAGTGCGACATTTATTTGATCCCCTGGTACCATCTGGGCCATGCCCCAATCTTTTGTTTTTGTTAAGAGTTTAGAAAAACAATTCAGCTTTGACTAATTGCTCTTTAAGGTTTAGGGACTCACCCTTTTTCCTCCTCTCCAATTTCCTCTCCCGCTCTTCCACTCAATTACCCCCCTGCAATGCTTCCCTCCACCCTCTTCTTCCCATCTCTGTCCAAACCACCTATCACGAAGGAACAGTTTTATATATCTATTTCCAATGATGAAGCCCTCACAATGGAACAGTTTGCCTTTACTGCGCTGAATCTTCCAGCATTATTTTGTCTCTAAGGGAACTCCTGGCATGATGGAATGAGAATTTGCCTCTTCTTTTCTCATAATCTCTTCAGATTAAGGTTTGGGCTGGCCATGACTTAGAATCGGTTGTAATGCAATCTTTTCTTAAGGGTGGAATGATTTTCATTCCAGATACATAAAGTATGTGTTATAATTAAAAATGCATGAAATGTTTCCATCAGGAAGAGGTGGAAACAAGAGCAGGATCTTAAATGCTCATCAGCATTAGATCATACTCTACATTTTCAGTTCTGTGGGTATATTTTCCACCTGCTTTGCTTTTGTTT
The DNA here is from genome assembly GCA_015471245.1 of Laticauda colubrina. NCBI lineage: Eukaryota > Metazoa > Chordata > Lepidosauria > Squamata > Elapidae > Laticauda > Laticauda colubrina. Next base: position 39,415,779 of record BLBF01000003.1, on the reverse strand, counting down.
CAGAAGCCCATTGAGATTGGAATTCTACTGGATTAATGACACTTTACTAAGATTCCCCTCTTTCCTTAAAGCCCTCTGAAATCCATCAACAACAGCCTGAACATTTTTTTCAGGCATGAAACCGAGGAAAAATGTTGAGATTGCCAAGGGTTAGCTCAGTGTTCCCTCTGACCTGACCTATCTGAAATGACAAAAAGTATCATTCAGATAGTATCCCCTGAGTTGCTGTAACTCCTGGAAAAACACACATCTTCCTTCTCACCTTCTGTTGGGGGGGGGGGGAGTTATAATAAATTACTCCCTCTGCCCAATACACAGTCATGTTGCTATGGTGGGAATCTGTATGAAGATAGTGGGAGGCAGGCAGGCAGACTGATTGGTTGACAGACACATAATTCTTCCAAAAGCAACTTAGTTATATTGATTGTACCAGGGACATACAGTAATTGCAGACAGGCCCTATGTGTTTGACTTTAACATGTAGGCAGATCATTTGATTGTTTGTAGACTCCAATAATTTTTGCAGGGTGTACCCAGGTAAAGTGAGGAGTGATGAAATTAATAGGCATCCCTTTATCTGGCAAGGGATTAATGGATTGCAAAATGTCAGTCTGCGTGGTTTTCTCCCTCACTCCTACTCAAGTGATTGCCTTGAGTAGAAGGCAAAGACCCTCTTGAGATGAGATGCTCAAGTGTTGTTGTCATCAAAGAAAGAATGGATTGTCCATACATTGGACAGACCAATAGAAGAATAAGTACCTGCCTGGATGAACACAAAAATGCAGTAAAAAAGCTGGAACACACCTCCTCACTAGTCCAACACATGAAAACCACAGGTCACAACATCAACTTC
>BLBF01000003.1:39371013-39412493 GCA_015471245.1 Laticauda colubrina | reverse complement strand
ATCTATCTATCTATCTATCTATCTATCTATCTATCTATCTATCTATCTATCTATCTATCTATCTATCTATAACTTCTATCATCTATCTATCTTTATCATTTTTGTCTTCTGTCCTATCTTATTGTTATATTTGATCTTAACAGACAGCCTCTCTTGCTACTGGGTGTGTGTGTGTGAAGTTGAGAACAAGCATGGTCAGTTAAACACATTGAGATACTCTGAAAATGACACTGATTGCTGTCTGCCTGGAGGGGCTAATATGATACCTCTAGTGCCTTTCAAATATGCTGGACTATAATTCCAGGCATCCCAAGACCAACAGAGATAAGTTCTTAAAAAGCAACCAATCAGTTAAAGCCATAAAATAAGCTTTCCTACTTTTTCTCAGAATATAAAATATGAAAGATCAAGGGCCTTAAATATGAACTTCCAATGTCCCCTACCATTTGAAATGACCCTTCTGGATTTTCATGCTTCTTTACCTGATGGCTTTAACAGAGTGAACTAGGAGGACAAAGAAACAGAGGTTTTCCGGTTCCTTCATGACGTTGATTGTAAAGACTGCAATTGCAATATTCCTGCTTGGATGGTCCCAGTGCGTCCTCCTTGTAAAAGGCCAATAATTATACTGTAAGGTGTCCCTCAGACTCTGATTGTTGGATTTTCATTTACAAATGTTGCTTGAAAAATGTGTTATTTTTTATTCCAGTATTTGAGGAAAACAAAACTATTTTTTTTAAAGGTTGTGGTGTACCTTTCACTGGTTGCTCTCAAGATACCAAAATAGTTTTTTTAATTTCTATTTCTAATTTTCCGGTCCTGACAGTTTGCTTTGCTGGAGCCATTGGTGTTGCTTCTTTGTTCATTTCTGTCAAACTTTTCCTGCTCTATGATGGCAGGAGTTTTCTGGCATGTGCAGTCTTCTGGGAAGTTGGGATTTCCTTTCCTGAAAGTGGAGTTCTTGTCTTTCCTATTGTCCAAGGATGTCTGGCTAACTAATTATCATTATGCTGAACATTATGATAGAACTATATCAAATAGACACCAAGTGAAGAAATACATGAATGTTCACACTAAGAGCTTTGTCAACCTTGTTTCCATGTTACTGTATTCTCAGAGCAAAACTGGAGCTAGAAATGTTTATTTTATTTACTTATGTTCAAGAATTAGAAAACTCTGTCCTAATTCAGAAAAGTTAACCCAGTTAGATATTAAACTGCTTTCTCTTTACAAAAGAAGGAAACAAAAAATATACATTCTTGATAGATCTAATAGTATAATAGGTAATAATAGATACACAAAATTCTAACCAATTTGCCCCTATGATGTTACTTGAAATGCCAGAGTTTATGTTAAGTCTCTTGAGTCTAAAAAGTAAATTAAAATTAAAGTATTATGTGTATATGAGACACTTTGGAGAATCAGAAGCTATCATTTCTCTGTCATTAGGGATTGTTGTTTTAGAGAATTGGATGAAGGACATTCATTGTATGAGGATTCCCTTGTTGCAGTATGTATATCCTCATCTGTTTCTGTTTCTTACTATGATTAGTTGGAAGAAATGTTTCAACAAATTCAGAACAATTAATGAACAAAAAAAGCAAACATAAGTGAAATATAACTGTTATAAATAAAGAATATTAAAGTGAACAGGTAATAAACATACAAGAAAAGAGACTTATTGACTAATTGAGAGATAATTGGCTTTCACACGAAGCCAAGCTGCACTGAAAGCCTCCAACACAAGAACAGAGGGTTGACAGCCAGTCAAAGCCACAAAACAGACAGAAGAAACCAGAAACACCAATCAATCAAACTCCAAGTCCAATGAACACAGACCCAGGCTCCTAGCCAATCAGAATGGACCAGCCTTGAATTTGAAACTAGGAACTGTGAGACACACATCCATACAGAAGCCTGATGATGGCAGATGAGATTCTGCTGAAAGGTTGCTACAACTTTAACAGAACTACAATGACGTGGGATAATACCCGAAGGAAGCTGAACAGCACACATGTAAGTACCCGCGAAAGCCTTAAAAAAAAACCCATATATATAAATGTGTATATATATGTAGCAACGTTTCAGCAGAATCTCATCTGCCATCATCAGGCTTCTGTATTGAGTTTGTATGTGGGTCAGGCTCTCACAGTCGTTGGTTTTAAATTTGAGGCGAGCCTATTGTTGTGCCAGGATGTTTTTTTCTACATCCTGATTGGTTGGGAGTCTTGGTCTGTGTTTATTGGACTTGGAGTTTGTTTGATTGGTGTTTCTGGTTTCTTCTGTCTGTTTTGTGGCTTTGATTGGCTGGCAACACTGTGTTCCTGTGTTGGAGGCTTTCAGTGCAGCTTGGCTTCGCGTGAAAGGATGGCTATTATCTATTAGGAAGCTAGGTTTCATCTGGGTGCCTGGTTGGGGTGTGTTTGAGCTGGAGGTATCAGAGGGAGTCTGTTTATGCCCAGGTGTTTGCCTGGCTTGTGGTGTGGAGATCTTTCTATTTGAGAGTGCAGGTTTCCAAATGATTGACAGTCTGGTGGAATAATCTCTTCTATTCATGCTTTCAGGTCTTTTTTCAATCTCTATGGCTTCTCTGATGATTCTGTGGCTGGGGTTTTCTATAGTGGCTAGGGTATAGTGCCATTGAAGTTGATGTTGTGACCTGTGGTTTTAATGTATTGGACTAGTGATGAGGTGTGTTCCAGCTTTTTTTACTGCATTTTTGTGTTCATCCAGGTGGGTACTTATTCTTCTATTGGTCTGTCCAATGTATGTGGCCGGGCATGATGCACAGGGAACTTCGTATATGCCTTGGTTTTCCAGGTCAGTTTTGTCTTTGGGGTTTTAGTCCAACACATTATATATACAATATATATATATTGAGTTTTCACACACAAAATACAAGTAAAACATCTTTTTTGAAAATAGCATGGTCCTGGGTTGGATTTCTTTACACAGACACAAAACTCAATTTCATGCTCCTTTTTGTATTCTATTCCATATCTTATACTATTTTACATTTTTTATATAGTTTTTCCCGTTTTAATTTTCTCAATTTTATTTTGATTATGTTATCTCAATTCAAATCATTATTTTTATACTTTTGTCTGTTCTGTTTCAATTTCATATTATCTTTTCTCATTAAACAAATTTTCTCCTGTAGTTACTAATTGGAGTATGACATCTTTATATCTTTTAATTACATCCATTCAACTCTTATTTAAACTTCAATATATACCTTAAGTTCATGACCTTCAATATAATACATAATACATAATTTCCAATTGAATTCTGCTTGGTACATTCTTTTAATACGCACTATATTCTTTTTTTAAAAAAGCTTGTAAATATATGTAAGTATAAACCCTCATTCCATTCCAGTTCAGTTCTATCATTAATAATCATTAAAATCTTAACAACTTTAACACTTCTTTTCAATTAAATATCATACTTCCTTAAAAACACATATAATGTCCATAATTAATTTTTTCCTTATTTCTCTTCACATATGTTTTATAAATCATGAAATATACCTTTTGTTACATTTATTTATTGACAAGCATTCCACTGAATTACAATAGCTATTTTATCAGACATTTTAATCATATTGTTTCATATTTTCTGAAATTATTTCTATTTCTAATATAACAATACAATCTTATGTACCTTTGCACAATCCATTTTTCCATTAAGTTTTCACCCATTATCTCTAAATCAGCCCTGTTTCTTTATATTTTGCTTCTGTCCTTTATAACTTCTTTCCCTTTCTTTCTTCCCTCTCATCTTTTCCCTCCCCTTTTTACCCCCTTGTCTCTCTAGTTGTAATTCTCTCTTCTGCATTTCCCTCTTCTGTTGCTTTCTGGTTTTATATTTATTTTTCACTCTATTTTTTTTTTTTTGGAGTTGTTTTTCCCAATCTTAAACTTTCCATTCTCTTTCCCCCCTTTCCTTTCCCCCCCCCCCCATCTAAGATTACTTGTTCATTAAAGATGGCTTCTTCTTTGTCGCAATCTTCTTGTTCTGCAGGCATTTCTTGTTGTTTCTCATAATTCCAAATCTCCATTTCTAAAAACTGAAATACGAAGCCAAAAGAACCTCTCCCTTCTTGTGCATCTTCTTTGTACTTTTTAAGTTCCATTTTCAGTTTTTTTTAAAAGTAGAGACATTTTAAACAGTTTTAAACAACCACCCGATTTATTTTAGTCATTCAAAACAAGAATCCAGAAATCATCAAGTAATCCAGATAGTCCCAAGTTATATCTTCTTATTTCTTTTTCGACTTTCTCTTCCTGGTGTTTTTGTTGCGATATTTCAGTTAGAATGTATCTTTTGGAAGTCTTGTTGAGATTTTGCTGTAAGTTCTTTTTTAATTCCAGGCAGTCTCCTTCCTTCCAGATCCTGCCCTTTTATTCTTTTTCTCTCCTTTCCTGCTTTTAAAAGTTTTTAAACATCCAGAAATCTTTATTATCCCTTTGACTTTTTATGTTCAGCATTAAATGCCTATTGATGTCAAAGTGGATTTTTTTCCAATTTCTTGCTTAAGTCTCTTAGCTGTCAGTATAGGAAAAGGAGAAAACCAAATCTTTTCCCTTTTCTTTCTCCTTCGCAGCTTAAAAATCTTCTTAGGGAACAATGTTATTGTTTTTTAACAGTTTCAGTTCCAGGGTACCTTATTTGTTGCTTTTGCTGTTTGACCCAGTCAACCAAAACTTTCTCTTCTTATCTTCCTCCTGCACATTCTTTTCCAATCAAGCTCTTCTTTGTGGTGGCCATTTCTGACCACCGCTGCAACCGCCTTCGGGAAAGGGAGTAATGGCCAGCTGGGGAGGAGAGATGCAGCTCTCCTCAACCCTGCTGGCAGTTTCCCCCCTCTTCACCACCTCTACAGGGTGGCTTAGCCCCGAAACCAGCTGGCTCGGAGCACTCTAGCAGCGAGCACGGATCGAAGCCTCACAGAGACGAGGTTTCAGTCTGCCACTGAAGAAGCCCAAACCAGAAGTCCCTAATTACAGTAAATATATTGAACTATTAAATAGTGAAACAACACAATAAATGTTAACAACAGTAACAATACCAAGAAAGGCCAAACAGAGGAGTTTTAGATAATATAGGAAACAAACTAAGCAGGTATTCATTGGGCAACTATTATCATTCTATCATCTTTCAACTATATAAAATAGAAAAATATATTTTAGGTTGAATGCTGTATACAGAATAATAGAGTTGGAAGGGCCGTTGGAGGTCTTCTAGTCCAACCTCCTGCTCAAGCAGGAGACCCTATACCATTCTGGATAACTGATTGTCCAATCGTTTCTTAAAACCTTCAGTATTGGAGCATCCACAACTTCTGGGGGCAAACTGCTTTACTGATTAATTGTTCTCTCTGTCAGGAAATTTCTCCTTTGTTCTAGGTTGGATCTCCCTTGACAAGCTTCCATCTTTTATTCTTGTCCTGTCCTCAGGTGCTTTGATGAGAAAAGTAATTTAATGATTGTATATCTTATGACATCTCAATTTCCACATGGTGAATTGGACATCAGAAATCTTACCTTTTTTAATATACATACATACATACTTAAAGGCCTGGTCCCACTGCACTTACGGATGCAAAGAGGATGTAAAAAGTTAAAAAAAGCTTGCCATCCGTTGGAAAATGCTATGCATCCATTGTGTACTCACTGCATACGTGTTTCGTACGCTCTATCCGTCGAGCATCCGTCCACTGCAATTTCATCTGCCCAAGAAGTTTTGAGCTGCACAAAACTTTGTGAATGGATGAACTTTCCACTGCGTATGATGTACATCTGCGACATATACGGGCAACAAACATTCTATGTCCGTTATCATCGGTAAAACATCCGCTGTATCCTCTCTGCATCTTCTGGCCATCCCCTCAACTCACATCCACTGCAGCTGAAAACAGAAAGAGGGAGGAAGCAAAAGGTACACGGAACGTCAACACAGTGTTAGTAGCATGGAAATAGAAAGGATGTAAGCATATGCATCTCGTATATAAAGTATTAAAAATGGACAAAACGTTTTTTATCTGGGATGTATCTCGTATATTTAGGATATCTGGAGTATGTCTAGAGTATGTAGAAGGACACCTAGTGGACAACCGATATTTTCTATAAAAAGGGGGAGAAAATCATCTGGATTGCTGAGATGGTGGATCATACAGTCCCACTATGGTTGCACTGGAGATTTATCTATCCCACAACTATCCTTATCTATCCCACAAGCATGCAAAGGCTTAACCATTTTTTCAAAGTTTTCACCAACACTTTATTAAGTAAAAAAAATGAACCAAGTAAACTAAGTGTCTAAAGCAAAGATAACCTTTATTAAGTTTCTTAGGTAAACTTTATGACTTTATTAAATAAGCAAAATGAACCAAGTAAACTGTATTAAGTGTATTAAGCAAAGATAACCTTTATTAACTTTCTTAGGTAAACTTTATGACTTCATTAAAAAAGCAAAATGAACCAAGTGAAGTGTCTTAAGCAAAGATAAAATTAACAAGTAAACAACTCAGTCTATGACACTATTCTCAGTCACTCTGAGTCATGTCCATGGTCTCAGCTGTTAAGCGGGCAGGACTGTGGAGGTGGCTATGGCTTGAGTGCTGGTCTGAGGCGCCATTGGGGTGCTTGGCCCTGAGGGTACAACAGGTGGTGGTGTGTTCAGGAAGCTATCCGAGAGCTGACTCAGTCCCGTGAGGTTGAGAGGCCCCTCATCAAGGACTTGAGATGTCAGGCCCAATACTGATGACAGATTGTCCATTGACGGGCTTGGCTGTGGAGTGGAGGAAGGGTTGGGAGGAGTGTAGTGGGGCTGTCTGCTCTGCAGCTGGGTGAGGACTGGCGTCTGTGGCGTGCAATGAACCTGGGCCTGGACTGGGAAGGTCTGCTTCTGCTTTGGGAAGTCCTGGTAGTCGTAGCCTTGGTAGGTGAGGGGCTGTGGAAGGGCTGTGACATTACCTGGGGTGGAGGAGCAGACCTGGACTGGGTAGGAGCAGCTTCAGCTGGGCCTTGAGGGTGGTGCAGAAGTGCTGTTATCTTCTCCTTCATCACCTGGTACTGGGCCTCAGGCAGGTCCCTGAGGGTGTGGCTCACATAGGTGGTGAAGGTGTGGTGGCCCGAGGATGCTCTGTCCAAGTGGAGCAGCTGAGACAGAAGTTCTGTGCTGGTCTTCATTGTGTCCCTGATCTCCAACAGGACACTTTGGTCCTGGCCCTCCAGTCTGCCTCTCTGCCTGCATCCTGTGGAGCTGGGGGTGGGGGCAGGTTAGCCTCTGGTGGCTGCTGCTTCTTCCTCCATTTGTGACAGCAGGGCATCATCCTCCACGGGATCCTCCAAGTCTGACGGCATGGGGAGTGTAGCTGTCGGGGGGGGGGGGCTCTGCTGTGGGGCCCTCTGAAGACACCTGCCTGGACAGGGTAGCTGGCTCCTGGCTGGAAGAGGACTGGCTGTCTGTGGGCTGTCTGAGGGAGAGGGGTCTCAGAAGGGCTGCTCCTCGGTGGTGGATCTCACCCTCCAGGAAACTGCACTTGGCCATGACATACATCTCCCAGTCAGTGAGCTTGACAGCGGCCTACCTGGATTTCTTGAGGTATAGCTTGCCATACCAGGTGTGCATGTGCTTCTACCATCCAAGGAGTACTTCTGCAGTGTACTCCAGTCTCTCTGCCTTGTCTCTCCAAGCTGCCTGCTTCTTCTTGGTGTCCCGATACAGTCTGTGGCCCTTTCTCCAGAGGTACTCGTTCTCCCTCAGCCATTCCAGCACCTCATCCTCATGCTCCTCAGAAATGGTGTACTGTTTCCTCTCTCCCTTCTCCTTCCCTTGCCTCTTCCTCCCTCTGGCAGGGGCTTCAGCAGGGCCTTCAGGGGCTTGAGCAGCAGGGCTTGAGCAGCAGGGCTTTGAGGGCCTTGGGGCTGGTCCACCACAGCAGCAGCAGCACCAGCAGCAGCAGTAGTAGCTTCAGAATCAGTGCCAGGGGGTGGGATGCTGGTTCTGGCCTTCTTCACCTTGCCAGGGCTTGAACAAATAGGCACGGGCTTCCTCTTCTTACCTGACTGACGAACCATGGAGTTCCTGCTAGATGTATGTGGCAGCACGTCTTTCCCCTGTATGCTGACTGCATGCATGCTGCATCCTTTTATATCCGCGGAGCTGACACAATTCATACTCCCCGCACGCACAGTGAATGCTTTGCATCCGATAAACATCCGTGCGGCATCCCCTTTGTTTCCTATAGGCGTCCGTGATGCATCCACTTCATCCGCTATGCATCTGCCCCTTCTGCTATGCATCTGCTTTGCAATTCTCCTCCGGAACCCCTTCGGAGGTGTCATCGCTTCCATCTGCTTTCATCCGCTAGGCTTCCTATGAACATCTGTTTAACATCCCCACTACATACTACCCACATCCATTCTTTTCCATTCTTTTCCATTCTGTTTATGCAAATTTTCACAACTTTTTGGAGTGGATGACAACGGATGGAGCCACCCCTGACATTTTGCTCGTCCGCTGTGTCCTTTATGCATACATTTTGTGTCCGTCGGCCAGTGGGACCGGGCCTTATATAGATACATACAATTAGATATGGCAATTGCCTATCTCTTAAAATACAGCTTGTTATATCCACACACAACAATCTCCATTCAAACCAGAGCAAGACACCTCAGACACTGAGGTTATCATGATGGCATGTGTTTTATACTGCAATGATTATTCAAGCAGTATGGTTATTTGTTGATGTATGTTGCAAGTATATAACTTGTGTGGTTTGCAGACAGCCAGGTGTATTCCTTTCCTTCTTCCTTAGCTGGAAAGAAAGGAAAGAGAATTCTTTCCCCATGAGTAAGGCTGCTGGACTAGTTCCCCTTTCATGGGAATATGGCTCAAAGTGAGCCTGAAAGAGCATATTCTCTGAAAGTTCTCTGAGAAAGAACATTTTAACCAAATGAAATAATAGGTTAGTCCCAAAGAATGAACAACAGTGGAATAGGAAAGCCTGGAAGAAGTAGGAGGCAAGTCCATTGTCTTCCTCAACACTTCAAATGGCATGCTAAATTTTCTCTCCTGTTGCTTGCAACAAAATCAGGAGAAATATATTTCAGTGCAAATTCTCCAAAGCAGGGCAGCTGAACATGTCTATGTTTGTGTATCAAGAAATTCTTTTTCTGACAAATTAAATTGATTAATCAAACTTTAGGAATAAAGAAGCACTAATAGATCATTTAGAACTGGAGCTATAATATTGTTTGCCCTGAAAAAGATTAATGAGCAATTTTTTTTTCTTGATTTCAGTGGTTGGATGGTCTTTTATACAGACAGAGAGAGAGAGAGAGAGAGAGAGAGAGAATAAACTGAGAGAAAAATTGAAATTTTATCAGTGAAATCCTGAAATCTTCTCTAGCTTTTGGTCTCCACACCTTTGAGAAACTTTGAGGCAAACTTTTTCTAAAAATGTATAAGTTAGTTTGTGGTTTTATGACTATTAAAATGAGGTTTTATCATACTGATTATACTGAGGTGTTTACTGATCATGAGCTATTTTGTATGTATGCGTGTATGTATACATGAATGGCTATTTGAATTTGTTCTATAATGGTCTGGAGGTCGTTTGTGTATAAAAAATGAGATGTATGATGATGCGACATGATCCTGGCATCCAGCTTCATACACAGTGACCTGTGTCTTTCTCAGTCGCTTGCAGGACTGGGACTGGATCTTCCTTGAACAATGCATCTCTTAAAATGTTCAGCCTTTTTCCTTCTTTGCGCTGAACCACAGGAGAGCCTTCGGTGGGTTTTCAAGCTGCCAGGTCAGCTGAAGGCCTTCGGCAGAACTAGAAGTATTCCAAACATGCTGCAGGAAGAGAAGCTCAGGTTTCCATGGCTTAGGAATGCTGCTCCAGGCCAGCCAGGGTTGGCTTTTGTACTGCTCACTTCCTGAAGGGCCGATGCACACTTCCTGCTTCGGTTCCTGTCTCTTCTCCTTTGCTCCCCCATTACCATGTAGCCAAGCCGGCAGTTTTACTGGAAATACTGAGTGTTCTCTGAACTTTTTAGTGCTGGAGCCAACATTTCCATTTGGCTCTGGCTCAAGTACGTAACCTCCTCTTGAAGAAACACATTTGAGACTCATTTCTTTACAGAAACTAATGTGTATGCATATACGCATATAGGGTACCTATACTGTGCATGAAAATAGAGATAAAGACAGAGAAGAGAGATAGCAATAATAATATACAGCAGAATAGCAGAATGAAAACAAATATTTTGGAACCTATTCCTTGAATCTTCTTTTACTTTCAATTATAGGGCAAGTTGTAAAGGAAAAGTTATTTCCCATGTCTGTTCGGGTGGAGCATCTAGATATGCATATCATGCTATATCATGGTTTATTCAATAAAACATCATTACCTGGGTTCACATATAACCAGAAGCTATAGTTCACAAGTCACAAAGGCTGAGTTTATGTAACACTCTAAGCCAGGGGTCTTTAATCTTGGCAAGTATAAGATTTGTGGATTTCAACTCCCAGAATTCCTCCTCCAGTTGTATTAGCTCAGGAATTCTGGAAGTTGAAGTCCACAAGTCTTAAACTTGCCAAGTTTGAAGACTCTTGCTCTAAGCCAAAACCAAACAAATCATGTTTTTGAACACACCTATACAACTGGCCTCATTCACACATTGCACTAAGGCAGCTTTGCCATTAACAGAATTGTAGTGATCTGGAATAGGATGACATGAGGGGAACAAAGCAGATCCCTTCTTCCAGTGACCTAGGTTGGAAGCTGGTTTTCCAGCTGGCAAAGTTCCACTCGTTTCTTTAAAGGAGCAGAATGTTGCTTCCTGCCAGTTGGCTTTCCAGTTTGGTTCCCACTAACTCGCTTGCTCTCAAATGGGACCAGTGGTGATACTTTGATTAAAATGTAAAATTCTGGAGAAATGAAGAGAGGCTTCCATGGGACCCATCCAAAACAAACAGAAAGTTGCTGGATAGCCATCCTCATACAATGGCTTTCCATGCTCCTATCCAGTGTTACAACAGCAGGAAATCTCCTGCCCCAATCATGTTGTCCCATGACATTCCCCTGTGTTGAGCTGGCCTGTGTTGCCCTGTTACCTGGACAATTCTAACTCTATCAGGCCACAATGGGTGATGCTCTCAGCTGAAATTCCAGCACCAACCAACATCTCCCATCACGTGACAGGCTCTTCCAACCCTACGCATAATCCCCTGATTATTTCATGCACAGCTTTCTCCCTCCTTTTTCCTTTCGCTTTATACTGATTCAACTATTTTTTTTTTAAAGTGATAGGGTGACTCATTCAGTGTTTGACTCATCAGCCACTGCTGACAGCAAAGGGACAGAAGGTTGTATCTGTTGGTTGCCAGTGGGTGATCTGCACAGCCACTAGGTAGGCAAGATTGAAGAACTAGACCAGAGGTCTCCAAACTTGGCAACTTTAAGACTTGTGGACTTCATACTGGCTGGGGAATTCTGGGAGTTGAAGTCCACAAATCTTAAAGTTGCCAAGTTTGGGGCCCCCTGAACTAGAGTTTGGAAATGGAGGAAGCTATAGGGATAGAAGGAGGAACTGTAAATGAATCTAAGAAAATTACATGATAAGAGGACATGAGAAGCTGGGGCTCCTCCAAACAGAACCCACTATGAGGAAATTCCTTGACCATCTGATTACAGAAGTACAGGAGACAAAGTCATTTCCATTATAATTCTCCTGGAAGAGGACAGACCAAGACCCTGTCAGGACTTGCAATTTCTAGAAATTTGACAGAATCAACTTGAGCTCAGATTTGCAGCTGGAAATTCCCTACATTCCCTATTGACATGGGATAAGGGGAAAAACACTTCCAGAGTACCTAAAGTTGCCAACCTTTAGCATGTCCTCTAGAAATGGCATCATGGAAGCTGTGTGGATTATTATTTCAGTTTTGTTCTATTTGGGGTGGGTTATGCTTAGATGGGAGCCTATTGTAGAGTATTATAGCCATCTTTCTCAGAGTTCCAAATATGTTGGACTGTATCTTCCTGCCAATTGGGTGAATGGGTTGACTAGTTGAGGATGAGTGGAATGTGCCAACTTATCTGATCTGGTGTGACAGGCAGATGCTTTCAGGTAGAGGCAGTCGCATAAATAACTCAGTCTTGTAATATTTAGAGCTTTAAAAGTGATAACCTGCATTATGAATTGTGCCTGAAAGAAAACTGGGAGCCGATATAACTCACTCAATGGGAGTATTACATAGATGAACTTAGAGGCACCCAGCACTGCGTACCCTACTGCATTCTGGACTAGTTGTAGCTTCTGGGTCATTTCAAAGGCAGCTTCATATAGAATGTAATGCAGTGATCCAACAGTAAGTCACCAAAGCCTGGGTGACCAGGACGAGGCATGAGAAAACATGACTGAGAAACAGTGGTGGGATTCAAAATTTTTTACTACCGGTTCTGTGGGCGTGGCTTGGTGGGTGTGGCAGGGGAAGAATACTGTAAAATCCCTAGTCAGAGCTGGTATTTGTCGGTTCTCCAAACGACTCAGAACCTACTGAATACCACCTCTGCTGAGAAAGCCCTTTGTAGTGCAAAACCAAGCAGAGCAAACAATGCCTTCATAAAAGCCATCCAGGGTGATCATCCTGGGAGGCTCTTGGAGACGCCTTTTCTCTGTGAGGTTCATGGGACCCAGATATTACTTCATCCGAGTCCCATGAACCTCAGAGAAAAGGCCTTCTCTGGGGCAGTTTCTCCCAGGGGCCTGTATGGTACCTTTTCATATTTCAGAAACGATTGAAGCCATTTTATGACATCAAGTGTTTGGCTCCAATAGGCTGGTTGGCTTGCCACATTTGATTTTTCCTCTACCTAAAAACATTAACTTGTCCCAAGCCAGAGATTTTCTCCCTCCAAATTGTTTAAAAAAATAAACAAGTGTTACTTTTTAGAAGATTGAGCACCAGACTTGGATCTTAACTGAGGTTTCTGTGTCTTATCTGTCTATTTTGGCCTGGCTTTAAATGGTAAATAAGCAAATAAACATATAAATATTTTTAAAAACAAACATTTAAACGCAGACTAATTACATTCTGTGTAATATAAATTATGAAAGTGATGAAAAAATAACTTTGTGACCCTTACCTGCATTTATAACCTTTGCTGTGCTTTATTTTGTGTATTCCCAATTGATTGATTGCTAACAGGTAGTCTTTAACTTAACAAGCATTCATTTAATGATTGTTTGAAGTTACAACAGCACAAAAAATGATTTATGATTAGTTTTCACACTTATAACCATTGCACCATCCCCATGTATGTATGTATGTATGGCATGTATTTATGACACATGCACAGTCTTGGGATCATGTAATTACCATTTGTAACTTTCTCAGCTGGTTTCTGACAAGCAAAATCAATACAGAAAGCCACTTTCACTTAATGACCACATTTGCTTAACTATAGAAAAAAGATCATAAAATGGGGCAACAACTGCCTTGCTAAACAATAAAAAATCTGGGTTCAGTTGTGGATGTAAATTGAGCACTACTTACCTGTCTTGCAATCAATTCCTCTCCAAAGTATGTAAGTACAAACATCAATTCTCTCCTTGCTAATTATCCCAGCATCAGGGTAAGCTTTCCAAAGGATCAAAAAGTGGAGAAAAAGGCTATGAAATTTGCTCTTTTAGCTGACTTCCTCATGAATCAAATTCTGAAAACCTTCCCTGCTGGGTGGGCTCACCTGACTGTTTGGAGGTCACATCCTTCTGACACCATAAAACAGGGATGTCAATCTTGATTTCATTTAGGGCTGTGTCAGGGTTGTGTTTGACCTCAAGGGGGGCTGGGTGCGTGTGGCCAAGGTGGGTGTGGCCAGATTGACATCACTCATTGAAGCTCCATTTTTGGCTCTGGCGGCTTCCTGCAGCCCTCTGCCAGCAAAAATGGAGCTTGGGGAGGCTGTGTGCGGCCCACCTGGGCTCTGTTTTTGGCCGCGATGGTCTCCTGCAGCCCTCTGCTAGCAGAAACGGCTCCATTTTTATTGCCACAGGCACCGTGGGCCAGTCCTTTGTGTTTCCAGGGTGGGTCCTTGGGCCAGATCTAAGCACCCCAAGGGACGGATCTGGCCCATGGGTCTTGAATTTGACACCCCTACTGTGAAACAAATGAAAGCTGAAGTAAAATCATAAGCACAGTAATTTTTCATGTAGTAATCGCATTGCTTAAAAACTGATAAAGGAAAATATCTGTAGCTCAGAATTGAAATGTGGGCTCCTTGGAACTCTCTGAGCTTAATTGTTTCCTTGCAGATGTTTCATTACCCAAACTAGGCAACACTGGGCTAGCACTGTACTTCTGTACTATTCGTGCTCCTTTCACCAGTCACTCATTTTTATATGCAATCCCTGTTTATCCAGGATAGCTTTTCTCTCTAACTTAACTTCTTCTTATTTTACTTAACATTCTGAGCTAATCATTCATAAGGCATCCAATTTACTCTTTTGCTTCTCCTTGCAAGTTAACTTTCACTTCCACATCATAAATTGACTGAAAGCATATTCTTATAGCCATTTGTACTTCTTTTGGCAAACATTAGTTTCTCACAGTAGCCCAAATATTTCTCACATCTACCCACAATGTTTTAACCTGCTTGGTCTTTGATATATTAATTTTTAAATCCATGTTCCTGTGCATGAATATTTTTACCTAGTTATTGCAATTTTTTTTGAGTTTTCAGTAAAAAACATGGGTTTAACTGCATACAAAAATGCACCATTTTAACTTCTCCACCCAAGATGGTTTAAAGAACCATGCCTTTATTTATAAATGTGGCCATAAATACTGTACATTAAACAAAAGTTTATCAAACATTTTGTCTTACTGCTTCAATAAATATGTTTATCTTACTGGTCATGATGAACCCTTTTGTAAGCATTCCAGTTCTTATCATATTTGTCTTATTTCCACTACACATTACTGTCATCATATTTTCCAACCAACCTTTAATTCCATTTTTGTACAAAGCTTATATAATTTAAGTCTATCAATTGAATCATAGGCTTTTTCTGAGTCAATAAACCTAGGATACACATTCATTGACCAACTTAAAGTTGCACTTCACTTAAAACGTTCTTCATTGTCAAATGCCTGTGGAGATTCTCAGACATCCAGGTCATTGTTCTCCCAAGGGTACTTTTTTCAAGAGGCAAGTGGACTTTCTGGTTTTTCTTTGAAGATGTTTTACTACTCATCCAAGAAGCTTCTTCAGCTCTGAGCTGAAAGTCCAGTTGTCTCTTGAAAACCATTCTTCATTGTGATTTCTCATATCCTTTTTAGAATTCTTACCAATATCTTCCCACACATTCATAACAAATTAGCCTCCTGTACTTTTGCATTTACTCTTGTTGTTTTTCCTTTTGGGTGAAGGAACAATAATGGCTTTCTTCCAACCATCAGATACTGATGCAATCTTCACAGAGATATTAAATAAATTCCTCTTCATAAACTCTATCCAGTTTCAAATTTTAACCCTCCTACAGAATGCACCATCTTCACCTGCAAGCTGAACATTTAGCAGTGTTCTCACAGCAGCATGAATTCCTTCTCATCATTTTTGCCTCAAGCAACTGAACAGGGAGAGCAAAGAAAAACTGAAGAAGAAGAGGAGGAGGAGAAAATAAAATCCAAGGAGTCTGAGGCTGAGTACTCCTGCTAACTGCTGCTGAGAGTATCTTAAATTCTGATGATTGGCCATTGTGTCTGACTGGTGTACTGTTCTTGCTGACTTAGTTGAATAACTTCAGGAGACATGTGCAGATTGAGTTTCCAGGGAGCAAATTCAATGAACAAGTGAAAGAGGAACAGGAATTTGACAAGAGGAACAGAGAAGAATCAGACTTCCACACTGGATTTTGCAACTCCAAAAGAAAGTTTGTGGAATTCAATGGCTTCAAACCCTAGAGAAGAAAAGAAGCCAGGAATGATGGGCAAGCCTATGGAATAGAATACCAAAGGTGCAATCACAAACAATTCCTACAAGAAGGAAAAATAGGAGAGATTGAAAGATGTTGGAATAAATGCACACTAAAGTAGAGAAGGAAAACGAAACCCATATAGGAAGTGGAAGTAAGGACCATAGTCAAGGAAGAATAATTTCCAGGAGGGGTATGAATTGTTTCAGAGAGTCCAAAGCTGAGAATAAGCCCAGGCTTGCACCAGATACCTCAGCAACAAAAAGGGCTTTCTTCTGATCTTAATGATGCCACTGGGAGAAGCATGACTGTCTCAAAGTAACTACTCCTGCCTCTGATAGAGCTTCTATCTCAGGGGATACTATAGACCTAGTGCATCTCAGCAAGGTCTTCAACAAACCCACTGGTGATACTCTCTTAATAAAATGATAAAACGTGGGTTGGATGTTGGCTAAATGTTCAGACCAAAAGAGTTCTTGATAATGGCTCTATTTCTCTTTAAAGGTTATTATTAATAACCAACAGAGTTCTCCTTTGCTAGTTTATCAATCACTTGGATGAGGGACTGAGAGAACAACTTCAGCAATAAGCTGAAATGACTAAGATGAGCTTTAACAGGGAGAAATATAAAGTTCTGCATGTGGGTAAAAAGAAACGAAAGTCATAAATTAAGGCAGGGGAGACTGATAGGCAGCATTCCACATGAAATGGATCTGGACTGACCACAAGTTCAGCATATATCATAAGTTAAAGTTAAATATAAACCTGTTAAAAACACAAACCTGCAATAAATATAAATATCATTTTGGAGTACCTTAACAGGAACATAACACTGGCAACTTCAGAGATGCTCTAGTGTGCTCTCTACTCTCTACTCAAATTCATCCCAAATTATTTCATAATTTTTATTCTTAAACTTACTGTCCTTTTAGTGGCTACTTGTTTAGCCTTTGCATCACTCCACAGTATTCTTTTTTCATTTCCTTCAAAATCAGTCAGCATTTTTTCTTTCATTTGTTTCTCATCCATGGCTTCTTTCACTCTGTCTTTTCATCAAACATTTTTTTTTTATATTCCCATTAATGTAAATGCACAAATTTCTTTGGTATTTGGTAACCTTTTCCTTTCCACTCTATTCCAAACAGCATCCATGTCATTTTTTTTCATTTTATCTAATTTCTATTCATCCTGTTGGGACATTAATCTATCTTTTGACATATTTCAAAAGAAACTGATACTTTCTCTTCCTACACTCATGCTATTTTCCATCTATTTACTTATTTTAAAAGGCTTACTTTTTCATATCTATTTTCTCCAAAAAGCCTTCCACTGGAGAATAGCATGCAACTGTCACCAATTGACTCATGAATTCTTATTTTCATATTTGCACACAACAATCTGTAAATTATAATTACAATCATAAATTCTGACATACCTTTTAGCTTTTATTCATAATTAAACTTACACTTTCACGTCCCTGAATATATTCATAAAAATCAAATCATTTTATTTCAAATCTATTACATCCTTCCCCTTTCTCTTGCTTTTATTTATTTATTTATTTATTTTGGTTTCATTAATGCCATCTGCAATATTGTCACTAACAATAAGGATGATATTGGTCAATTTTGGCAAATTTTGATATGCTATGAGAACTAATCAACTGATCACTAACATATTGTTGCTTCCATTTCATGAGATATCAAAACATTCAGAATGGCAAATTGGGATGTGGAATAAGAAGGGTGTGATCCCAAAAGTGATTTCAATTTTACAATCTCTCCACTCCAACTTCAAGTTAAGATTTGATTGGTAAAATACCAATAACTTAAGAACCATTTCATCTCCTATAAACTTTTCCAGTAATTAGGATTTGTGGAAGAAGCCTTTCTAAAGATGTTTCCCTGGTCACAGACCTATTTATCTGTCACACAGGAAAACACATCCCCCATCACATTTAGAAAAGTAATCATCTTTTTTTCCACATTAGTAACCATTCTTATTTATGATGTGAACTTTTTATTCTATCTTCTGCTGTTTAGCGTGCATTACTTGCTTCAGTTAAATAGAAAATTTGAACATGAATAGAACAAATGACTAAAACCAAGTAAGCCAAATGGGACAAAACAGAGCATCTATCTAATCCAGAATCCTGTTTAAATAGTGGCAAGTCAGATGCCTGTGGGGTACTCTGTTTAGACTTTCTCTACTTTAGGATACGAAGCATCAATTTAGCTGCCATGGTTAGTAGTAGTCATCAGCATATCAATTTATGATTTTACTATGCATGGCCACTAGCTTAGAGTACTTCTTAAAAGGATGTCTAAACTAGTAGCTAGTTGGTTGTTTTATGGCACTGCATCCAATTACACTCTGCACAGAATTAATATTTCAGGGGTCAATTTTGTCAATTCTCTGCTACAATTGATGGTTTCATGACCTTGAGGGACACAATGATTATGAAGTCCATATAAGAAAGTATTCAGTGAGGCATTTTAAAAACTTGTCTCACCAAAGCTTACTTTCTGTAGGTCACTCATCTAGAAATTGAAATCTTCCAGTTGTACAGTCCTTACTTAACAATGGTAATTGGGACCAGCAACTCCATTGCTAAGCAACATGGTTGTAAAGCACAGAGTCATGTAACCATACTGACAAGATATCAGTTTTTAGGCGTGATATCTTGTGATCACCTCCTGCCAGCTTCCCCATTAACTTTGCTTATCAGAAATCGGCAGTGAAGCCAGCAAGGAGGGAGATTGTGACTGTCATGACGGCAAACTGATTGCCAAGTGCCCAGGTCATGATCATGTCACTGCAGGGATTCTGGGATGACTGCAACCATGAGAACCAGTCATAAGTCTCCTCATTTAGCTTTATGCCTCAGTGGTTAGAATGCAGTACTGCAGGCTACTTCTGCTGCTTGCCAGCTGCCTGCAATTTGACAGATTGAATCCCACCAGGCTCAAGGTTGACTCAGCCTTCCATCCTTCAGAGGTGGGTAAAATGAGGACCCAGTTTGTTGGGGGCAATAGGCTGACTGTGTAAACCGCTTAGAGAGGACTATAAAAGCACTGTGAAGCAGAATATAAGTCTAAGGGCTTATAGGAGTAGTGCTATTATTGTAACTTTGAATAGTCACTGAACAAGTAATAATTACATGACAATTTCTAGAATTCCTACCAGCACATGAATTGAAAGCCAAAAATTCCTGCTATGCTCTGATTTATTCAGCCAAAGTTTACTGAACAAATCAAAAGATTTATACTGGATGCTAAACCACAAATCAAAATGATAGTTCTTTAAAATACAGAAGTTACATTGCTAATTGTCCTGTCTTGTTAACCATGCCATGGAGATGCATTTCTTGCATACTGTTTTTAGAGGGTATATGCTCATAAGATTGCTTTGATTTCACCCTGAGCCCACTAGGGAAGCAGTTAAAATTTGTATGTAGCTGCATTGATGTTAAAACAGTGTTTCCTTTGATCTTCTATTACAGTTCTTGCTGCCTGAATTGATGATGCTGGTGATGACACAGTCAAGAGCTGGGATGTGCCAAACTCTCACAGGCTGTTTTATGTATATAGACTGCTGTAAATATAATCCTCCTCTCTGGTCCCTACCCTCCTGCTGTCTGTGGTAATTTGGGCTGCTGGAGAAAGTGGACATCTGTCTCCCATGTGTATATTTGCCTCTTGAAATGTCTGATGGGGCATTATGCAGATCCTTTATATACATGGGCTTAGAGTTCTTCAGGAAATCCCTCTATATAAACATGTGCTTAGTGAAAGACTGGCTAGACTGATTCTTAAAATAAAAGATATAATGGCCTCTTCATACAGCAGTAGCCCTGTGTGATACAGAAGGAGGATGTTATCTGGGAAAGACAGCTGGGTTTCTGCCAGCTATGTGATTCTCATATGACTGTGTTATGGTTCTTCTGTTGTTTTTACTGATGGTGGTTTTCACGTGACAACATTTTCTACTGTTTTTATTACTTGGATAGGGTAGAACCATGAAGGGCTTCCTCCCATTTTAGTTCATATACCAGATTGGATGAGGAGGTGGGACAGGTTGAAGGAAGGAAAGGTGTCACAAAGAGTTGGACTTCATTCTGCGTTCACTTTTTGCATGTGTGTAAAACATAGTTGTGCTAAATAACAGACGTGAAAAAGATATCAGCTACATTAATGACATTTCTTCTCTTCTCAAATAGAAAATAACTGTAAAGAAAGCAGGGAATTCTAAAATTCACCTTTGCACCAGAATAATTGCTGTGCTCATATATATTCTGTTTAGCTGACTGATAGATCAATCCAGCAACAGCGATAGGATTAATACTAAGAATGAGATGGATGGTATCTAAATTTGACCAATAAAATTAATGAATGAATTAATGAATTAATGCCTTGTCTTTCAATGGGTCTACCAGTCTTAGAATCACAGCCAATGAGGGATCCTACAAAGCTCCCTTATATTGAGTCAGACCATTGATCCACCGATGTCCATGTTGTTTACCTTGGTAGATAGTTGATCTCCAAAAACTCAGGCAGAGATCTCGGTCCCCGAGGGAGATGGCAGAGATGACACCTGGGAATTCTGAATGAAAAACTGATGAGCTACCATCAAGATACAACTCTTTTCTATTCAATATGATGGCGTAGAGTGCCAAGGATCTCACGTTAGACCTTAGTCTCATTTCTCATTCTCAAACGAGAGATAGATTCTATGTGAGTAGCTGTGCAGGAAGTTCTATGCTTTATTATGCAAACAAATGTTTGTCTCCCAAAGAATTCTTCAGGGCCTCAACAAAAATTATGCAGCCAAGGAACACAAGTGCCATTCTATTTAAACCTCTTCCTTAACAGCCTGAAGTCTAGAATTCACGGTTCTTTCCCGTTTAAAATAATTTTACATGGCCATTTAAAAATAAGTCAGCCAACATTTGAATAGAGGAATAAAAAAGAATAAAGAAGTAATAAAAATGATCAAAGGCAAAAAGAAAAGGGAGAAAAAGAAGAAAAAGATTGGCAAATGATCCATATAAATGGGAACTGCGATAGGCTGTTCATGAAAGATCTCACTGAAGCATCCTGCAGGACACTCATTTGAGAGGGAAGCCTTTGGAGGACACAACTCTTGTATTGTTTGTTTGTATCATTTGTTAGCTCACAGCCGGACACATGACTACAGTTGGAGTGATGGATGGATGGGGCTCAAAATGACTTGCCCTGTCTCTCTCTCTCCACTCTCACAGTGGTTTCCGTAAGTTAATGAAAATTGCACAACACAGCTGCCAACTGCCATGCCGGATATATTTTGCAACCAATGCTGCCATACAACATCAGCAGGATGATGTACCCAGATACTTTGGAGGAAACCATGAGGAAGTCCAGGAGAAAACTTTTAAAACATGAACATGTTTTCAAAGCCAATGTACTACAGATCTGAGAAATGGTTGGGTGTTCTGCTGGAGGGCCATCATTGGTACACAGTCACAGTCACAGTACACAGTCACATTTCACTGCTAATCAGCTCTACAGGTGAGGAAGGAATGAGTTCCAGTAAACTTGGATAAGAGCAGCAGAACCCTTTGTGAGAAATACAGTTAGCTAGTGAAACAGTCAGGAATGGTTTGATTTTCTACTCATTTCTATGACCTTCCAAAAAGAAGCCTAGAAACTCTTTATTGTTGGAGAAGAGTTCAGTTAGTCTAGGGCAGGGGCCTCCAACCATAGAAACTTTAAGCCTGGAGGACTTCAACTCCCAGAATTCCCCAGCCAGCTTTGCTGATCTAGGGAGTCAAAAAAATCTGGAATCTGGTAGCAGAAACACATAATAGTCAGAAAAGGTGCTAGCATATTCCTTTCATAATTTTTATTTTCTTCAAAAGAAACAAAAGACCTCCTTTTCTGACATGGCCTGACTCTTTGCCTAGTAGTAATGGAGACATCTATCAGGAAGTGGGTGTAGAGGTCAAAATAAGTCAAAGATGGAAGAAGAAATAATCTGGCCATGAAGACAAATTAAACTCAACATTAGAAAAGAGACCCTTGTCCACAGTGTCAAAAGGGGAACACAACATTGGGAAATATGTCGCAATGGCAAAATTAACAATACACATCCAGAACCGAAGTTGGACTGAATTTAAGCAAGAATGGATCCTCTTTATTTCATATGTCAGCAAAGCAAATACTTAGTGTAGAATATCATTTTTAGGGAAAATTATTTTTTTTAAAAGCAACTAGAAATTATTTCAATGTTCATAAATATGTCGATAAATCAGTTGGGAAGAATGGGGGGGGGGAATTCAAAATTACATAACTTCTTAATATGGTTTGTATTGATTTTTCTCTTTTTCATTTTTATTTATTTATTAACAATTATAAATAGTGGTCACATCCATATTAATATGGCATCTAGAGTTTTATAGACATTTCCAATTATTTCTTAAGATGAGTATAATTAACTAGCTATTTAATTAATTAATTTTAAATGTTATTCTAATTGCAAGCATTGTTCATTTATTTTTTTCTTTGCTCACTATGTGTTTCATATGTTGTTTATTTCTTTTATGTAGTCATTCTGGTTTTTTTTAATGATTTAGTAAATAAATTATTTTTTATAAAAGTTAAAGTGGGGGATATGGGGGGGAGGAGAGAGGGGGGGTAAAAGAAGTAGTAGGATCCTGGGCGCACAGATGATATTTCTATCTTTGCTTTTCTAGTCCCTCTGTGAATATTCTTTGCAGGGACTATGATTCTTTTTTCTCATCCTCTTCTACCAATACCTGCAGGTAATAATCTGGAAGCAATTATAACCTTTGAGTGTTCCTGAGTAAGAACCCTGTTTATTGCATGTCTCTGCTATATAAGCTAAAGGGTTTTCCTCATTTTTAAGGGAGGCAGGTAACACCAAGCATGCTTTAGGACAAAGTTAAATTTTTGAATTTATTTTTTCAGTCTGTACATTTTTATGTGCTTGACTGTGATTTTACAAATATTGCATTATAAAGAGAGATGAATAGAATAGAATGGGATGGGATGGGATACTTTATTGGCCAAATGTGATTAGGCACACAAATAATATGTCTCTGGTGTATAAGCTCTCAGTTTACATGCAAAACAACAAAGTATTAATAATCATAATAACAAAGGATAATCATAATAATGATACCAATAGAGAAGATAGTGAAGCAGATGAGAAAGATAAAGAAGATGATAAAAAAAGATGTGAAGGATAAAGAAGAAGTTTCCTCGGAGGATGCAATTATAATATTGCATACAGAATAGCCATCCCAGAGCTATACATTTAGGGCAAGTAAAAAAGCTTATTCTCTCTGTATGGGTGAGGACAAAATTGGGTACATGGTGTCATTCGTAACAGCATGGTGTTGTGGTTCGCTGGCAGCAGGTGTGGACAGCTGAGGTCTCAGAGAGCGAGGACTCAGATGAGGGTTTGCGTGTGATGCAGGGATGGGCCCAGGACCATCAGGGAGTGGAATGCTGTTTTCGGAGATTGTGGAGGCTGGCAGCAGTGATGAAGAGGTTCCCAAGGAGCCTGTGCCCAGTGCGCATGCACACAGGGTTGCTCGAAGGAAAGAGCAACTGCAGCAGCACGGGTGACTTGGGAGTAAGGCTGCAAGGTAATGGCCCCTCCCTTAAGAAATAAAAGCCAGCTGAGAAACCAGAATTCTTTGCAGGAAGCAAAGAAGTTTTTGCACTGAAGCCTTGTGGACGTTCGGAATATCTTGGTTGGTGTTTGGAGACTCTTTGTGTTTGAAATATTTCTTAGTAACTTTATCTATTGTTCTTGGCAGCCTTGCACAACCTTGGCAAGGCTTGTTCTTATCAGAGACAATTAGTTTGTGAAGGAACGGAATTCGTAAAGAATCATTAAAAGGTTTTGCTGTTACCTCTGTTTCATGTTTGTTTCCTTGGAACAAGGTTTGGGTGAGAACAGCTCACATGATGTTTGAGTGAGAACATCATTTTGGATGTTGTCCAAAATGATCCTGTAACAGGTACATTCAAATGGAAGCACACTTTAGTTTTCTACTGCTTCTCAAGAAAAGTTTCCAGTAGGAAGAAGTACTTCCTTTAAGAGAATTTAGAAAAATTGTTTTGCCCATGATTATCCTGGAAACAGAAATGGTATTGTGCACCGGAGCCCACAAATGGATGGGCTCTGGTGTCTCCAAGAAAAACCCCTCAAAGAAGTTTGCTATTTCTCCATGCATGTTGATTTTAGAATAATTGCCTCTGTCGTAGCAGATTTTATTCCTAAGAAACTGTGATGCTTTATGTTTTTAGTTTAACATTGGACACACGTGTCCTGTTAGCAACCAAATTGGTTACATTATGCCCTGCAATGACTGCAGTTCAGTGCTGTGGTATCACATCCTCATTTTTAACCCTCAGGAATTACTGGTGCTCCCCAAATGTGGGATTTGGATCTTTTAAACAGCCTTCTTGTTTTCAGCTCTTCCATGCCCTCGGCGTTTTGAGGGGGATTTCTTGTCCTGATTTTTGGACTACCTCAGAAGCCAATGGTTCAATCCAGCTATTCTGGCTCTCCTGGGGTAAAAAGGGTCACCAGGCCTCCTGTCCAGGGTCACTCACACGTTTGAGTTTTCCACTGTTTTTTCCAATTCAGATGGAATCTCTGTTATGCGAACAAGGGGGAGAAAAATTCAGTTAGGAAGAGGCAGCCTGACAACAGTATGAGCACGTTATTAATTTCCTGAAGTTTCAGGAACACCACTCCATTTGGCAATGAAAGAATAACCTGTATCCTCCCAACAACCATTGCTATGCAGTCCTCTCAGATTTATATGGAAAGAACAGACCTTGTGTGTGTGTGTGCATATACTGTATATGCATTCTAAATCCTTGCGTGAACTCCTCACAGCTTCCAGACCACTAAATTGCTCAGACTGGCACTGAAATAATCTAGTCTTCGTGGCATGTTTCGTCTAATTCAGATACAGTTAACTGAGGGTTGCATTTCTTATTGTGAGGGGAAATGGGATATAAGCTCCTCAATTAAATCAACTCTAGCTAAATAAACATGGTTCTGTCTCAGGACTGACTTCTTGCCTTCCGTAACTGAGGAACAGTCAAAAGAAACTTGATTTTTCAAGGTCTTTGTTTAGGTGAATGAGACAGAGATCTCAAGACTCACTCAGATTTCCTACTTTCATTGCTATCAAAATTGCCCCACTGTTTGTTGAGTGACATTGATCATGATGTCACTTTCATCTTGTTTTCCGAGACAACTTAAATTTATCTTCAACTAGTCCAGTTTCTTCTTTCTCCCAAATCAAGTCCCCCCCAAAATAAGAAAAAAATAGAAAGAAATAGAAAGAAGCTTCTGATTTCCTTTGTAGCAAATATAATTACAAGGTTATCTCTTACTCTATGGTTACCAAAAAGGAAGGTCATTTTTTTCTATTACCCATTTTTTTTCCGAATCATCAAAACCACAACTCACAAATGCAATATTTTCTGGTTCATGCAAAAGGTCTGTAAGAGGTTTCCAGTTGGCCAAAGATGTGGATATTATCCCTAATTACGGAAGTCAATTTAGCTAACTCTGCAAATTCTATTATGTTCACCAATCATTCCTCTGTTGTGGGTAGCATTGAGGCTTTCCATTTTTCATATAATAATCTTACTGCAATGGTCATATATAAAAACAAAGTTTCATGTCTTTTTTCTAGACATTTGTCCAATAGTCCCTCATAGAAAAAGCAGTCCCTCTGATTTCAATTGTATATTAGCCTTCAAAAACTTCCAAATCAGTGTACAGAAAGTCTTCAAGTTTGGACCACCATAGAGACCAGAACATTTGTGGTTAAGCAGCATAATCATTAAGTGAAGCATTCCATAACTGCACCTGATTTTATGATCTTTTATGTCCTGGTTATCACGTGACTGCAACTTTCAATTTTTCCCATTGACTTTGCTTTTCAGAAGACAGCTGCGAACTTTGCAATTAGTGATAACCGGACCTCAGGGAGCTGCAAGCATCATAAAGGTCATGGTGGCTCCAAAGGTGCTTTTTTTCAAGAGGCAACTGGAGTTTCTGTTTTTTTTCTTTGAAGAGGTTTGGCTTCTCATCCAAGAAGCTTCTCCAGCTCTAACTGGAAACAGAGCTGAAGAAGCTTCTTAGATGAGAAGCAAAATGTCTTTTAAACAAACCCCAGAAAGTCCAGTTGCCTCTTGAAAAAAAGCACTTTTTGGACAACCATGACCTAGATGACTGAAAATCTCCACAGACGTAAAGGCTATGATGGTTGCCAAGCATCTGAATTCCAATTATTTAACTGTAAGGGTGCTGTGATGGTCATAAGTGCCACTACTAATGGTAAGTCACTTTGTCAGTGCTCTTGTAATTTCAGACATTCACTAAGCACATTATTGTCAAGTGAGGACTACTTTATGTACTTGCATCCAATTTTTTTGGGATTTTTTTACACATCTACCAGACATGATAAAATGTCCTTTCATAGTGTTCATATTTCCAACATAAATTTAGGGTACCTTTCTACATTATTTAATTATAAATCTAAGGCAACCATACAACTGTAAATTTTAGATACCTTTATGCATTGTAGACAAATGCCAACAGCACATCATTTTATAAACATTTTCTTTAGGCCTAGAATATAATACAAATTGCAACCCTTCATCTTCATTTTCCTGTTGACCTACTTGTATATTTTGAATAGTGCTAAAGGGTTAAAACAAATCTACCTTTGTTTAATATCGATATTATACAAATAATACAAATTCCACCCATGTATGAAAAGAATAACCCATGCAAAAATAGGATGCTAGTTGTTTAAGTCCCTAGACAGATTGTGGGGGTCAGTGGTTTAACACTTGTCAAAGATGAATGGATATGAATTTCAGTGAATAACAATTATTTAATTGCTGATTACAAAGCAAAGATAATTTTCCTCTCTGCCAAGAATGAACATTAATCAAAGGGTTCCTCCACATGAGGAAGGGCTGTGTGCTGGTTCAGTATCAGTTCCAGCTCTATGTAATCACATGACTTAAGTTCATTTTGAAAATTGTGATTTTCTTTTTCCTGGCCTCGGCTGTTTTTGATTGGAAACTGGAGCGATGATAATACAATGCTTTGCACTGCTGAGCTTGTGTCATTGGCAGAGATTCTTACAACACCCTGTTTCTTGGATCCTAGCTAGAAGGGAACCACAGCTTTTCTTCCCACCCCAACCTTTAGCCTGCAGATCCTGTGGCCTGACTGTAGGCTTTATTTAGAGTGACTCTCTCATCTCCTATTCCAGTCACCATAGCATCGTGCATCATGATGGTCAGAGCTTCCAAAATTCCTAGCTGCTAAAAACAATTCACCATTTCATTATCACAGGGGTGTTAAACACAAGGCTTGTGGGCCGCATCAGGTCTGAGGGGCCTTCCTGGTAAAATGTGAGGGGCCGGGCCACGTTGCTTTGGAACTGTCTACCCAATGTGAAGAGAAAACATGCCAGCAGTTTGGGGAGTGGTGTCAAGCTGGCCGTGCCCACCCAGTTGGCCACACCCATTCAGTCCACCATGCCCCCCCAGCCCCCCCCCCGAGGCCAACCACAGCCCTGATGCGGCCCTCAATGAAATTGAGTTTGACACACCTGCACTATCATAACCGTGCAAGAGGCCTAAAATGCAGGAGAAAAGGTGCCTTTCCACCTGGAAAACTTTCTTCTTAGCAACTTTTCAGATTCTTTTTGCAGATGATCAAAGACTGACCGCATCAACTAATGATGCTTTCCTATTGGTCCCTGGAGGGAGCAAGGATGGCATCAGGTCAGGGGTGGGATTCTACAGTACTCACCAATTCACTAGAACTGGTTGTTAACTTTCTAAGCAGTTCGGAGAACCGGTTGTTGGAAGAAATTTCCTTTAGTTTTTTTCCACTCTTATTGCATTCTTGGCAGTATGCCTTGACTTACTGTCTCCAAAGGTTTTTTTCTTTGCTGGTACTTTCTTAAAGGGGAAAAATTGTTTTAAGCTTTTTACACTGCTGTTGGAAGGAAATACTCTCCTGTTGGAGTTAGCACTTTGAAGAAATAATTGAATAATGAAGCAGAGCTGCCAGAAAGAAGCTTTTAATGACAAGGAACCAAGATGAGTGACATTCAGCAAGGCTTCTTGGCTTGCTAGAAAGATTAACATTCGAATGTGAATTTACATACCCTTTTTGAGTTTTGGTCTAAAACTGGTGACCATTCAAAGTTACAGTGGCACTGAAAAAAGTGACTTATGACCATTTTTCACACGACCATTGCAGCATCCCCACTGTCATGAGAGGCTAAGCAAAGAGAAGTGTCCCTTGATGTGAATGACGTCAAGTTGGCCACACCCACCCAGTCACATGATCAGCAAGCCACACCCACCAACTAAACCACACCCACAGAACCAGTTTTTTAAAAAATTGAATCTCACCCCTGCATCAGGTATTTGCTGCCGATTCTCAGAATCTCAGGTCAGCAGCTGAAAAGATAGACGCAAAGACTCTGCCCTGCTTTGGAGGGATGAGGGAAGGAAAACAGTGGAAGTGCCCAAAGTTAAGCCCTTTTAGGTTATATTAATTTAATTTGGATAGTTAAGCTTATGACTTACTGTAGTTTTCCCTCCTGAATCCCATGAGATCTTAAATGTATAACTCTCATTGAATAATCTTCTAAAAGGTTTACAGTTACATAATGTAATCCAATTAACCAAATCATATTAAAAATGCTTTTATGATCATACTTTTATTGCCTTGTGCTTAGATATTAAGCCTCGGTATCCTAATTTCAGTCTATTATGAGTCCTGTGATTCATTTTCCTCAGTTTAAAATTGGCAGGAAATGAAAAGGAGACATCTTTTCCCCAATACCTGTATTCCCCTTCCATCTGTCTTAACTGATACCTCTGAAAATATAAATCTCAGATCTGTTTGTTGCCTGGGAGGAAAAAACATTTATGGGAAGAAAATCTATCCTGTGTCTGATGATATTATTGGGTGCTATAAAGCTAAGGGGCCTTCCCCTCCACTCATAGTGTTCTCCATCTCTCCTGGAGCGAGCATTCAGTGGTCCTTTTGTAATCCCACTTCTGATTCTCTGATGAATTACTTGTATGGATGAGCAGAGTGTGATATACAAAATAAGATGAACAAAGTTCATTGAAGGCAAAAAAAAATGGAAGAGGAGAGTTTGGCTTTAAATTCTGCCTCTCCTAAAACCTCCATGGCATTTGGAAATGTTGTGCTTTCAGTTGGGTTGGAGTTAGAAACTTTTTTAGAAGCCAATAGTAAAATTGTACCTAGGCAAATTACAGGTAATCCTCAACTTACGACCATAACTGAATCGTGTTATGTGAGTTGGCCCCATTTTACAACCTTTCTTGCCCCAGTTGTTAAGTGAATCACAGCAATTATTAAGCTTCCCCATTGACTTTGCTTGTCAGAAGGTCACAAACACTGACCACGTGATCCTGGGACACTGTATGCCAGTGACCAAGTGTCTGGATTTTGATCCCATGATCACAAAGCTATTGCAAGCTGTTGTCATAAGTGTGAAAAATGATCACAAGCCACTTTTTTCAGTGTCATATCTTTGAACCATCCCTAAACAAATGGTTGTAGGTCAGGGGTTACCTGTATTATTATTATTTTTGCAAAGAGCTGCATGTAAACAGCAGCTCTTTGCAAACATATTAACAACAACAACAATAATAATAATAATAATACATGTAGCCCTTTTAAATTTCTGCTTCTCTTTCTTCCAGTTCTCCATCCATGTGATCGATGTAGATGATGTCACATTTGTCAGTTATTTTTGGTTGAGTTGGGGAGGGGGAAATGGTGTGGGAGGGACCATGCAACTCTAAACCAGAGTCTTGGATTGTAAAGCAGTTTTTCTTTTCTCTTCTGTCTCTCTTTTAGAAATACCTACAGCTGAACTAATTTGATGAAAGGGAAAAATAAAATGCAAGCCAGACTAAACACCCAAAGTTCCTACCTACAACCAGCACTAGGGCTCTTGCAGGCCAAAATCAACACATGTCAATTTTTAACATGACAGGACTTTTAAAAAGAGGGTTGAGTGCTGAACGAGAAGCGGCTGGAAAACATTATTAATGGATTCTGTCAATTAAAGTCTGGCAAGTCAAGCTTTTTACTTCGGGCAGTGTTTTTTATTCTTTAAACTTGGAGCAGGAATGATTTATGAATTATTTGTTTATAGTAGAGACACACAACAGTGTTCTGTAGCTGGTGCATTCTTGTTACTGGTTGGAAATACGTTATTTGTGTGTGTACCTTAGAACTGATTCGCACAAACAGTCTGTGCAGTTATGACTTTGTATTCCTTTCCTGCTCAAGGTGGAAACAGCCATTAATGAAAACTAGAATGGCTCTCTTTCTTACCTCGGCTCAAGGTGCAGCAAGATGAGATTTCCCATCAGGCTATCAGACATCAACAGTCCAGGGCTGGGTTGGGGAGGGGAATTGAAATACAGTCTGATTGCCCCACACTCTCACCCAAAGAAGTATGGCAAACATCATAGTGATGTTTTAACTTCCCATCAATTATGAGGTCTGTTACATATTAACATACTTGTAATACCCTAACCTGATTGGCTGAAATGAACTGCACTGTGATTGGCCGAGACGCGAGATGGTGATTAGTTAGTAAGGAATCTCCCGTGATTGGACAAACCGATCGCGGGAGATTCAGAAAGCTGTCATTGGGTGAGAGCCGCCGGCTAGCTCTATAAGAAGAGCTGCCGTGGCTCACTAAAGGCTACACACAGATCTATACCTTGAATAAAGAGCTGAAGTTACGCTGATCTCCTGTCTCTTGATTTCCCGCGCTTCAACAAGGTCAGTCCTGACCATCTTGCCATGTTGAAAGATAGGGAGTTATACCTCAAATTAGGTGCACTCCAACTCCCTTTTGTTTCTCTGTGTGCTTCTTTGAGCCTTTTTTCAGTGTGATTGCCAAGAAGTAATTGGTGCTGTTTCCAACATTCTGAGGCAAGAAATACACAAAAATGTTGTGCTGGCTTTATCCACAAACTCCACCCACATCCTTTCCCCAGTGAATGAAAAAAAAACGTAGGGAAAAGTCCTCTTTCACCTTTATAAGTGATGCTTCCTTCCATATTTTGCATTTGTGCCTTTCACGCTGTTAAAAAAGCGTGACCTCTCCAAGCTGCCTAAAATCTGTGCTGCTAAGCTAAGAGGAGTTCATTCACAAATAGAGTGGTACTGTATATTGACTCTAATTTTCAAGATGGTGATGGTTCAGACATGATCCATTCAGTCATGTCTGACTCTTGGCAAGGACTCTAACTTTCAAGATAGCATTCTGCCTTTTGTGATTGATCATTAAAATGAAGATCCAGTAATACAGAAATACACCACAGATTAGCATTTGATGGAGTATCAATGAAGGTCTTAGAAAAGGATATTCAGATGCTGAGATGTATCCATACTTACAAAGATTAGAATTATAATGCCAATATATATATGATACTACAGAGATATCACACTCCCCTCTGAAAATGCCAGCTGTATGTGTGTATGTATGTATGTATTTTATCGATTGCTGGTAAAACTTCAGGATACCAAAGAATTAGACCATGGCTAATTACAGTATTAATTCAGAAACTCATTACTATTGGATTGGCACTGGCTGTAAAAACTTGTAATGATATAAACATTTGAATTGTTCAAAAAAATTTTTTTTTTCTCCATGACACCTGATGGATGCAATTGTTGGACTTTGAAGAAGATATAAAGAACATAAGGAGCCTTGGTGGTACAGTGGTTAGAGTGCAGTACTGCAAGCTACTCCTACTGCAATTTGACAGATCGAATCCCACCAGGCTCAAGGTTGACTCAGCCTTCCATCCTTCTGAGGTGGGTAACATGAGGACCCAGATTGTTGGGGGCAATATGCTGACTCTGTAAACCGCTTTGAGAGGGCTGTAAAGCAGTATATAAGTGCTATTGCTATTAGTTTTTGAACTGTGGTGTTATTTAAGACATTTGAGGATACCATGGATACTAGGAAAACAAATAAGTGGATGGTAGAACAATCAATTCAGAGTCTTTACTTGAAGTACAAATGACCAAGGTCAGACTATGACATTTTGAACATATTATGCAAACCCCTAGTTCCTTTGAGAAGTTCCTTTGGGAGAAAAAGAAGGGAATGACAAGCAGTAAGATAGACAGACTCAATTTTTATAGTAGGAAATGAACCTTTGAAAGACCTAAAAGACCAAGCAGAGAATGAATCTCTTAGAAATATTCATAAGGTTGCTAAGAATTGTTATCAATCGGATGGCAATGAATGAATCAATCAATCAATATCAATCCATTTCAACCATTAGAAACTAGTGGAAAGTAACAGAAAATCTTCGATGTTTCTTCCACTGCAAAAGAAATTGTTCTTGAACTGTTTAGCCATGTCTTTGTCAAAGGTTTCCAAGCTTCGTATACTTTTGGAAGTGGCAGAAGCTGCTTCTGCATATCTTGTTATGTCACATTTCTCATCTTTCCACCACTCAGGAACTTCCCTGGTTGAGTACACTTCCCAGCCAGAGAACAGCCACACAGCAGGCCTTCCATTCCAATATAATTGTGTGCCTCCCTTGGAATTCTTTGAAGCCTTTGAAGCCTGCAGTCCACTGGGGAAACTGTAGCACAATGAACTATAGCACATTTATATTGTTACAAGGTGGTCTGTTGGCCATCTTGCAACAATATAAATGCAAGAACATGATAGCCCTTTCATGAAATTTTCACTGTCAGTCTTTTCTCCATTGAAAGAAATTTCAAAAGCAAATTCTCTTTCTTTAAATTGAACAAGAACTGACAGGAAGCATTTTTTTTCCCCAGAATGGCTTGAATTCTGGGAATATATGCAAGTTCACATTCCTATGATTCATTAGGAAAGACTGAAAATTAATTTCAAGCTCAGTGTCAAATAGAAAAGCCTTTTTTGTGCTATTTTATTTGTTTACATATTCCTCTGAAAGCAATGAAATACAATAAAAAAAAACCTTAAACATTTTAATAGGCTGAATGCAAACTTTGAGAAAAGCATTTCATATATTCAGAATTCTAAATCCATCTGTAGTTTTTGGGGAGTAAACTTGCCTGTCCCCTTCAGATTATGAAGTAGATGCCAGTTTTCTTGGAAACAAGTTTTCTTGGAAACTTCAACTTTCATGGAAGAAGAACCATCAGAGAGATCAGAACTAAAAAATACTTGTCCCAATACTTTCTTTTCTTTGGCAACAGAAACATTTGGAGGGAAGTACAGAGAAATTAACTCTCTAATTGAACAAGTTATGAATATAAAAGTGTCTTTTTCACACAACCTAGAATAGTAATGCATCTCACTTATAATCATAGATTTAGATAAATCTACCAAATGCCTGCTCAGTTCAGAAATCCAGATTAAACAGATGGTTGGCCAACAAATGGTTGACTAATCTAACTTTGAATACATCCAGTGAAAAAGGATGCAAATGACCAGCTGTCTTCAAGGAAT
Organism: Laticauda colubrina; assembly: GCA_015471245.1. Taxonomy (NCBI): domain Eukaryota; kingdom Metazoa; phylum Chordata; class Lepidosauria; order Squamata; family Elapidae; genus Laticauda; species Laticauda colubrina. Next base: position 39,378,911 of record BLBF01000003.1, on the reverse strand, counting down.
ATAAATCCTTCCATTCCCCACTATCCTGTTAGAGCTGAAGAAACTTCTTGGATGAGAAATGAAGCATCCTCAGAGAAAAACAAGAAAGTCCAGTTGCCTCCTGAAAAAGCACCTTTGGGACAACTATAACCTGGATGACTGAGAATCTCTATAGACTTTTAACTATACAATTTGGGATGAACACCCTTTGAATGGTGTGGGAGAAGGAATGGATTTCCAGAGAAAAATTGCAGACTACAGGAACCAGGAGCACTAGTTGGGTGACCCTGAGGACACAGATAAACCTCCAAGTGTTTCAACAACCCTCAAAAAGGATGCAAATGACAGCTCTCTGCAAGGAATATAAATCCTTCCATTCCCCACTATCCTGTGAGAGCTAAAGAAGCTTCTTGGTTGAGAGAAGTGAAATGTCTTCAAAGAAAAAACAAGAAAGTCCAGTTGCATCTTGAAAAAGCACCTTTGGGACATCCAGTGAAAAAGAACACATTGTTTCTCTAGTATTGAATTGTCCTTGGTGCCAAGATCTTTCTTTTTTCTTTTTAATAAACATTTTATTTGGATTTTCACACACAAAAAATATATAATACAAATAAAACATCTTTTTTTGAGAATAGCATGATCCCAGGTTATCACTTCTTCATACAGACACAAACTCCATTTCATGTTCATCTTTGTATTTTATTCCATGTCTTATTACCATTTAACATTTTCTACATAGTTTTTCCCCTCCTTTGATTTTCTCAACTTTATTTTTAATTATCTCATATCTCAATTCAAATCATTATATTTGTACTTTTGTCTGTCTTGTTTAAATTTCATATTATCTTTTCTCATTAAACAAATTTTCCCCTGTAGTTGGAGTATGACATCTTTATATCTTTTAATTTTGTCCATTCAACTCTTATTTAAACTTCAATGTATACCTTTAAGATTAGAACAATTATAATAATATATAACTTCCAATCGAATTCTGCTTGGTACATTCTTAAAATACACACTATATTCTTAAAAAATTATATATATACCGTATGTAAATAAAATACTCATTCCATTCCAGTTCAATTCTATCGTTAATACTCATTAAAATATTGACATCCTTTTCTTTTAAATTGAATATCATAGTTCCTTGTGAACACTTATAAACTTTCCATAATTAATTCTTTTCTTTCCCCATATTTCTCTTCACTTATATTTTTATAAATCATTAATAATAATTAAAATGTTCCCATCCTTTCCTAATTTCATTCTCTCATTCATTTTCTTTCATTTATTTATTAACAGACATGCCACTATATTACAATAAATATTTTATCCATCATTTTAGTCATCATATTTTCTAAAAATATTTCTATTTCTAATTTAACAATACTATCTTATGTACCATTGCAGAATCCCTTTTTCAATTAAATTTTCACCCATTATCTCTAAACAAGCTAATACTTTCAATCCTTATACATTTTCCCTGTTTCTCTATATCTTGTTTCTGTCTTTTATAACTTCTTTTCCTTTCCTTCTTCCCCCTCTTCTTCTCCTTCCCTTCCCCTTGTCTCTCTACTTCTAATTCTCTCTTCTGTAATCCCCTCTTCTGTTGCTTTCTAATATTGTAATTATTTTTCAAATTATTCTTTTTTTCCCCAAATCTTAAACTTTTCACTCTTTCCCCCCTTTTCCTTTTTCCCCCCACATAAAATTACTTGATCATTAAAGATGGCTTTTTCTTTGTTCAGATCTTCTTGTTCTACAAGCATTTCTTGTTGTTTCTCATAGTTCCAGATCTCCATTTCTAAGAATTGAAATACGAAGTGAAAAGAACCTCTCCCTTCTTGTGCATCTTCTTTCTGCTTTTTAAGTTCCATTTTCAGTTCTTCTAGAAGTGGTGCTATTTTAAACAGTTTTAAACAACCACCTGATTGATTTTAGACATTTAAGTGCAATAGCCAAAAGTAAAAAAATCACCAAGTAATCCAAATCATCCAAAGCTGTTTCTTCTTGCTTCTTTTTTCTACTTTCTGTTCCTGGGTTCTTTTATTTTGTTACAAAGTTTCAGTTAGAATGTATCTTTTAGCAATCTTGTTAAGGTTTCACTGTAAATTCCTTTTAGTTCCAGGCAGTCTCCTCCATTTTTCCAGATCCTGCCCTTTTATTCTTTTTCTCCCTTCCTGCTTTTAAAAGTTTTTAAATATCTAAAAATCTTTATTATCCCTTTGACATTTTATTTTCAGCTTAAATGACTATTAATGTCAAAATGGATTTTTGTCAATTTCTTATTTAAGTCTCTTAGTTGTCAGTATAAGGAAGGGAGGAAGAAAAAAACCCAAATCCTTTCCCTTCCCTCTCTCCTTCGCCGCTTCAATGTCTTCTTTGGGAACAATGTTATTTTTATAGTTTAAATTCCAGGGTACCTTACATTGTTGCTTTTTCAGTTTAGCCTGGTCAGCCAAAACTTTCTCTTCTTATCTTCCTCCTGCACTTTCTTTTCTGGTCGAGTTCTTTGAGGTGGCCATTTCTGACCACCTCTACAACCACCTTCAGGAAAGGGAGAAGAGATGCGGCTCTCCTCGACCCTGCTGGCAGTCTCCCCCCTCTTTACCACCTCTGAGGGGTGACTTAGCCCTGAAACCAGCCAGCTCAGGGTGCTTGGTGGCGAGCACGGATCGAAACCACGCATGATCACCTGATTTTGGTCCTTCGCCGAAGGAGCTCATACTGGAGGTCCCTCTGCCAAGGTCTTTCTAACACTCAGTTGAAACTTGCCTTCGTGAAACTTCAATCCAATATTCCAAGACCTGCACTTTGGAATGAGAAAGAACGTCCTTCCATTCTTCCTTTCAGGATAAGAAGAAAGCTATCATATCTTCCCTCCACTGTTGTCTTTTCAAGGCAGATCACACCTACCTCATTCAGTCACTATTCCAATCATTGTGTTGCTGTAGCCCCAACCTGCATCTGCCTTTTTTTGCAACTGATCCATTCAATTTGAAAGCAGCAAATCCAAGTTCTCTTTACCAAACAACTAAGCATTCCATAGCTTTACCATTTGATCTAGCTATGACTATTTGGTGTTTGTTTTCGAAGCGAAAATATTTGAACCAACATCTGTTAAATTTCATTCTTTCATCCCATTTCTCTAACTTCTGAAGATGATTTTTATTTCCATCTTTCATCTTTTTTTTTCCTGAGGCTTCAGGATGGACCTAAAGCATCTGCACTGAGTTTTAATGGATCTCAAAAGGGAAAAAAATCCTGCTTTTCTTTATTAAGGAAAAATGACAAGGGAACACATATAGCAAGTTAGATATGGCAAAGCTTCTGCATTGTGCAGGCTATGCATCAATGCGGTATTCTTCTGGCAGGGCAAAGCAAAAGCCTCAAAAGCCTTGAAACATTTGTCACAGAGTTGTTGTTGTTTTTGTTTGTTTTTTACAAAAGTAGCAAAATTCTGTCTTCAGGATATTTACAGCAAGGCCTTTTCAGAATGTCTGGGTGAAATAACCTTTACTTTGACTTAATAAACTTCCAGTTTCTGAGCCTTATTCACATTGGTGTCTGGACTTTTGTAGAAATTACTTCCCAGAGTCCAGTTACAGTCTGGAGAGGAATTATTTCCTACAGACGAGGGAAAGAGAGAGATGGAGGGAGGAAGAAAAGGGGAAGAGAGAGGGAGAGAGAGAGAGAAACCCCACCAATCCTGTTTAGGGGTGCTTAGTGTTTTTCTTATCTTATAGAGCAACAAATTGCTTGAAATAGTCGCATTCAAAATGAATGATAAAAATCTAATCCTATTTGAAACACTCCCAGGAGATTATACAGATCAGCTGTCTGTGAAATGAATTACCGTTTTGAAAACTCAGTAACTAAAGACAGAAGCAAATGAATCTTGATTGGTTCATGTTTTGTTTTAGGCTCCTTCCTCATCCTCCTTCCCTCCCTAGGACATTTCCCCCCCTTTTTAAAGTGGAACTGAAAAAGCCAGGGAAACATTGCTGGTTTCTTTAAGCAAGACAACTGAGTCCGGCCCAGACGCATACATCAAATATACACAAGAAACCGATTTGGAGCAGAGTAGAGAAATTTCACACTCACTCACACATGCACACATATTATAGGGTTTCAAGCTTTTGTGTCACAAGGACAAGATGCTGGCAATGTTAAGAGCTGGAAATTATTGTTGGCATGAAAAAGCTCTCTGTTTGCAGAAAAGAAGTCTGGGTGATGGGGAAGGAAACATTCCATGAAATGGGCATCAAGGCAAAACTCCTTTCCCCTGAAGAAAAGGAAACATCAGGAAATGCCTGGTCTCAGAAATTCAGAGAGAAAGACAACTCTCTTACCAAAAATAAAAGCCATAGTTGGTGACGATTGACTCCAGAGAGGAAATCACAGCCTGTGACTTCTTCAATACATCCAGGGACCAAAAAAAATGCCATAGTTCTTTGTTTCCTCAGCTTTGTCCCATTGAGGATTTTGCCTTGTAAACATCAATTGTTGTGCCTTGTAAGGAGTTTTAAAAAACAGGGTGAATCAGGAGAGAAAAAATGCTACATTTGGAAGGGGATACTTTGCGCACAACTATTTTCCTATTTTGAAGAGCTCATAAAGTCACTACTCTTGCCTTGATATTATTTGGGCTGGATCTTGAAATTTATACAGTATGTCTGGAAGTTAATCCTGGACTTCTCTGGGAAGATTGGGGACAAATCTTCTGTCAGGAACTTAAAGGCATCCATACTATTTCTCTGCTTGACAAGCCATTCTTTTCCAGGTTTGTCAGGCAAAGATAGTCCCATATTTTATAATTATCACTAGACTGTGTCTTGATCTCATTTTAGAAGCCACTTCCCCATATGCAATTTTAACACTATTTGGCCTCTCGTTGGGACCTGCAAGTAACTAAATCTAGTTAATGAAAAGGACTAGGGGTGACATGACAGCAATATTCTAATGTCTAAGAGAAGGGGGGGGGTTTCACCTATTCTTTAAAGGACTAGGGATGATATGATAGTGTTCCAATATCTCAGGGGCTGCCACAAAGAAGAGGGAGTCAAACTATTCTCCAAAGCACCTGAGAGTAGGACAAGAAGCAGTGGGTAGAAACTAATCAAGGAGAGAAACAACCTAGAACTAAGGAGAAATTTCCTGACAGTGGGAACAATTAATCAGTGGAATGACTTGCTACAGAAGTTGTAAATGCTCCAACACTGGAGGTTTTTAAAAAGAGATTGGACAACCATTTGTCTAAAATGGGATAGGGTTTCCTGCTTGAGCAGGGAGCTGGATTAGAAGACCTCCAAGGTCCCTTCCAATTCTACTATTCTATGTCCTATTCTATGTTCAACTTCAACTTTTCTCATTTTTCATATCTAACTCATTAACCTCTCCTAAAATAATAACTATTTTCAATTGTTATTAAAATAGTGGTATCATACTTTCTCTTACTTTGCTGTATAAATCCATATAGCCTTTATAATCAGGCAGGCTTAGATTCTGGAAGCTGCAGCACATCTGGAGGACCTAAGACACAAGACATTTCAGACAATGCAAGGTAAATGTATTACCCCATCTCAGTTTTATGCCACTTTTTTCTTGGTAGCTGAGGGCAAAGCGATGCAAAACTTAGGCAATGTCACCAGGTCCAATATTTTCACTCTCCAGTTCTTTAGCTATTCTTTGTTTCCAGTTTTGGGGTGTTAGCAACCAATTATATTTAATCAATATCCTATCCCTCCTACTTTGTCCATGATATGATTTCATTCCATGAAGATTCCTCCAGTGATTTTCTTCAAACCCAAGTCAGTCCTGTTTGTTCCATTTTCAATCCCTGTGAAATAATAGCACTGGGATTTAAGACAAGATGTTAACTAACTTAAATGTTATGTGTAGGGAAACACTGTGCTGAATCCAGAGCAATGGAGGTGGCATGATTTTTGAATCCCTACCAATAGTGAATCAGTCTGCTTACAACTTTGCCAGAGCTTCACATCTCAAAAGGAGAATCTCTTAGTTTAGGATCTCCATTTCAAAAATTTCAGATACGAAGCCAAAGGATCTTCATCCCCTTTCTGCATCTTCTTTCTGTTTTTTAAAACTCATCTTCAATTCCTCCGGGAGTGACAGCATTTTAAACACTTTTGAACAACCATCCGATTGACTTGAAGTAAAAACAGAAAAAGAAAGAAAAAAACCAATGCTAAAAACTTTTTTTTTTTAATCACCAAATGATCCCAGACTGTTCCTTCTTGTTTCTTTTCTTTACTTTTCCTTTCCGTGGGTTACTGTATCTTTTAGTAAGATTTCAGTTACAATGTATTCTTGGGAGTCTTTTCAAAATTTCACTGTTAATCCTCTTTATTTTTCCAGGTGGCACTCCATTTTTCCATTATTCCAAGTCTCACTCTTTTGCCTCCACTCTTCTCCTTTTTAGGGCTTTAAAATGACCAAGAAAAAATCTTTATTCTCCTTTTGACACTTAGATTTCAGCTTAAGGTTGCCTATTAGTGTCAAAATAGATTAATATAAATTTCTTTCCATACCATTTGTAATTGTCAATATAAAAGTAAAAAAAGGGTTTTTAACCTCTTTTTCTCTCTCCTTTGCCGCTTAAAGATTCTTCTTTTAGAAGTATCTCTCTAGGTACTTTTAGATTCAGGGTCCCCTGCTTAGATGTTCTCTGTTGTTTAGCCGGATCTGTCCTGCTTTCCTCTTTGTTTTCCTCCTGCACAATCTTATCCAGTCGGGTTTTTCTTTGAGGTGGCCATTTCTGACCACCGCTGCAACCGCCTTCGGGGAAGGGAGTTTAGACCAGCCAAGGAGGAGAGATGTGGCTCCCCTCCACTCAGCTAGCAATCTCCCTGCTCTTCACCACCTCTACAGGGTGCCTTCAGCCCCGAATCCAAAGGATCGGGGCGCTAAAGTGGTGAGCACAGATCGAAACCACGCACAATCACAGATTTTGGTCTGCTGCTGAAGAGACCCAAACCGGAAGAAGCTTCAAGAGCAAGAAGAAGGGCGGGACAAAGAAGAAGCCATTTTCAATGATCAAATAATGCAAAGTGTGGTAATAGGGGGAAAATGGGGGAAAGGAGTTAAAAGTTTGAGATCAAAGGGAACAGCCAAACAGAAAAATAGTCTGAAAAAGAAGTATAACATCAAGGAGAAGCAGAAAAGTACAGAAGAGAAAATTAGAGAGAGAAGAGTATAAAAAAAGGGATGAGAAAAAGGGGGGAAGATAGAAAGGGAAAGAACTTCTGAGGGACAAAAACAGGAAATGAAAAAGGGGAACCTTACTAGGATTAAAGGTATTTGCTCAGCTAGAAAACACATAGACAATGGTTAAATTAAGTTAAGTGAGGATTCTGCAAAGGTACAAAAGATAGTGTTGTAACAGTAAAATACTGTAATGAGTTAGAAATGAAATAAGTGAATAATCTATGAGATAAAACTGTATTGTTATGTACTGATATGTTTATTTATAATTAATGCAATAATAAAGAAGAGAGGGAAACATTGCAATTGTTTCTAAGGATTGATAAAACATTGAAAAGAAATGTGAAAGATTTATAAGGCAATGTATACCAGTTATTAGAATGAATTTGAATAATTATTTTGCTTATTAATAGCAAATAATTTATAAGATAAAACTGTATAACTATCCAATGGTATGCTTATTATGAAGAAGGGAGGGAAACATTTCAATTGTTCTCAAAGATTGATAGATATTGAAAAGAAACGTGAAAGATTTACAGGGTTCATACCAGTACTAGAATGATTTTGAACAACTATTTTGTTTACATACATACATATACATATATACGTACGTACGTACGTACGTACGTGTGTGTGTGTGTGTGTGTGTTTTTAAGTTTTCGCGGGTACTTACATGTGTGCTGTTCAGCTTCCTT
>BLBF01000003.1:39357493-39370613 GCA_015471245.1 Laticauda colubrina | reverse complement strand
GGACAGCTAGTTTGATACCCCTGATCTATAACATACATGCAAGGACTATAACAGCCACTATGTAGGACAGGCAGGAAAGAAATTTGCAGAGCACCTTATGTGTACTTCAGGTAGCAGTGAGAAGACACAACAAAAACTCCTTAATTTCACAAGACATGGACAAACTCAACCATAGTTTTAAATGAGAAACTGACAACATCCCAGACCACCAGATACAAAAAATACAAAAAATACTAGGGAATTTCTGGAAGCCTGACATTCAGATAAATCAGCCATCAAGAGAGAAAAAACACATTTACATTTACACATTATTTAAAATAGACAATTAAAAAGTTAAGAAAGAAACACAAAGACCAGAACATCTTTTCCTTATTTCTCTCCAACAACCAATGCCCAGATAAACAGGGATTAACACGAGACATCAAGCAAGAAGAAAACAATATTCTAATCAAGAAACTACCATAGAGCAAATCACACCCACTAATACTGAGAAGGCAAGCTACTAAAGATATAAAGAGGGAGCAAACCCCACACTCACTAGCACTGATGATGTTATCCAGTTGGGTAATAAAACATGTGCAAGCAAGCAAGCAAGCAAGCTGAGAAAGCACTATGGGCTTCACAGTTCAACTCTGTGCTACAAACATTATCTTCTGTTGGTATCTGTAGCTGTAGATGCACCTGTGTCTCTATCTCTATTTCTCTATCATCTATGTATCTATTGTAGTACTTTAACAAATACCATTTTAATCCCAGCTCATCCCAGACTACTGAAGTGTGGCCAGAATGATACATCAGCCTTATAGAAAGAAAAAGAGACGACAAGGGGACATAGACAGACATTGGTTGGCATAAGTTCATGGATATGTAAGTTATTTAGAAATAATAATCAAATATAATTTTTAAAAACAATTATAGGAGGAAAATAGTGATTGTTCAATTTGCAATCTGCAATCTTTATCAATTTGCTGTTGATAAACAACTGGAATCTCTACCACACCTTGTTATATTTATTTTCAGTGGGATTTTCATTAGGCAGTCTTGAAAGTAGAAAGATACTTCCAAATAGAAGTCTGCATGAAAATGGCATTCATGGCCTCCTATGCACAGTTTCTGACTCCTGAAAATAAGTGCTATTGTTGATCTTCTCATAGAAATATAAAATAAGCTTTTAGGGTTTGGGTTTAGAGATCCAAAACTGGAGGCCTCAGAGTCATCTGGAGCTCAAAATGTAAAATGTTCTTCATTCAACACGTGTATTCCAACACAATGGAATTTATTTCTAATAACATAAAAAGTCCATGTTTTTTTAAGAAAAAAATAAAATAAAATTTCATTGAGCTAAGTGTGATTTTTGCCCATGGAAAGGCAATAGTACGGGAATAATTTAATTTCTTAATGAAAGACTGTTCCAAGGTGTGATTTGTTATTGTTGGTTTATTATCACCAATATTTTTATTATATCATTTTGGTGCATATATAATTTCAACTTGTTTTAACCTGCCTAGAGACTTTTGAGTTGGATGGACTATAAAAATTGTAAATGAAATGTAGCAAGGACCACCAGCTTAGACAGTTTAAAAATGAATTCATTTTATTTACTTATTTTGCAGTACTAATGAACCCACCACTGTTCCAAAAGTCTCTGGGTAGACACAGTCTCTGGGTTGTGTCCAGGAGCAGACCCACTATGAGACAAGAATAAAATGTAATAGTAAATCAATCAATCAAAATAATGTCAGAACCTGAAAATAATTACACACAAAAAAGCAAGATAACCCTCAGATTAAAAACCTCAGAAACTCCTCAGATGCAACTGCAACCAAAAGTGCTCTGAAATAACATCCTTTAACTCATTTTCAGAATTGCAAAAATGTGATTGCATATTTTGGAGGGGCCATGGAAACTGTTCCAAACTGGCAGGAGAGAAAGTTTGGTCCAGTGGTTAAGGTACCAGGCTAGAAAGCAGAAAACTGAGTTCAAGTCCTGTATTAGCCATGAAAGCCAGATGTGTGACTTTGGACCAGTCCCTCTCTGTTCAACCCACCTCACAGGGTTGCTGTGGTGGGGACAATAGGAGGAGAAAGAAATATTGGAGATGTTTTCACCTTGAATTGTTTGTAAAAAAATAATAAAGGTGGGATACAAATAAATAAATAATCATGAATCAAGTGCCCAGATTGCAATTGTATGACCACAGGGATGCTGTGACAGCCAGCGTTCACCTCACAGGACTGTCGTTGTGGGGAAAATGGGAGAAGAAAGGTGTATTGGATATGTTTGTCACCTTGAGTTATTTGGAAAAATGATAAAAGTAGGATATGAAAATGCAAACAAACAAAATTCCACAAGCTATGTTCTAGAAAAGGCTTGCCTTCTTACTGATATGATTAATGTATTTATGATGACTATGATCATGATTCATCACTTACTGTATATCTTTTATGTACACTGGGAGCTTATGCACCAAAGACAAATTCTTTGTGTATCCAATCACACTTGGCCAATAAGGAATTCTATTCTGTTCTGTTCTTTGTGGACCTCATGAATTTGCCTCTCTGGCAATTGGACCAGGTGGACAGATTCAATTTTAGGGAGGCATTGTCTGATGAATCCTTTTGCTGCACCATTTTGTCCTCTAAACATAATAATCAGCACTTAACTAGCTCTCTAAATGTAATAATCAGTGGAGCCTGGAAGCCTACTGGTAATTAATGCAAAGATGAAATGTGATGTTACACTGGCAGGGCTCTCTTGCCAATAACTTTGGAACCAGATTCTGTATCAGTTTCAGCTTCTGGATTGTATCCAGAGGCAGACCCACATACAGTATGTTGCAGTAATCTAGTCAAGTAGTAGTCAGGCTATAAGTATCAGCCTTTCAATGTAGATCAGAACAGGAGTCTAAATCCAAATGATACATGAGAACAAAGGAGAGTCAAGTCTGAGACACTTTCTCAAATTACATTTCTGCCTTGGACTCAGATTTTCTTTATTGGACCACTGTCTTAGTTGTGGACCTGCTTCTCAAGGTTATTCCTTCTTCCCATTACAATAAGTTATTGAAGTCAAGATTTCTTGATCCAGGTGAAGCTGAAACCGGTATACTAGCCGAATTCAATAAATGCATGGGAAATCAATTTTTTTTTTAGTAATGATGGACATATGTTTATCTGTTGGGAAACATGAGCAGGTGTAGAGGGGACAGCCTTGAAGGACAGGAAGGAGAGCTGCTACCAAAGCAGCGGTCAGATAAGAGGGTTTGAGCCCCTACCAAGAAAGCAATTTGGAAAGTAAAAAGTAGGGAAATGATTTCCTACTTCACACAAAGATAAAATAATGGAGGAGGAAGACTTGCAAAATGCTGTTATTGTAGCTGTATGAAAAAATAGTCTTGGCCCATTGGGCATTTCTTAATCTGGGCTCATAGCAGGAGTGTGTTACATGCTGGACTAGCCATACTTTTGGTCTGAACTTGCACAACTCTTTTGATATTGTTAAGGTGGTTACTTTAGATATAGGCAGAAAGCATACTTTTGAACTGAAGGACCTCTTCCTGCAACAGTCTGGAGACTTACCTGATCCACACAGAGTCTTTACTCAACTTCCCATTATTGCTGGCTTTTTTTTTCCTTTTTGTTGGCATCTTCCCTAACAGTTCTCATGAAGCCAAGACAGAGTTGTTTCACCATGCAGCTGCCTTGTAAAGAGATTGAAAAAAAAAAAAGAGACAAGAAAAACAAACACCTCAAACAATGGAAGGACCTTTTTTAAAGTCAATAGTTACTGCTTGTTAGCTTTGAATAACCATTTAAATCATTAGCTCCTGGTGGCTGTTAGCAAAGCCCATTCTCCTCAGCTGTGCAGTGGATGGCGAATGGGGTCAGCTCAGCACTAGCCTAGTCTTCCAACAGGACAAAAGCCAGTCAGCATTGGCTAGGATGGGTGGAAACGGTCAGGGAGCCTTTGAACACCAGAAAACACCTGATGATGGATTGGCCTGGCAAGATTGATGCCTGATAATTCACTAGTGGAAAGGAAGGCTAAAGAAATGCCTCATTTCAAAATGAAGCATCCTTTCCTCTGCCTCTTCTGCCACACCATAGTCTTTAAAATGCTATCAGACTCTTTGTTTTTTGCTGCAACAGACGACAAGCTCCTTCTCTCCACCTGAAATGTGAGCTCATGATTTTAAAGCAGGGCTGTCATGCTTGCGGCCCATAGGCCAGATGCATCATGTACTGGCCACACCAGTTTAGTAAAGGGGAAAAGGTTGCGATATGTCACATGATGCCACCGTGACGATGTACCCATACTTCAGTTGCCCTCAATCCTGCACCCCCACAATGTGATACTGCACTTCCCATTATCCCATTAAGCTAGGGCAGCCATTTTGAAGGGGGATTTTGAGCTTGGAGAATGCTGTTGTACAGGCAGCATCTTCAAATCAACAGCAGTCCCAAATGTTTAGTTTCGGCTCTTAGTTTAGCCATGCTACTCATTTGCTATTTTATTTCCACTTTGAGTCTTATTTCAGTCAATGGCTGCAAAGATATACTGTCAGTCAAAGTTTGCTATTGATATACTATGATATACTATTCCTATTGATATATTGATATATATTTATATACTACTCCTATTAAAGGAAATTGAGGTCCTGTGATAAAAATCAATTATCTACAAAGTTAATATCCAAAAAAAGGAGAATGTTCTCTAAACCCTTTCAAGGAAATTCCATACACTCCGGTGCTTTTATGAGGCTTGTCGTAAGCAACCATCCTATGCATGTACTTCACTGGGTGGACAAACCAAATAAGCGCTTTGCTTGCCTTTTTGTTCCCAGTTTCTTCCAGGAGTGATCTTGAAGGAGGAAACTACTATGATCCTTAGGATTATTGAGAAATAAAAATTCACACCCACTGAAATAGACTCAAATACTAACATGGTAAGTTCTGTCATGGGATGTCCTCTTTAACACTTTGGACTGCTGTTCCTGTCTCTCCTTCTGTGAATTCTACAAAGAAGACAGTTCTTTATGGAACTGGGCCACGTTCATATGTAGCTTGTCCCAGTGAGATTGTAAAACATAAGTTCTACCTGACCCTCCAGCAAGGAGAAAGAACTCATGAGATCTGCCGAATATATTGGTGCTGGATTATTTAGGACTTCTTGGTTCAAATCCACTGTGTGGAAATGCTCTTGACAGTTAATTGACAGCTGGCATGTTTTTAAAAGCATTTTCCATTATAAAATGCAGCATCCCATCAACGTCTTCTCTCTAGTGGCCATTTCAGATGCCTCAACTGAAAACACAAAATAACTGTGGAATCATATGTTTCCTGAATTCATCACCCAGTGCCTCTCATGTTTTTCTTTGATTTATAATTTCTTCATGATGCAGGGAAACTATTCCAGAATGTCCTTTTGCAATTGATTAGAAATTAACACAGCTCCATTCCAGCTTAGCCAGCCTGATCCTTGCATGGTCTCACACCAGAAACTACTGAGCCAAAAGAAAATATATGTGTTTATAGCTTCAGCAGGAATGATTACAGCAAGCTTCCTGTTCTACCACAATTAAACAAACTGTGGCTTACAACAATATGTAAACTCCAGCCAATCCTTTCCACTGACTTCTGTAGCTCACACACATTTCCAAGATTGGCTCTATCCTGTCTTGTTCCTATGTGGCCTTCATACAAATCTACACTTAAACCTCTTACAATGAATGAAAGGTTTTGAAAGTAGAACATTATAGCACTTCTTAAACTTTGGATGTGAAGAGACCAATACTCTATCAAAAACCTGCCTAAGCAATACAAGGATGTGGAGACTATTTTTTTTTACCTCTGACATTAATAGTCTATCAAAAAAAGAGAGAAAAATCTGCAGTAGAAGACATGGGTGTGGATATGCAGGTAGATAGCCATTTTTATTCCTACTCCTAGTTATTCTGCCATAGTTGTCACCCCCCATAATTTCAGCCTTGACTTGATTGGGTGAGTCCTCACCATAATCATCCTTAGGACAACCCTGAGTTATTTTGGAGTATGATTCATATTTTAATACAGAAAATTCTGAAAACTAAGATAAAAATGAAACCAGAACTTTTCCTTTTGGGTCTCATGGAAAAAGAATTGGAAGAAAAAAAATGAAACTTTGTTACTATAAATGTTAACAGCAGCAGGACTATTGTATTTACAAAAATGGAAGGATACTTTGATTCCTATCATGGAAGAATGGTTGCAGAAGTTGATGGAGTTGGTGGAAATGGCAAAACTGACTACTTTGATTAAAGAAAAGAACATAAGCAGTTTTGTTTCCACATGGAAACTGCTTCTGAAGTTCGTGTTTGATGTGGAAAAGACTGTAACTCTGGATTTTACAGATTAGACTGACAGATCTTTATAGAAATGATGTATTCATACTATTATGGAAAAGCAAAAAGCTGTGATTTGTTGTTCATGCCTTATTTTACTGTAACAGAGAGAATCGGAAGTCAATGCTTCTTTTTTCTTCCCTCACTTCACTTCCCTTTTCCCCTCCCTCCTCACTGTTCTTCTATTTAATTTTGTATGTTATAATACTCTATAATTTAATTTTTAAAATGTAAAAAAAAAAAGGATAATCCTGAGTGCCAGCATTTCTCCTTCAAATGTGCCTTGAAGCAATTCCTCTTCCACTGCAGTCCAGCTCAGATCAAGACAGTTGAGCTGCCCAACAAAGATGATTGTGTGGGAATCATATACAGCACGGCACAAACATCATGTCTGGATGTGCCCTGCAGGTACTGCCCTTTGGGGCTACTGTGTGCATAGTTTAATCTGGGGAAAACTACTAATCTGAAACCCTCCACACTGTATTATCACGTGAAATGTTTAATGTATCTGGAAAGGAAAAATTTTAGATGTAAGGGAAACAATCATATTAACAGGTTAACATTATTTTGATTACATTTCAAATGATTTTTGTCACTTTTGACTTGGTATCACCGTCTTCTTTGGCTGAATTCTATTGCTCAGATTGTGCCTCAAAGCATGCCAGTGAAAGGCCCTGTTTGCCTCACCCATCACATGCCCACAACACACACTTTAGCAAGTGACAATAAACCACACTTCAGGGGAATAAATTGTAAGCTGCCCAGAGTTATTGACTGAGATGGGAGGCCATAGAAATCAAATAAATAAATATTTATTCACATTCTTAGTCATCCCCAAATTGTAAAAGAAGGCATTTTCTGGAGGCAACCGCACACACGACTCAGAATATACTCTACATTTGCTATAACAGATTACTCTGTTTTAAATTGAACTCTTGTTTCTTTTAATTCTGGCTTTCTTTATATTGGGGTCTTTGCAGATACTTACAGTAATTAATATAGTATAGTACAGGAAAGTAAACCACATCAAAATATTAATTATTTTGATCATAATAGCTCTGGTGATTGAAGGCTGCAGGACTGATAACACATTGAGAGATGCTTCCTTATTCTACAACAAAGCTTTTTAGTAGTCCTAGCATAAATTCCTGCAACAGCTTTCCTATGTGTTCAGCTAAAGTATTCACAACATTTATTAGTTGATCCTTTTGGAAACAGGAGTGCCAGGAACTGACCCCAGGATTGAACCCAAATTATGATGCACACCTTGCATGTACACACTGCTACCTGCTGAGCCTCGGCTGTGGTACTGAAGAGATTGAATGTGCTTCTGGCCGATAGGAAGCCACAGAAGTTGTCCGCTCATGGTAGGACAGCTGCTGATTCTTCTCTACTGCCATTACATGGCCCAGAACATAGTTCAGAAGATCCTTTCCAGTGGCTTCAGAATCAGTGCTGGATCAGTTTTTTGTGGCATCTAAAAGGCTTTAGCACATTGTCCACTATAGAAGTTATATCAGACTGCATGTTCCTGTGGTTTATGGAGGAGCCTATGAGTTGATGCCTTGATTTTTTGAGTAGAAACTTACACCAGATTGAATACATGCTCTCAGCATTCAGTCAACCCTTCAGTATCTTTCCATAAGTGCGGCCCTGTGGTCCAAGAAAAGAGAAATCTGAAGCTGTAGAAATGGCAAGGAAACAGAACTGAGTGGCTCAAGAGGAAGGCTGTATTGATTTAGGAGACAGAGGATGCTCTGTGGTTCAAAAGTTTTGGACAGAGATTTTGAAGTTGTCTCTCAGGGATGTTGTAGGAACACCCAGCATGGATATGCTAGACTGATCACTGGTCTGGACAAGATGAGCCTCAAAATCTGGAGATAAATTTAAAATAAGAGGGCTCCCAAAAACTCCTGAGAAGCAAGATAGGATATGCAGGATTTAAGAAATGATGTATAATTTAAAAATGTATGTCATCTTTAATACTTGATAAATAACTCAAGGAAACAAACATACCTAATATCCTTCAATAAACTTGGGCTGAGTGAGAACCCAAAGTCACCCATCTGGCTTTTCCTACCTAAGGTAGGACCAGAACTTCCTGTCCCCTTTGTTTCTAGCCTGGTGCCTTAATTGCTAGACCAGACCAGCTCTCTTGTTTCCATAAGAAATAATCACCAATCTTGGCAAATTTAAAAATGGTGGACTGATGAATGGTCCTTAGTGGCTTCTTCTATCATTAGTTATGTGTCTCTCTGTGATTAGGATGGTTCTGATACAAGCTCTTGGGGATAACAAACAGAAGGGTGCTCTTGCGCCCCTCTCCAGATTGGGACCTCCCATGGCCATCTGGCCAATCATTTAGGACTGGAATGATGGTCCAGATGGGCCATGAGACTGATCCCCAAAATGAAGGTTGATTTATTTACTTAGAGAGACAATAGCAGAAACTTCCCAGGGTTCTTGAATAGGTCTCCTAGAATGTACTTTCTAAAGAATCAGATCAGGACCAGATTATTATCCAACCCTCCTCACCCAACTTGGGATCTTTGGAATCACAGGAAAGGAGGTATCACACAGTCACCTGGACATAACTTGGACAAGGAGATGACATGTCTTGGTAATAGAAACACTTTGTTCCTTTATATAAACATTTATATTCTGCAGTTCTAGTTCTTAGGAGCCATTTGGGATGGCTATCAATGGTTGTAACCTATAACATTTGATTTTGCATTGTTTACAGCTCTGAAACCTGAATGTAACAAAAACTTCTAAGTATATTCAAAATGTAGGTTTTCCTGCTATTATTTCAGGTGGCATTCCCATCCGATCTTGACTGATTTTGAGAAAATCTAGGCAGTGTGGGACATAATTAGTTCTTGGATGGGAGACCACTAGGAAGTCCCATCAGAGTGGTCTACAACGAAGAGTTGAAGAAACATCCTCAAAGACAGCAGTGTCACACTGCTTCTGCTTTGCTGCCAAAAAAAACAAAAGGAAGATCAAAATGGACCTTTCCATAAATCAAGACCAACTTGTGAAATTCTAAACTTTTACTCCATAATAATTTTTTTTCCTTCAAAAATAATTATATGTATATGTATGTATGTGATGTGTTTATATATATATATATATATATAATGAATTCCAATGAATTCCAATGAATTCTTTTCCCTATCATTCCAAAGTGGGCCGGGAGGTGGCGCTCCCCACTTGCAAATCAGGCCAAAGCCAATTACATGTTCAATATCAGTGCAAATCATTGCTGTTGATAGAGATAAATGAGTAACACACCACCTATGTAACAATAGTTTTATTTGAGATGAACTTTTCATCAGCTGCTAATCATGATTTTTAATTATTTGCTTTGCATTTTCTTGTGGAGTAAAACCTCAGGAGAACTTACTCTTGTGTAGAAAATGAAAGGGTATTACAAAAAAAAAATGAATGTACATGGATTCTAAATATTTCAGGTTGTATGACTTTGTGTTTGACCTTAGCAGAAGATGAACTAATCCTGCAATATAATAGACTTTCATAGAGATATGGAAAATGGCTGCTTTTTTATCTCCGTTGCCATGGGAACCATCAGGGAGAAGGCCTAGCTGAGATGCAATAGGAGGTTATTAAATGTGTGCTTGTATATATTGGAAAAATACAGCTTTTTGTCATCCTGTGTCACTCATAGGTCTTTAATATGTAATGTTTAGGTTATTAATAAACGAACACAGGTCCATTTTTAGAGGGAACAACTGTGAATGTAGCTGTAAAAAATGTACAAGTTGAACATTTGCAAAAACTCTTTTATTAGGAGCAAAAGTGGGGGCTTTTTTTTTTTTAAAAAAAAAACCCTCTTTTTTGCTCTGGCTTTCCCCCCAGTGGTTACAGTTTCTTCTAACTGGATTAAATAAAGAAACATAGCATGTTCCATTACAACAGCAAGATGATGGTGGTGTTATGTTCACTGTTTTGCTTTCCAGGGCAGGATCTATGATGAAACTTACACCCCTTCTTTCCTAGCCGTAAAGTTGTGGAAGGTTTATTCAAGCCGTGTGTGTGTGTGTGTGTGTGTGTGTGTGTGTGTGTGTGTTTGTGTGTGTTTGCTCTGAACTCTGCTCTGAATCCAGAGGGAAACCTCGGGGGGGGGGGGCAGATCTTTGTGGAACTAAGGTTCTGGGGTGCTGCTTCGATTCTCTTTTCTCTTTCAGATCTCTTTCCGAGTAGTCCTCTTGGAAAGTGCCCATCAGAGTTATCAAGCTGGAAAGGCCTGTTCTGGAGCAAGACAGGGCAGATTTCCTTCTCCAAAAATCAGCAGCCCCTCCCCTCATCTTCCCCTTTCCCCTGAGGTCATCGGAGTGCCAAGGCCAACAAGAAACACCAGTACTCCTGATTTCTGAAGTTACCACTCTCTGTCCTAGCACAAGAATCGAGGAGGCATAAAGCAGGGGTCCCCAAACTTGGCAACTTTAAGACTTGTGGACTTCAACTCCCAAAAGAATTATGGGCTGGAAAATTCTGAGAGTTGAAGTCCACAAGTCTTAAAGTTAAAGTTGCCAAGTTTGGAGACTTCTGGCATAAAAGGTTGTTTGCTGAAGAGGAAGTCACCACACACCACACACTTAAGACATCTCTCCCACCAGGACAAGTCAGTAGTATCTCTTGGGGAGTCCATTGAACTCTGGTGGAGAGAAGGTGGCCAATTAAAGAGATTTCATCCAGCATCACAGGTTTGAGAATGGGCTGGAGCAGTGGTATATTAACCATTAAGCAAACTAAGCAAGTACTTAGGGCACCAGGACCAAAAGGGGGCGCCACAAAAACTTTTATGTAGCCTAAGCTTGGCTTTGTTTGTACAGTATGTACAAAGGAGAGAAAGGGCACTAAAATTTGTCAGTGCTTGGGGCACCAGTGAGCCTTAATCCACCACTGGGCTGGACAGGTCTTTTCTTCCCAGGACTGGGGAGATGAGTGAAGGAACTGAGGGGGAGAGAGGACACAAAGGTATTTCGAGTATTTGAGAAGTGTTGCCTTAAGAAAGGTTTGGAAACCCAAAGGAGGTGAGTGAGCGGAGGATGGAGCCCCCCTCTTCCTAACTCCATTGGTAAAGGGAAGCCAGTCCTCCTTAAAAAAAAACAAAAAACACCATACCTAGTTGGGCAGCAAGGAAAAGTAGGACATTGGCGCAATCTTGCTTTTCAACCTTCTCTGAGATGTGGTGATGTGGTTTATGGTGCAGAAGGTGGCCAGATCTTTCCTGAGTTACTCAATGGGGGATTTTTTTTTTTTTCCCCACGGAGCACCTGAGTCCAGAGAAAAGGGCAGCTTTGGATTTGGCCAGGTCCCGAATCAATCAGACCAGAATTGGAAGGGACCTTGGAGGTCTTCTGGTCCAACCCTCTACCTAGCAGGAGATACTACACCATTTCAGACAAGTGACTATCCAGTCTTTTCTTAAAAACCTCCAGTGACGAAGCACCCACAACTTCTGGAGGCAAGCTGCTCCATTGGTTAATTGTTTTAGGAAGTCTCTCCTTAATTCCAGGTTAAATCTCTCCTTGGTTACTTTTCAGCCATTGTCTTGCCTTCTGGGGCTTTGGAAAATAATTTGACCCTCTCTTCTTTGTGGTAGCCCCTCAAATACTGGAATATTGCTTCCATGTACCTCTCTTTTCTCTGGACTAGCCAAGCTCAAATCCTGTAACCTTTCTTCATATGGTGTTTTTTTTTTTTTCCCCTCCAGGCCTTTAATTGCTTTCCTTGCTCTTCAAAGACTTGGGGCTTCTCTGCCAGATTGATTCTTGATGCTGAAGTTGGTCAGGGTGGGAGGACAGCAGGCGGGCCTGCTTCCAGCAGGGAAAAATTCCAGTGCTCCGGAAAAAACAGTTGCCAGAGTACCGAAAACTTAGTCCAGCCTTTCCCCAAATCTCTGAGAAAACCCCTCTCTTCCTCCCCATGGGAGGAAGACAAACTCCCCCGAGGTCAACCTACAGCCCTGCGTTCATTTCCCGAAAACAAAGAAGTTCTTCCAGTCTTCCTCCTCCTCCCCTTGCCCCTCGGGGCTTGGCCCCTGCAAACAGCCCCTTCCCTGCCCAGGCCATCCATTTCTCTCCCCCCCCCCCCCCCCCGCCTTCCGAGGGTCTCCCGAAAGCTCTCTCCCCACCCCCAGAGGTTTTCGGTGGGGCAGGCCGGCGAGCAGTCACCCGACATCTGCTTCTTCCCTTTCTTCGGATCCCCTCAAGGCTCTCTGCTTTTAGCCAGGCGCCCCCTCCCCCTCGCCAATCCCAACCAGCGCCTAACTTCGTTTGTGGGGATAGAGATGGAGAGTTTCTCAGGAGGCTGGAAAGCCGCCTCCCTCCCAAAAGCCCGGATCCCCTGCGATTCAGCGACTCCTGGAAAGGGCGGCCCACTATTAATAAAAGCAAGGAAGCCCCCCAGAAAGATACCACCACCACCACCACCACCACCATTATCATCACCATCATCACGACCCCCTTGAGGCTGTTGTTGTTTATTGTTGTTATTACTGTATGATGATGATGATGATGTTGATGATGTATTTATTATTATTATTATTATTATTATTATTATTATTATTATTATTATTATTATCATTATTATTATCATTATCATCATCATTATTATTACTATTATTATTATTATTATTACTATTATCATCATCATCATCATCATCATCATTATTATTATTATTATTATTATTATTATTATTATTATTATTATTAT
>BLBF01000003.1:39318786-39345118 GCA_015471245.1 Laticauda colubrina | reverse complement strand
TTCTTCTTCTTCTTCTTCTTCTTCTTCTTCTTCTTCTTCTTCTTCTTTCTTTTGTTTTTTTCCTTTTCCTCCCCCCCCCATCCCCCCACCCCACCCCACCCCATCTTCCAAGGCCACCTCGCCGCTTCCGAGAGCTCTGCGATTTTTAAGCCAAACGAAACTAAAGGCGAAACGGTTTTGGGGTTGGAAGGAGGCGGGGGAGGGGGGGGCCTTAGGGGCGGAGTGGGAAGAAAAACCCACCGAAATGGAGGTAGCTACGGACCAGCCACGCTGGATGGCCCATCATGCCGTTCTGAATGGGCAGCATCCGGAGAGTCATCACCCGGGACTGGCTCACAACTATATGGAACCGGCACAGCTCCTACCTCCGGACGAAGTGGACGTCTTTTTTAACCATCTGGACTCCCAGGGCAACCCGTACTACGCCAACTCCGCCCACGCCAGAGCCAGAGTTTCCTACAGCCAGGCACACGGTAATTCGGCCTCCCCGTTGCCCCCTTTCTTCGCTTCCCGTTTTTCTGCTTCGGCCCCTCGGCGGAGAAGCGGCCCGGAAGGTTTCGGGCAAAAGCGGCAGGAAAAATAGCCAGGGTGGGCTTTGAATCCTGGGGGTGCGGTGGAGGGAGAGCCTTAGCTCGCCACTTTTGAGGGCCGCTTTTCATTGACGGCGGGGCTGGGGCTTGGGGGTTGTGGGGGGGGGGGGGGAGGAAGAAGAGAAAAGGGAAGCGACGTCCTTGTGCGTGGAGGAAGAGAAGGTTATTAAATGCATTTCTCAGCCGCAAGACAGGCCCGTTTTCCGGATGCCAAGTCTTCGCGTAATTTGAAACACTTTTTAAACGTTCGTCCTGAGCGCCCGCATAAGAGCTGTGTGCGTGTGTGTGTTTGTGTGTTTGCAAAGAACTCCATTTTTGGAAACTAGAAAACTACGCCAACCAGGACACCCTGCACACGTGTGTTCGCAGGCCGCCTGTCTTGCAAACCTCTTTGGGAAGCAAGCGCGGGGTGGGGAGAAAACGCCTCCACTTCGCTTGTCAGCTTGCTCCGGTTGACATTTTTACTTCCTTCCACCTTCCAACTAGTTTTGGGCGTCGGACTGTGGGAGCAGCTGGGCGATATAAGACGCCTGCCCGGCTCTGCTTTCCGTCACTTACCCTTGATCAAAGGGTGTGTGTGTGTGTGTGTCCCAGATGAACTGGGAGAGGGAGAGATAGAGGCAAAGTGTACACATTTGCGTATTTTTCTGCCAACCACCACCCGCACACACACACACACACACACCGATTTCTCGGAGGAGGCCCTCCTACGAGATGGCTTTTTAAAACCCGCATCTTTTGCTGCCTGTTTTGCGTGAGGGGCCGCAAAGAATTTGGGGGCCCGCGTTTCAGCCGGCTCCCCTCCGCGGGTTCAAGGGAAGGCGGGAAGGCAGCTGAGAGCCCTTGCCTCCTCCAATGGTGACCCGCGGTGGGGATTTGGGAGCAGGTCAAGGAGGGAGGGAGGCAGGCAGGCTGGCGGGGACGGGGGGGGGGGTGGGGTGTCCCGCTCTGCTTGTCCACCAAGCCCTGCTCCGGCAGGAGGAAAACCTTGGAGGGCGGAGGAGAGGCGAGAGTGGGAGACAAGCTTTTTTTCACCCCAGGCTTTCGGCCTGGCTGACTCGCGCCTTTTCCTCCTTTCCCAGCCCGTCTGACCGGCGGCCAAATGTGCCGGCCTCACTTGCTCCACAGCCCCGGCCTGCCTTGGCTGGACAGCGGCAAAGCGGCGCTCTCGGCGGCTCATCATCACAACCCGTGGACGGTGAACCCTTTCACCAAGGGGCCCTTGCACCCTTCGGCGGCCGGCGCACCGCCCGGCGCCATCTCGGTCTACCCGGGAGGCAGCAGCTCCGCGTCGAGCGCCGCCTCGGCCTCCTCGCTCACGCCGGCCTCGCACTCGGGCTCCCATCTCTTCGGCTTCCCGCCGACGCCGCCCAAGGAAGTCTCGCCGGATCCCAACGCGGGCAGCAGCGCCGCCTCGCCGGCCTCCGCTTCGGCCGGCGGCGGCGGCGGCGGCGGCGGCAGGCAAGATGACAAGGAGCCCCTCAAGTACCAGGTGGCCTTGGCCGACGGCATGAAGATGGAGAGCGCCAGCCCGCTGCGCAGCAGCCTGGCCGCTTCCATGGGCGCGCAGCCGTCCACGCACCACCCGATCCCCACCTACCCTTCCTACGTGCCCGCCGCCCACGACTACGGCGGCAGCCTCTTCCACCCGGGCAGTTTCCTCGGGGGCCCCGCTTCTAGCTTCACCCCAAAGCAGAGGAGCAAAGCCAGGTCCTGCTCAGGTAAGACCGCTTCTCCCCCCCCCCCCCGCCGCCCCCTTCTTCCCAAGCCTTTAAATCGCGGGTGGGAGTTGGGGGGGGGGTCGAGTGTAAAAGCTTTTCTGGTGGGCGTTATTGAATGAACGCCCCGTCTCAGAGAAGCGTTGGGAATCGTTTTGGTTTTGTGTTTTGCGTCTTGAGCTTTTGCTGCTTGTCTTTGCTGTCTCTCGGATAAAGTGTGGCATAAACGTTGTAAGTTGATGAAATCCCCCCCCCCCCCGTTAACAAATTACAGCCCTCGATCGTTAGTCACAGTTGTAGTCATGGAAGGATATGGGCCTGAGGAGGGTTTATTCTTCTTCCCTGTGAACTGCACGACTCTGGGATGTATTCTGTTTAGATCATTCACACCAAAAAATAAGCATTGGAAAATGTTTCAGGAGGTCAAAATCTGCACAAGTATTTAATAAGAGCAACACTTTTGATTTGAACATTTGAGACATGATCATATGGACCGTGTTTCTTTCCAAATTAAAAAATACTCTCCCTCTCCCCAAATATATTTGACTAATATTTTTTAAATACTCGCGCGCACATAAACGCAATCTTAACAGGACTGAAACGAATGCTTAACTGCTATTCTCTAGTTTAATACTTCCTAGTTTAATAAGTCCTAGTTTAATAATTCCAAATAAATAATCCAGGGACATAACAATCATGAATAGCTAGTATCAGTGAGCTTCTGGAGCTGGGTCATTTCTTCAAAAACTCTCCTTCACGTGTGGTTTAAATATGCTAAAGGATAAGCATTAAAGGTTTTTTTTTTTAATGGCTAGTTTTAAATTTTCCTGATCAGATTTGAATGGGTTTCCATACATTTTAGTGAGAACATGTAACAACATTAAGTTATCAGCAGTTTTTCCTGAGAATGGAGCGAGCACAAGAGCATTTCCAGTTTGTTATCTTTCATAATTTTAGTTTTTGCTAATTAGTTGGTAACCCAAGTCTTTTTTTTTTTGTTCCAGTCACTGATCTCCATAGAATTCACTCCTTGCTGAGCCCAAAAGCTGCCATAATCCATTAAAAAAAAAATAGACACACAAAGTTTGTAGATCTGAATTATGCCAATAAGAGTTTTTATTGGTAAACCTCTTAATGCAACCCCATGAAAATCTGGGGCAACTGAATTCATTGGAAAATCCTGATATGCCTTATACTCTTTTGGATGGGATTTCCATTACTGAAAATTTTAATTAATTTGTTACCTGCTTAATAAAGATGATCTTTATGGTAAATTTCTGTTAACTGTCAATAAAGTTCATCTTCATTAAACAAAGGACTGAAATTTACAAGGTCATTTTCTTAGAACGTCTACAGAACTTTGCTGTCTTGATACATGCAAAGAACAAAGTTCAAACATAGTTATATAGAAGTGCAGGCTTCCAAAATATCTTTATAATGATAGTTTAAATGAATCCAATAAAACTGGAGGAACATCATATGTCTTAGTTAACTCCAGTTCATCTGTTTGTTAAACCTGCAACTTATTTGCCTGTTGTTATCTTCGCAGATTTCAAGCCAAACATGCTCTTACTTATATATCTTTTTTAAAAAGACATTCAGTGTAATAAATAATACTCACATGAAACCAAACTTAGAATATTTTATACAAATTTAATATTGTAATGGCTGTATTAGTAAAAAAAAATAAAATTTATTGTGATATCAAAGAAAAACAAAACAAGATAGATTTGCACCTCTTTTCAACATGGATAGTAATTCAGAGACATGACTGCTTTTGGGAACATTACAAGAAAAGTACAGTACGTTTTGGTTGCTTCTCTGTTTGGATCATCTTCTTTCATGAAATTCTGGAATTTTATGTTATATGCCTCAGTGATAAGATAAATTTGTTTTTTTTAAAAAAAAATCAGCTATTTTTATAAACTGCTCTCCATTGCAGTAGGAATTGCTGAGAAATTTGGTTTCAACCTTCCTCCCACAACTTCTGTCCTCCTTTGCCATGCTCTACACTGTTTATGAGATGAAGAAGTTTCCCTACATTTTGTAATGGAGATCCTGTCTTGTAGATGAAACTGGGGAGAGTTCGTGACCATTTAATGTTTTTGTAGGAAAAGCAAGACTCACGACAAGGCGACTCCTGCAGCTTCCTGCTTAAGGAGGGACAAAAGCTAGGAACTCCTGGCTTCACAGAGGTCCCTCATTTTTCACTCCAGCCAAGGCTGTTTAAAAACCACCCACTCCATAGATTAAAGGAGACACAGACACAGCTGAACTTAGCATGGCCAGCTCAAGTTACTGCCAAAGTGTATTTCCTCTGCATTAAATACTGTATGATTTGCATAAGCTCTGCTCAAAGAATTTCCTTGCCCTCAAACAAATGAACTTTTAGTTAATATTCTTGCCCCCACCCCCTCTCCTCTTAAAAAAGACTCCTGTTGAACAAGCAGCCATGTTTAAGCATTTTGAGGCAGATCAATCTTAAGCCCCATAACAAAGAGAATGCATAATAAATCAGATTTTGGATACGAGGGTATATGGAATGCCCAGAAACAAAAGTTAATTCTGCTTCAATCTAAAGAGTGCAACGTTTATAAGAAAGAAAGAAAAAAAAAGAATTGGGCAAGCCAGAGGAAGAGAATTTTTCTCTAACTCCAAAACATTAATGAACAAAGATTGTGTATTCTTGTTTCAGTTCCAATATTGCTTCTTAGATGTTGGAGAGAAGAGAGAGAGAGAGGAAAGAACAGCTTATGACTCTACATTTTGGAACAGAGTCTGTTTTCTCATGTGGCAGTTGTAATAAAAACACCACTGTCTTGGTTAGACAGAGTTATTGTTACATGAGAAAATAAATGCTTGAAAGCTGCATGTTCCTACCTTTTATTGTATGTACTGTCAATGTTGTGTCACTGACCTGTCTTTTTTCCTTCCCTTTGAAATAAATTTGAATAATAATAATGTGCTGTTTTGATATCTGGAATCTACCTAAATGGACAATGCAAAAAGCTTTTGTGAATTTGTTTTTAAAGAAAGAAATCCGGTTTCTTCGTGTTTCCATTTAGAAGGCAGAGAGTGTGTCAACTGTGGAGCTACTGCTACCCCTCTCTGGAGAAGAGACGGTACCGGGCATTACCTGTGTAACGCCTGCGGGCTGTACCACAAAATGAACGGTCAAAATCGACCTCTCATTAAACCTAAGCGGAGACTGGTAGGTGCCTGTTTCTCTATCAGGTTCGGGGCAAAATGGTTTCATGGGACCATCCCTGCATATGAAGGAAGAGGGTACATACAACCTGGACCCATCTGTGGGGTTCAGAACTTGCCTGGAAGCTAGATACTGTCTGCACATGAAGGCTGTGTCACTGAGGGGCGAAAGCGTAGCCTAGGGAACAAACGGCTAGGGTCCCACCCATAGAAATTTACATGCCAGGATGCAAAACAATAACCATTTCATAGGGGGATATTTACATGCGCATTTATGTTCTCATAGTCTATTCTTGACTACGTCCTGTGATTTATTGCCCGTCCAACAATCTTATGAAGTAGGCCTATGGCATAGATATTCGCTGCTTCACATGCTTACGTTCTGCTTGTCTGTATTTTTGCAACACATTTATGCCTGTTTCAGAGTACTTGCCCAATTAAATCAGCCTATTTCTTCCTGTGCGTTATTCTGCCTCTTTTATCCAGAAAAGACAGCTTTAATTCATTTGACCTCTTGGACAGGTCAGATGGACGCTCAAACTGAAAGAATCACTCTTGCCTGCCTGCCCTCCCAGCTGAAAAGTACAAAAAGTGACCCAAAACAGAATGCATTAAAAAATAATAGATGAGTCAAAACTGTTTCTGTCTGTTCAATCATTATTTGGATGGTTTTGTAGTCAGAGATTCCATGGTAAACCTAACATTAGTCTTCTTTAGAGACAATCCTCTGATTGCCCTTTTCAAGGGCTGATTATTTTTCCATGGAGTCACCTATACTTTGTATTTTCATTTCAGGGTTGTTGATTTTTTAATTTTTGAAAAAAAATTCTGAGCTCCTGGTAGTAGTTTCCTATCCGGATATCTGTATTCTGAAGATAAGGAAACTTTGTGTATCTGTTTCCTGGCTCTAAAAGCTTTAAAGAGTTTCTATAGGCAAGCCATGTTATTCAGGCAGTCTGTTTTGAAATTGCAAATAGGCTCTGCTGTACAAATATTTGTTTTAAAAAAGGAGAACACACACAGACACACACACACACACAAACACAGACACACACATAGAACAATGTGATTTAAGGGGACCAAAAAATGCCCTTTCTCTTTGGCAGGGGGCATTTTTCCAGAATGATTATAAGGCTGAAGGAATAGTGCTAATGATCTAATGCTGAGACAGGATGCAGAGGATTTTGAGGGTCAGAACTTCAAGCGAGCGATTGTTTTAATTACTTACTTTTCTTTCAAAGTGATTGACACAACTAGAAAAATGTTAAGACAACAGGGAAATGTTATTGTCTCTGACAGGGCAAACTCCATCCCAGACTAAATGGGACAGGGTGCAGAGTTAAGGGGCCAGTGTCTAGTAGGACACTGGAATAAGAAATAAGGAATAGGGGATATGAAAACATAGCACTCTCTCTCTTTTTTTTCCACAAGTATAGATTTTAGTCGGCGAGTTTCTAGAGATATGTGCGTGTATTAAATGTTGGATCAGAGAGAAGGCAATTTTAAAATTTGGAACAAATCAATATAGTCATCATTCCCTTGTTCAGTGAAAAATAAGATGCATTTTAAAACTCGATTTTATCTTGTCTCATCTTGAAACAAGAAAAAAATTGGAAGTGAGAATAGAAAGGGGACCATTCGTATATCTTGTCCCAAGCCTATAGCCTGATAAAAAAAACAATTATCTTATTCTAGCAGGAGCCTCGTTGCATCAATTGATGCACTGGTTTGGCATCTCTTAGTTCAGTGTTCCCAACCTTGGCCACTTGAAAATGGGTGGACTTCAACTCCCAGAATTCCCCAGTCAGCCATGTTGAAGTCCACACAGCTTTAAGTGTCCATGGCTGGGAAATGCAGTTTTAGACTTCGAGGTTCCTGGCAGCAGAAACCCCTTTTATGGGGTTTCAACAAGAAAAGGAAGTATACTTGACTAGTTTAGGTATCCCCTTTTCTTAAACTGTATTACATTGCCAGTGAATTAGCTCAGTAAGGGTTCTCTGATTTACAGTCTTGCAGGTTGGCAATAACT
Organism: Laticauda colubrina; assembly: GCA_015471245.1. Lineage (NCBI taxonomy): Eukaryota > Metazoa > Chordata > Lepidosauria > Squamata > Elapidae > Laticauda > Laticauda colubrina. The sequence continues at coordinate 39,337,574 of BLBF01000003.1, read as the reverse complement.
GTAGATCAGTAATAGAGCACATTTTTTCACGCAGACAGTTGGAGGTTCAATTCTTAGTAAATGAAAAAAAAAATAGATGCATGGGAGAGCTTTTTCTTGGGGCCACACTGGTATTTGGAGTAGACTAAACTATATGGACAAAAGAGATGCAATTTGTTTTAAGGGAGCTTTTTACAAATGGCATCAGAAATACTCTTAGTTAGGAAAATAATATAATTGCCGCTTCTCCAGTGTATGCTTAGTCCCGTTTTAAAAATTTAAATAATATTCTTTCTTCTCCCATGTTGTTGTTTAAACAGCAATTAATTCCAGTTAGGTTTATGTAGGAGAATTGTCTGAAGGATTCTGTCTGTTATTCTCTCAGTTATCCTTAAAAGTATTTTAAATTCTGCTACTTGACATGGATGCCACATTCAGCTATACTGAATTTTTAAAGGGTCAGTTATATTCCTTTTAATATGTGTCCTAGTTACAGTCATTGATTTTCCTTTCTTACTGTTGAACTGTATGATTCTATATATAAAGTTGTACACAGCCTGGGTTAGTGTGAGTCCCATTGAAATCAGTGGGATGTCAGTAATAGTATTCGGTGAAATAAAGGAATATCTTTATACGTCTCTTATTATTCTTGAATTTGTAATAGAAAGTTGTGCAAGATTCATGAAAAATTGAATGTACGTGGTAGATAATTCAGTATATATTATAATGGGAAAAGTATTAATATTTGGCATACATAATAAAATCAGGCTTTCTTAATTGCCTCGTGCTTTCAGATTTGTTAGACTACAATTTCCATAGTTCTTAGACATAATCAACATTTTAGACTTTTCATAGTATTAATTGTCTTGTGGTGGAGATTGGGTAGAATATTAACAAAGCCTGTTTTATGAGACTCCAGATTTAGATTAAAGAAAGCACTTTCACCACATTTATTTGTTCAGCTTTCTATGTCCCAGGTTCTCTCTGTGTTTTTCATTCTGAGATTTTAAAAAAATATTAAGATTTAAATTTGCATAGTTCTCATGCTTTAACATCAATAGCAGAAGGACAGGCTTCATCTTTATTTTCAAGAATGCATCTAGGTCTCAAATAAAAAAGATGAGTTGTTGCATAATTGGTGCTCTGTTTGGGAGTAACCCTAGCTGCTCACAAAAAGGGAGCTAGTAAACAGAGGAAGAATTTTGAGAAATGGAACTTTTAGGGAGGGTTGGTTGCATTCAGCCTTATATCTGGCTCTTTCCCCTTTTGAAGTAAATCAGTGAAGTTTTCTGAACCAAATCACCAAAATTCTCCTCTTTTATGATAATGCCTCACCATTTTCTCAAGGTTAGAATGAACCCACCAGCCTTTATACTTGGGAGTCTGATCTAAATGATGAGAAATATTGGTCTGATTTACATTCTCAATAAATTAGGATTATATAGTGGCTAGCAGTATTATTGCATGGCTGCTTCCAAAATCAGCACAGAAATTAATTTGATTTTAAAAGGCCTCTCTCACAGACTAAATATTTTATGTGGGGAAAAAGCATCTATATTTCCACATACTGCCTGAAAGAGGGAACAAAATTATTTCCTGAAACAGGAACCCTTTCTTACCAAAGAAAGAGAGGGTGCATTTTCCTCTACTCTTAAAAACTTCTGAAATGATCCTATTGTTTTCAGGGTTATGGGTCACTCCGCCAAGAACCAATTTAAGGGGGAAAGGCATTTTTTCTGAATGTAAATCTTACTTTCATGTACAAAATCAGTCCCTACACTCCCCTTTTAGGGCCAAGCAAAAATTAATGCAATTCCTATTGGAATCCATAGCAATCTTTCCACATATTAGCACAGCAATGTATTATTAGTACAGGTCATTTATTTAAGCTGCTCAAAATTTCAGCCTGAATACAAAGATTTATAGAACAAATGAGCTAATCAATAGATGCGACTGTTTGACTGGCATTTGTTTGCTAAAGTGTAGCAAATTCATTTACTTCTTTTAAGATACGAAGAGAAAGTTATCAGTTATATATTAAAGTGAAAGCTACGGTATAATACAACTGTACCTGCATCATCTTTACAAATATGGTAATTATGTGGAAGAAAATATACTGAAGGCTTTTTCAGTATAGCATTATAGATCCCTATTATTACAATCGGGTTGCTGAGGCAGAGTGTTAAGTACCGGAACAAGTAGCCTAAATATTCCAAATCCTTAAATTGCAAGTTATTAAAATTAAATACATTTGTCTTTGAAAGGATTAAAGCACTTTGGTCCTTATTAATCAGAAATGGGGCATTTACATGCAGTTTAATTTACCTTGTTTTTTATGAGTGATGGTAAAAATACACTCTCGCTAATTAAAAGTCTGATATTTGTAATGTCTTGGCATGTGAATGTTCAAATAGATGTTCAACAAAAGGGCCAAGAATACCAAGCCCTGAGGCACTGCACAAATGAGGAACCATTAGCTTGACCTCTCCCCATCAATGTTGACTACAGAAAAAGAGTAAAACCACTACAGTGCTGTGTCCCCACTCCAAGACCCCACAGTTAGGATTCTTAGTCCGGTAACAGCCTTTCATGGGAATATATCACCACCTCCTTTGAAGCCAAAGGAATGATACCCTCTGTCACCATCAGATGGATCCAATCGCAGATCACCTCATAGGCAGATTTAAGAGCTCAGGGGGGAACCTGGATCTCAAACACAAGCGACTTTGCTTCCAGTTCTGACGACTGACCATTACTTCAGGAGGCAGAGACCATGCCCTAGGCTCTTCAGTCCAACTCTGAGTGTATGTGAGACTTTATCCGCGACTTAGCTTGAATATTCTTCACAGTGATCCTGTAGGTTTTCTTGAGGGTGCCCCTCATATAAAGCAAGATTCTGTTTTGACATTTTTTTTGTCCAAATTTCCTAGTAAAGGGAATTATGGTAGCTTCACCTCTGCTTAGCTTTGTGTTCTGCTGCTTTAAGCAGTTTTTGCCTACTCCAGTTCTGAGGCTGGCTGGGAGAAAATGAGTTAAAATGATGAAGTGGAATAAGAAAAGGGAAGAGTAGTGTGTGAGTAGTTGTCTGTAGAGTTCAGCTACTTGACCTACATATTCATTATTTTCCAACTTGCCACTCTTCGTGTGTGATATAATAGTTTTAAGAAGTTGAATTCTAGGAATTGTAGACCCAATATATTTGGAGGGCTTTAGAGGTGGAGAAAGTCAATGAAAAGAATAACCCTCTACAGGCCTGACACATACATAGTATGTAGGTGGCTGACATGTTTCTTGATTTTTAGATGTGTTTTCACTTAAAGAACACCAACTTTCTGTGATTTCTGACATAACCCTGAAGTTCTTCATGCATAGCTGTAATTTACTATTCATTGGCTAGTTGACTTCCCCTGCCCCTGTGCAAAAGATGAGAGGACAATTGCTTGGAAGGGGGTAGGATGGGGAAACAGGTTAATTGCATAAAGCTATCCAACACTAACAAGAAAACAGGGACATTAAAAAGCATTTATGATTTTGAGTTGGGTGTGGAATTCACATTATCCATCAAATAGTCCATATATGTTTGAATGATAAAGTCCCAAAGCAAAATAAAAAAGGCTGAGAACTTTAAGAGAGGGTGGGTGAATATTTAATATTTAATTTAAAACTAATGCAACAGGCAACACCGAAATAACATTTTCTCCAACATATTTCTATTTATTTTCATCTTTAATTAGTCAGCTGCTAGGAGAGCAGGAACCTGTTGTGCTAACTGCCAAACCACCACTACCACTTTATGGCGACGTAATGCCAATGGGGATCCAGTTTGTAATGCCTGTGGACTGTATTACAAATTGCACAATGTGAGTATTTTCTTGCCTTGTGTCTTCTTTTGCTTGCTTAGCTGAGATTGATGCCTTAACTGCCTGCTGTCCAGTATCCTTTGCATTCATTGCAAAGGGACACATTGAAAAAAACAACACAATCCTCTTTAATGTTCCCAGGGGAAGTCATAATCATTCTTTGTTGGCATAGTGATGCTGGGTTCAATAACATTACAATGTGTTAGCTTGGCTTCTAAAGCCCAGATAATCTAGACAAAAGAGAGTTATAACTCACAATTATTGCTAAAGCATATTCATTTCTTCTCTACTGTACCCAAGAAATGCAGAAGATATTTAACACACTTTTGTATCATGAATGATTTTTATGTAAGCTTGCGTTTCAAAACAAAACAACAATTAAATGAATCTTAAAAATCCAGACGAGGTTCAAGGAAAAAATATTGGATGTATTTGAGCATATATAGGGCAAGGTGATGGACTTTTAAAACTCCAGGTATGAAGTCAATGTGGAAATGTGTGCAGAATATTGTGTATATATACAGACAGATAGAGGTAAAGATACACATGTAAATATGAAAGACAGTTTGGTATAATAGTTACAGACACTGGATTAAAAACAGAGAAACTATGAGTTGTAATTCAGCTTTAAGCATCAAAGCCACATGAAGTTTTAGGTCAGTCACACTTCCAGCCCTATGAAGGCAGAAGTGGCAATCCAATTCTAAAAATATTGCCAAGAAACTCTGCACGAACCCTGTCTATATAGTTGCCAGGAGTCAACATTGACTTGAAAGTGTATGTACCCCCATACATACAAATTATCTAAGGATATAGAGTTGATTTATTGTTAAAGAGCCAGAATAAGGAATGGAAGAGTGAAAGCAACCAGATCATACTTGAGTTTGATATGTTTTTATCCAATAAAGTTAATTTATAAACACAAGTTGCTGGGAGAACAAAGTGAAAACTATATAATGATGGATTAGGGGGAGGAGAGCACAAAATGATTGCTGCTCAGAGAAAATTGAGAGGGTTGTTCAAATATTTTTCTTTTTGCACAAAAAATATCACTTTGCTTGCAGGAACCTGATTTTCTCATTTCTTGCAGGTGAACAGACCGCTGACTATGAAGAAGGAAGGGATTCAGACCAGAAATAGGAAAATGTCCAACAAATCCAAGAAGAGCAAGAAAGGCTCTGAATGTTTTGAGGAACTGTCTAAATGCATGCAGGAGAAGTCCTCGCCTTTCAGTGCTGCTGCCCTGGCTAGTCACATGGCACCAATGGGCCACTTGCCACCTTTCAGCCACTCTGGACATATCCTCCCAACTCCTACCCCCATTCACCCATCTTCCAGCATCTCATTTGGGCATCCACATCCATCCAGCATGGTCACAGCCATGGGATAGAGTTTAATGACTCTCACGGACTTCCAGAACTGGGCTTGGCCTAAGAGAACAGGAAGGAAAGAGGAAAGAGACCATAAGGAAGGAAGGAAAGGAAAAGGGGATTTTGTTCCAGTAGAATTCAACTCCTAGTGCTAAATGGAAACTTTGCAATGATGGGTCTTCTGCAGAAATGCTAAATGGTGCCTATTATGCACTTTGCTCCCTCAGGTAAAAGGAGAAAGAGGAACTCATCTGTTTGTCCCAGTGGAAAGGAAGGGTGGCCAAAGTAGTGAAAGAAACTAGAGCCAGCCTTCCTTTCCCTTTGTTCATTACTGTGAATACTGTAAAGCAATTAACCATCTCCTGAAGCAGAGGAAGTTCAGTAGTAGCCACGCTTGCTGGATTTCTACCATGGATTGTGTTTTGTGGGGAGGAAAAATGGACTTTATTAAAAAAAAATCTACTTTTTAAGGAACTAGTCACATAAAAAAAAATATTTATTTTGCTCTTGTGCTCCAGAAAGAGCTTCAAAACTCTTGCATGAATTTATGGATCTTTTATTTTTATTTTGTTTAAAGAAACATGCAACCTAGTAGAAAACAGTTTTTCTAATTAATATTATTTTTTATTGCTTAATGGTCACATTTTTGTTTCTCTTCATTGCTGTCACATTTTTTAAAAAAGAAAACTATTAGGAAGAAGATGTGTGTGAGAGAGGGAAGCTGTTGGCTTTATCATTGATTTCAAATAGCCTCAGGCATGGATTATTCAGACATAATTTCTGCAGTCTCTTTCTCAGTGTGAATATCTTGACATGAAAGTGTGGCATTCTACAAGGGAGCAGATACACTGGACAAATGGCTGAAAGGTTTTCCACAGGGAACAATCTTGCTTTGGCTGGAGAATAAAATAAAGGGAATTTGGATGTCTTTCTCACCATATTTTTTAAAAGAAGATATTTGTGGACAGCTAGTGGGCTGATAAGGGGCATTCCCACCTCAAACCATTTAGCCTGTCCTAAGGGCCTCTTCTTTGCTCTCTTGATTGCAAGTCAGCATAGACATCAGGTAGCTTCTCATAACTTATTTCATTGCCTTAGCCCAGACTTCCCCAGCTTGGTGTCCTCTCCCCAGTTACAGTCCTACAGTTACTGTCTCCTCAATCAGTATGACCCATGACATTCCCTTGGAGAGCAGGGACATCCCAAGACATCTCACTGCCAAAAGCTGAGAGAAGATTATCCTCCACCCTATTTAATGCAGAGGAGCTAAATGAATCAGGTGGTCCTTAATAATGTGGGCTCCCCAACTGTCCAGCTCCTTTCATGGCTCAGTCTTCTGGGTTGAAAATCTTCAATAATATCTTGCATTAGGATTCACAATTTCTCTTCTGAGACATTTCTCCCATTCAGGTTTATGATGATTACCTGTATTATACAAAGACAAATTGACAAGGTAGTGAACTGCCTTACAACAGACCCGCCAGCAGCTATATTCTGCAGCAGCTGTCTTCTGCTACTTTCCCTTTTTCTTCTGTAAGATTGTTTAACAAGAGGTGTCAAGTACCGAACCTATGAAACTTTTGACGAACAAAACATCTATGCTGCTAGGTAACCATGGTCCATTTAGGACAGTGTTTCTTAACCTTTAAACATCTTTAAGGTTTGTAGACCAACTCCCAGAATTCTCAAGCCAACTTGCTGGGGAATTTGGGGGGAGTTGAAGACTATATATTTTAAAGTGCCAAAGTTGAGAAACATTGCTCTAGAGGACTATATTCTTAGATTCAAGATGTAATTTCAGTTCATGGCAGGAGAAGGAAAACTCTTTTAAATGAACATCCTGAAAGGTGCCCTCGTGATGATTCAGTTTATTCTGTTTTCTTAAGAAGTTTGCCCAAGACACATAGAGTTCATCTCATACTATCTTATTATAACACTTTGGCCAAGCAAAGATGGAATTTGCCACCTGTAGGCACAGATGTTGTGACAAATGCTCTGCTTGACTAGAAGTGAAAAGCAAATAAGTAAATGAAGATCTGCAAGACAGGAAGGGAAAAAAGAGATATTTTCAACTCTTTCTGATAGATCAGATGTAGCAACATCAAAAAAAGTGATCTGCTCATGGAGAAAATGGGGTATATGATTTCCTATAGCATCTATATAAATATATGTAGATAGATAGATTTGTTTTTAAAGAAAATCACAAGTGTCCAGAAACAAAGTTGTCTCCCATTCTGAAACCATACTGTACGTAAACAGCTGAAGAATAAAACTTGCCAGTGTGAAATGTATTCTATTGATTGTTATGATCTGATGACTTTCATGATTACAAGGTCCAATATAACATATGATGTACATATGTAGCTATATTTCTGATGGAAAAAAATGACCCCAATTAACAAAGGGGATTGATAATGTAAATCGCATAAAGCTAACTCTGTGGCAGGTTTTTAAATGTATTTTCCCCCACTTTTTTTTCAGGTCAAGCCCAACTTGTATCTTTAACTGCAAAAGTCTGCTTTAAAAAAATCCAAGTGTACATTGTTTTTTGCTTCCTCCTAAGTCTGTAATTCAGTTTTTGGTACAAAGGACCAAGCATTCCGAGCAAATGCCTTTTCTCATTGTTTTGGTTTTATAGGCATAATGTAGTTGCACTTTGTGAAGAAATAGAAATGACAGAATGCCCCTCACCACCACAGAAAAGCCCCACAAGAAACTCCCCTGAACAAAAACTGAAAGGAAATCCACATGGGATAAATATTAATTTCTGTAAGCCAAGACGGAAATTATTTACTCATTTTTCTTGATTTGGGTGCGTGCATATGTGTGTGTGTGTGTGTGTGTGTGTGTGTGTGTGTGTGAGGAAAGGGGATTTTTAATGTATATGGTACAGTTATCCACCTTTTGTAGTAACCAGTTCAAATTCTGTTAGGGTCAGAAGTGGGTGGGAGTGGCTGGGTGAGAGAATGAGGGAGATAATAACGCTAGGAAACAAATCCACCCAGTGCCACTGCTGCCCTGTCAAAGGCGAAGCCTACTCATGCCCTCCTTTTAGGAAGACTGAGGCTGCACATCCCAAATGCTTGCTGGACCGAGTCCAAGGTTGACAAAGTGCAATAGATTGTCAGTCACTGCAGCATAAAAGTACCACAGTCAGGATTTAAATTATTTTGTACTTAATATCAGCATAAAGATTTGGCAGTATTTTCTGGTTTTTTTTAAAAAAAAAATTGGCTTAAGTTTTGGATTAGTGAACTAAGTTATTGTTAATTATGTACAACATGTTTATATATTGTCTGTAAAAAATGTATGCATCCCTCATATTCCTTCAAGGTGAATACTGCTAAGAATAATAATAATAATAATAATAAAAAAGATTACCCCCTTTTTGTGAAAGCAATTCTTGTTCTACTTCATGGATCCTGGATGCTCCTGTTCCTATGCGGGATGACCTTACATTTGTGAGGCAGTAACATTGGTGTAATGGTGATGGGTGGAGGAGAAAGTTAGAATATGGAAGGCAACAGATGGAGTAGAAATGGACAAGGTTCTAAAACAAGGTTAAAATGTATGAAACAGTTTATGTCTGGAAAATGTCCCTGTGCAATGAAGATACATTAAACTTCTTTAATATAGCTCCTAAGTTGATACTCAAGAATCCAAGCTAGAGATTGTCTTGCTAACTGGCTCAGGCTGCTTTATCACATGAAGAAGGTGGATCAAAAGATCCAGGGTACTAAATTGAAGTGACCTAGATGAGATGCCCTCTGGAAGTCTCATGCATTCTTCTGGGCTTACCATCTTCTAGTTCCTTGGTTCTGGTGATCTTTCATCATCTCTGTTCTGAGTGGCAGTGATTCTAGAACATTTCATTTAAAGTGTTTTTAATGTATTTCAGAAAAAAATATGATTGCAACTGTGCCTATCCACTTTATTGTTTTATAAGAAATGGAGGAGGATGGCAAAGAGAGAATGTACTCTGTGAGTACTAGAACTTTGTTATATGTTTTTAATGTATTAACTAAATTTATAAGGCTGCCCAACTCAAACAATGTGACTCTGGTCAGCATACAGCACAAAAGAAATGATAAAACAAAAAACAAGAATACTGCGCAAGTAAAATGTGGCATTTTGGTTCCTCCAATGCTCAACCTAGTGTGATTAATTAAAAATGTTTGGAAACTTATGGAATGACTCATACAGGTGCCTATTAACTTGAAATAACTCTGGAGTTTAAATTTTATTTAAAAAAAAAACAAGCTTTATTGAATATACAACTAAAATAGAGAACAAACACGTACATGACATAGGAAAAAAATTGAAAAAAAAAAAACCACACCAAAAATCAATAAATAAAAGCAAGCAATTCCATTATCAACAGTTTGTGGTTTCTTATTTGTTATCATTAGCTAGTTACTATGTTCATAATAAAAACATGAGCCTAAAGTTTCAAAAAGTAAGATTCCAAGTCCCTTAATAAAAGAATATTGTATAGAGATATTCTTTATATCGACAATATAAAGAAATAACTAAGCATATCTTCTTGAATAAGAAAACCACATATGTTAAAAGAGTGTGATTCCTCAAATCCAGTGAGCCACAGACAAACAAAGCGGCCTGATTTGGAGGCCAGGGAATTTTAAAAATGCTCTGAGAACCACCAGACCAGGGCTTGCTAGTAGCTGATTTTTTTATTAAGCCATTCAGTACAATTTCAGTATGTTTCTCTTTATAATCTGAGTTTTACTTGCATGGTTTCTGTCAGATATAAATTCCAGGTACACAACCATTTTAATCTAATACATATTCTGATTAGTGTAGTTTTACCTTTGCATTTTAGAACAATTCCTATTTTTCTGAAAACATACTTAGCTAACATTCAAATACTCTGTGGATTGGGTAGTAATATAATTTAGAATTTGGCAGTTCTACCAAGAACATGAGCTTTCATAATGCAACATACTTCATCCTATTTGTGTCTATTGGATGAAATCCAGAGAAGCGGGATGAGCTGGAACTTAATCACAGTCTTAAGCATTTAAGGCTTTTTTGTCCTAATGGGGATTTCAGTTGTTCCAGATTTCTTTGGACTGAATCTTAAATATTGATGGTGCCAGTAAGGAAGGTCCAATCTTACCTCTTGCCTCCATGGTGACAGTGTGTGTAAATAATTCCAGTTTTCCCAAAAGCTATCATAGAGTAGCAAGAAACCAGATAATTATGCAGACTAAGGTATATAAAGAACACACTTAGCTATTTTTTAAAAAGAATTTTCAAAGGTAGGAAACTCTAGAAGCATGTTTCTTCTCTTAGGGACTGATTTTAGTTGGGTTATTCCTCTTGAAACTTCCTACTTTTAGGCTAGCAATGCCTATTTTTCTCATAGGAATAGCAAAAGTTCCTTTGCAGCCATTCTTTACAGTACAATTATATCTGTATTTTCAGCAATATAACATGATAAATTCTTGTTTATGATAAATATTTGCCTTTAGGAAAGTGTACATCACAGCCTTCCCAAGTTTGGAAGTGAGGACTGACATGCATACCCAACTCCATTTTGGATTATTGTTTGCTCAGATGAAATTTAAGGCAGGATTTATTGTCTAAAGCAGAGATCTATTTTTCTTTGGCAGTGCTATCTTCTGAAACAGAGGCAGTAACTAAATACCTGCACAACATAACTTTCCTTCATAAACTTCACCAAAACTGGCATCTTCATCTAGGAATCCAAATAACTTTGAATGCTAGGTCAGAGGGGATAATTTCAAGCCAAGCTTGATTTCATTATTATTGTACTTACAGAAAGAAAAACAACTCCAGCTTCTCTGTCATACTAAAGTGACCAGTTACAGCTGAAATTAATCCTAGTTACTATTTTTCCTTAGAAATGTGTGGATAATTCACTGTACATATGTAGGCATATGTCTGTTTTGATCACCCTCGTTCTCACATGTATACTTTTTCTTCCTTTCAAAAGAAGGAAAAACAAAGACAAATCAGGGGAATAAAAATAGAGGCATGGTTGGAGAAGAGCATGGTAGAAAAGAAAGAAATTTCTATGTGTATTGGCCAAGTGTCTGCAGAGAGAGGAAGACAAAATTAAATTTCTGCCTCATTAAAAGTAAAATATGCTTGGAGTTCTAGTACAATGGATGTTCTTCCAGCATGAATTTTTTGATGTGTTATTTTTAGCGAGACTGAATCTCCGTCTCAGTATTGTCAACTTCTGTTCTGCAAATGCAAGACAACTCTTCCAGTTCAAAGACAACCATTGAAGAAATTCTTCCATCTTCTTCTTTTTGTGTGAAATGGCAATTGCTATCAATAGGTCAACCCTGACTGCTCTTTAGAAGGCCAGATCCTGAAGATGAAACTCAAAAACTTTGTCCACCTAATGAGAAGGAAGGACTCACTGGAGAAGAGCCTAACGGTTGAGGGCAAAAGAAGAAGGGGACTGGATGGAATCATTGAAACAGTCAGCGTAAGCTTAAATGGACTCTGGTGGATGGAAGAAGACAGGAAAGCCTGGAGGAATATTGTCCATGGGGTTGCGATGGGTTGGACATGACTACACAAGTAACAACAACAACAATCAATATATCATTAGACTTTTTCCTAATTGGCACAATAGCTAGACAAATTAAATCAGCTTGGCACTAAAGACTTACCATCTTTGAAAAATCAAGCCATCTTTCTACAATCTGATTTTAGCGTTTGAACATATTTCTTATTGATGGTGATTTAGGATTATATGTCATGAAGTTGTTGTTGACTCTTAGCAACCACACAGATATTCTCCATAACATCTGTCCCTAACCCAGTCCTTCAATTCTTCCAACTGGGCTCTCCTAGGTACTCTAACAAAGTCCATCCACCTTGCTGCTGGTTGTCCTCTTCTTCTCTTTTTGTGAACTTATCTAGCATTAGAGTCTTCTCCGGAAAACTAGTTCATGGTATAATGTATCCAAAGTAGGATAATTTGAGCCTGGTTATTTGCCACTCAAGTTAAAACTCCAGATTGGTTTATTTGATGGTGGATTTGTTTGTTTTCTTGGTTTTCTAGGGTAGCTAGACAATCTGTCAACAAGAATCCGTGTTGCTTGCTTATTGATTTGAGGTGGGTAATTTTATTTATTTATATTCATACACTGCTTTTCTGCATTCAGAAGTGATAAGGATTAAAAATACAATAAAATTAAGCATCAAACACTTTGCAAACAGCCGATAAAACTAAGCAGTCTGGAGATAAGGTTCATAAACTGAGAGAAAATATAAAGGCTGAAAAAAAAGAGAAACAGGTTTTTGCTCATTATCGCAAACCTACAGTAAAAGGTAGAGACAAACTTGAGACAAACTTGACTCCTGATGACTTTGTTTTCCTAGCGATGCTATCCAAGTGGTTTTCCACTGACATTTTCTAAATTTTATTTATTTTCTAGTTTAGAACAAATGCAATCTCTTTTTCTCTTTTGGGGAAGGGAATTCTACTCTGCTTGTGCAATATTGCATCTGTTTTGTTCTTATCAAAGTCACTTCATAGCCAACTGTGACAATTAAAATATTGAAAAATTGACTCCACCAGTTTGAATCAGAAGGGTGGAAGAAGGCCTCACACCACCAGTCTTAGGCAAAAAGGAATAGGTCTGAAGAAGGGTATGTGAATGAATCCTACAAGGAGGAAGGGAACTGATTATGCCTTGGGAAGAGAAAATTGAGATTTTACATTTTACATTTAATTTTCAAGTATTTTACACAGTATGTCCTTAAGTCACATGGAAGCAAGACTATGACAAGTTTTCTATCATTTGATAGTTGTGAGCTGCCCAGAAGTGTTGAAAGTTTAATGCATTGTTATCTATAATGCACTAGGGATAATTTTAAATTACATGAAGGCAGGGTCTGGTTGAATGTTTTTAAAACATTAAGTGGCACATACATAAAATTAAGAGTAGTTCAACAGTGGAACTAATTACCAAGGGATGTTTTTAAACCAGATTGGGTGATCATCTGTAAGAGACAGTTTACTACAAGTGGTCCTTGACTTACAGCCATTCATTTAGTGATTGTTCAAAGTTATAAGGCTTTGAAAAAAATGACTTTATGACCAGTTTTCACACTTATGACCATTGCAGCATCTCCATGTTCATGTGATCAAATTTCAGGTACTTGGCAACTGGTTCATATTCATGACGGTTGCAGAGTCCCGGAGTCATATGATCACCATTTGAAATCTCCTCAGCTGGCTTGCCACAAGAAAAGTAAATGGGGAAAGCCAGATTCACTTATGATTGCATGATTCAATTAACAACTTTAGTGATTTGTTTAACAACTGTGGCAAAAAGGTCATAAAATGGGGCACAACTCATTTAACAACTGTCTTGCTTAGCAGTGGAAATGTTGGCCTCCACTGTGGCTGTAAGTTTAGAATTACCTGAATGGAATTTTCCAGTGAATTCTTCCAAATCTATGGATTCTATGATCCAGAATTACTGGGGTGGTTTTTGAGGCTCAGAATCTTTAGGCTGCGACAGGTTTACCTTCTTTTCAACTCTATAAAATAGATTATGCCTGTTCAGTGTCTTGATCTTATTTGCCATTGGATCCCACTGTTGGGATTTATATTTTAAGCTACTTCATGGTCATGACTCATAGATCTAAATGATTAGATTAGAGGCAGCATTTGATGTCAAAACCCAGGAAAAAAGATTCAGAATTTTTAAAAGGCCCACCTTTTTGGATTTTGTTTTGTTTTGACTGCTTTGTTTGATTATTTTAACACAACAAAGATGCCTGATAAAATAATAGCTTAAGACTTCTCATTTTTATGGAAAATGTCATTGTTTATCTGCCAGGGTCTGAAATAATGGTTTTTCTTTGGTGGTAAATTCAGTAATGCATGCAAAGTTCTTAAATTAATTGGGTAGCCTATTAATAGTTATATCAAGATTTTGCTTTTTTATTTCCTTGCCAAACAGATATCACTTCTATCTTGAAAACTAGAAAAAAATGATAAAGAGCCCGCATAGTGTTAAGCATATAAATCAAGAGCAAATATCTGGATCTTCTTCCCTCTTTCCATTTCTTATATTAATTTTCCATTGGTGAAAGATATCAGATTTTGTTAGTCTCCACGAATTATTATTATTTTTTAAATGTAGGCTGGGCAAGAGTCAGGCTGACTTCCTGTGAACAATGACCCTGACCTGGAGAGTGAGAAAGGAATGCAGATATTCCTTTCTTGCACTTTCCTTTCAGAGTATTAGGAAGGAGCCAGGGACCGATTAGTGCTGACCTCAAGGGAAAACTTTGGGGAGAGAGCAAAATAAGACTGTAAGGATACTTTCAGTGAAGCAGTTAAGAGGGTGAAGGCACCAACTTGTAAATTGTGCCCGGGTATATACAATATACATATTGTTTGTTTGTTTGTTTAATTAATAATTAATTGATTAATTTCTATAATTCTATTATTATTATTATAATTAATTAATTTCTATATTTCTATCATCATCATCATCATTCTGAATCAGTCCAGACCTTGATCAGGTCTCTTTATTGAAAATTAGGGACTGTAATCTACCATACTGGTCCAATGCAGGTTAGAAGCTGATTTATTTATTTTTTACTTTCCACTTTAGGGCTGGGAGAGTGACTGGCCCAAGGTTGTACAGTAGCTTCTAGGCCTAAGGGAGAACTGGAACCTGTGTGTCCCTAACTATCTTAACCAGTAGCTATCACACAAGCTGTCATCCATCCATCCATCCATCCATCCATCTATCATCTATATCCATGTCTGTTTCTGTCTCTCTCATCTCTTATCTATTTAATCATTTCTCTCTCTTTCTTCATCTATCTGTCACTATGATATAAATGAGTTGTGTTACTTCAAGATAATTCCTAGGGATCCA
Source organism: Laticauda colubrina (assembly GCA_015471245.1). NCBI lineage: Eukaryota > Metazoa > Chordata > Lepidosauria > Squamata > Elapidae > Laticauda > Laticauda colubrina. The sequence continues at coordinate 39,322,460 of BLBF01000003.1, read as the reverse complement.
TTTCACTCCTTTGACTGGAGATCTTTTCTCAGGTGAACTAATGCTGATTCTCCCTGTGTCCTCACAATCTGCAGGTTTGAGAAGGTGAGCTGATTAACTCTTGATTCAGCTCCTCTTTCAAAGAAAATGCTCTAAAACCTTTTAGCAGTTATTTCCAGGGCAAATAGTTTCTCACTGGCAAGAAATCTGACCTTTTTTCATCTCCTGGCTCTCTCTCTCTCTCTCTCTCTCTCTCTCTCTCTCTCTCTCTCTCTCTCTCTCTCTCTCTCTCTCCTCACCATTCTGTATGTTTATTTGGACTGGTGGCTTTTCTGCCTTCTTGGTTTGCCATGGATTTCTTTTTCCCCTCTCCATGAAAGATAAGGCATTGAAGAAAGGGAGGGTGGCTGGGTGGAGTGCTGATTCTCCTACTCCCCCATTGCCTACCGAGATGGCATTTCTCTCTCCCCCCCCCCCAGTTCCAGAGAGAGGAGGACATGTAAAAGAGTGCATGTTCTTAGAGCTGTGGTGGGTGCAGTGCTTAGAATGCAGTATTGCAGGCTAATTCTGTTGACTGGCAGCAGTTTGATCCCAACCAGCTCAAGGTTGACTCAGCTTTCTATCTTCCGAGGTTGGTAAAATGAGGAGCCAGATTGTTGGGGGCAACAGGCTGACTCTTAGAGAGGACTGTAAAGCACTGTGAAGCAGTATATATGTCTAAGTGCTAGTGCAACTTGCATGATAAGGGAAATTGGGCAAAGCCAGTGTCTTAAATGACAGACAATTCAGAGAGCTATCATATCTCTCACGACAGATGCACAGACTTGGTTAACCTAAAGGCTGTCTTCAGATTAGCCCTTTGGGATCATAAAGAGCTGTGGAACTCATTGTGGAGCCAACACAGGAAAGAGGCTGAAGTGTAGGACTGGGTGAGAACATTCCAGGTCCAAGTCCTACCCCCAATGGATCATTTTGGCTAATCAGTATCACTTGATCTAACCTGTTCTTCAAGAAGAGAACTAAAGGCATTGCACTGGAGTCCTGGAGACCTGCTACATATGTAATAAACAGATACAGAAGTAAATGACCATTGAAAGGGATGCCATTGCATTTTCTTGAGAAAGAAATTATTCGTCATCTAATTGTGATGAGTGTTGATTTTGGCAAAGATCCTTCTCCACAGAAGTGCACTCAGTTCTCCTTTTCAGAAGATATGGAACTGGTTATCCTAAAAGTCACTTGTTTGTGAGATGGGTGGCTATAAAAATTTGAAGAATAAAATCCAGTGGGTGTGCATTTATACACACATACACCAGCACTACATAGCACCTATGGGGCCAGGATACTTGTGGGTCTGGTCTCTGGTGATTTTTGCTCATCCCAACAGATCTGATAGGCCTGGGCAAGAATGGTCCAGGCCCCTTTTGTGAAGCCAGTCCTCTCCTGGGACTTAGGTGTGAGTCTTTTGGTCCCAATGCTCACTTTATCTTTTGAGATTCAGATGCTCTGGAGCTTGTTTGGAGAACCTGGGCTTTTGTCTTGAGCATTAGATTCTAGAGGAGCTTGCGTTGAGGTTTTGTCGAGGGATTTTTACCTGGAGTCTTCTATGGTCTTTTCTATATTGTCTTGAGATATATATTTCCATTTTTAGTTAGCTGCCCTGAGTTAAAATCCTCAAGTGATTAATTCAATAATTCAATATTCCAAGATGTTTTTAGAATTCTTTTTTAAAAATTCTGCCTTTATTATTTTCATAAATAACTCAGGATGGAGAACATACTTAATACCGGTTTGTCTCCCTCCTCCTGTTTTTCCCATAACATTTACTCTGTGAGGCGAACTGAGGGACTGAGGGAGTGACTGGCTCAAAGTCACCAAGCCAACTTTCATGTCTAGTCTGGTTCTTAAATCACTAGACCAAACTGGTCTCAAACCAAACTTGTTCATTTATTTCTACCGAATGTTTCCAAAGTGTTTAGAAAAAAGTAGCAATTATAAGGTCACTTTCTAAGACTAAAAATAAAAGCACCTTTAACTAATATATAGGATAAGCAGAAATATAGGATAAGCAAAAAGAAAGGATAAGGAGTAGTGATGCTTTTTTTTTTTTTAAAGGTAGCTGTGTAGCTAGTACCTGTTTATTACAAACAATTACCTCCATCCATTATAAACTGTAGGGTTGTTTAATTCTTTAAAAATTGCTAGACAGAATATGCCCAAGGGTAACTATATCATGTCAATGTGGTTTGAAATCAGGAATGACTCATCAAGTGGCATTATATACCTTTGTTTCAATCTAAGCCAAAATAGTGTGGGAAAATTTAAAGTAAAACACTCTATTATTCCATATAGCTGAGGCCTCTCAACCCTTTGTGAGAATTATCACAATTTGGGTGCATTTCAACTGGGAACAAAATTTGGGATATTTGAATTTTGGCCTAGTGGTTAAGGCACCAAGGGATTGTAAGTTCTAGTCCTACCTTATTCATGAAAGCCAGCAGGATAACTTTGGGCCAATCCCTCTCTCTCAGCCCAACTCACCTCACAGGGTTGTTGTAGGGAAAATAGGAGGTGGAAGATGTGTTGGATGTTTACCACTTTCAGTTTATTTGTAAGAAAGAGAGTAAATGTATGAATATATTACCTCAGCAACAATAATGTTGTTTTTAATACTTATAAACATGACTTTTAAAATTTTTAACTTCAAATTCCAATTTTAAGAAATCTGCTTTAAGAATGACATACAAATAGACCCAATTTGAAAGTTAAACATCAAACCTCACCTGTACCACATTTATTTAGGTTTGCATCTGGTTAACGATATTTTTTCTATTACATTTATAGCTTGTTTTCCCTGTATATAAGATAAATTACAGGCAACTCTTAGAAGTAATGCAGTAAAAATTCTAAGCCTGTGTTCACCTCATCTATACTATATCTATATTCTTGTTGAATGTCTAGTAATTGTTTACCCAGCTTGGTTACCTGCATAACAACTTTCTGAGGTGGTAGATCCATCATTTTAGAGATAGAGATGTTGAAGTTCAGAAATAATGGCTTGTTAAAGGTTAGCATTAATATCTCAAGGCAGATTATTCAATGCTTCATACCTTACATTGTTTCATCCAGTTTAAAAATAAAGGCTTAGAAATGAATAGCTGTAATGGAAGAAGTGATTTCTCTTCATTCTTCTGCTAGCTTCCTTGTGATGTAAGCCAAGAAGCTGAGAATTTAACATCCTACGGTTGTTCCAAATCTATGTTTGGGTCTTTTCTTGCCGTCTCAAACTTATCTCAAGATCCACAGAGTAATCCAAGTTCTGAAAGCCTCAAAAATAGGCCAAGCCGTTCAATTGTTCTTGAATGATGTCTGTGTGAACTGATCATTATAACACTCTCAGCAGTCATGTTTTTTATTGCCAAATCAATGGTAATAGAGGAAATATAATATTTCTACATGCCGCTAAAAATACTGGGAACAAGGATGGCTGCATTTGAGTGCAAGACTCAGCAATAACTGAGTGAAAGAATGGAAAGTCTTTTCCCTCTTTTTTCTTGGGGCAAATTGATTCGGGTTAAGATGCCAGTGAAAGGCAAGTCTGGAGCCAAAATACTTTTATTTCTTTTTGGAATGGAATGGAATGGAATGGAATAGAATAGAATAGAATAGAATAGAATAGAATAGAATAGAATAGA
>BLBF01000003.1:39268499-39318776 GCA_015471245.1 Laticauda colubrina | reverse complement strand
GAATAGAATAGAATAGAATAGAATAGAATAGAATAGAATAGAATAGAATAGAATAGAATAGAATTCTTTATTGGCCAAATGTGATTAGATACACAAGGAATTTGTCTCCATTGCAGAAACTCTCAGTTATTACTTCCGTCTCTCTTTTTGAGTGAACTTCACTCTCTTTTTGAGTGAACAATGAAGAGAGAATTACTTGCAGAAAAAAAATCAAAAGGTGGGAGAGGAACAAAATCTCCTATGCAAACAATCCCTCAGAGGCAGTTTATCTTCTGTTGGAATTGCATCCATCCCAGAACTAAATTGGGGGAAGTGGGGAATGGGAAGGAATTCAGATCAGCTGGGAAGACAGAAATGCAGGCAGAAGAAAGACTGAGTATTGATGCCAAACATGTCTGGATAGGCAATTAATTCAGGTGACAGTCTAGAATCCTGTGCTTTGAGTTCCAAGTCAAAACAATTGCTCTTTAGAAACAGATATATTTCCAGGCAAGACTGCTCAGCCCAAAGGTCCTTTATGAAAAGTGAAATATAAGTAAAGTGTTTTCATTATGTAGCTTTATCCTGCACACTGTGCTATCTGCCTGTTTTCTTAGAAGAGAATAAGTTTAAATTTGAGCAAGACATAATAGATTCAGTACTGTTGGATTTATAGCTTTCATCATTTTAACTTATCATAAAATATTTTAATAAATCCTGCTTTGTTGTGATTGTATGATTCTTTGGCAGAATTTGAACACTGGAAAGTGCAGTGATGCATTTGTTTGATTTTGGGATCCGTAAGAGAAAAACCAGACCTTGTTACACCATTGTTTTCTGTCAGTCAGTCTCCTTTCTGGGTTGTTGACTACTAGCAGGGTAAACTTACAGGTTACACTCAAAACTATGTTTCCACAGTGCGAAGAAAACCTTTGTTCCTTTTTTCCAATTCTGGACTAAATTCTTCAAACTAAGAACAGTGGAAGGAGAAGAAGGGATATCAAACAAGGCAAAGGAAAAAGGGCTGGGATTTGTGCAGTTGTGCCTGCTATCTTATCTCCTCTGACTGCAGATGCTTCTGCAGAGGGCCAAGCCCTCCTCCCTTTCCTCCATCTTCTCAGGTGCACAGAACCTCTATTTTTGTTCTTTCACAATGCAAATCCTCTCCAGCTATTGATGTCCTATGACTTTTACATTTATCAAGGATTTTTTTTTTACTGATTTAGACTCTTTTAACTGCAAGAGCTGCATGACAGGCAGCTGTGCAGAAAATATGGCATGTTGTCTGTGCTGGAGGATATTGATATTGCACTGATGTACTCATTCACATTCACATGTAAAAGTACTGGGCCGAAATAAATGGTTATCTTTAAATGTAGAACAATATAACCTTCCTCCCATTTTATTCTTTTCATTCATTTTCATTTTTTCTGTGATCATATTGAGGCCTGCCATCAAAAAAAGCTGTTTGTGACTACCTTAAAACCTGAGTTTCCTGAAATGATTTGGGCAATCACTTTATTTTTTGTACAGTTCTATTACACTGTTTTGACACATCTCCCAAACATCTGTCTGTCCCCCACTCTTTTTCTTTTTTCTTTCTTTTGTTCACACTTAATCTAGCTGAAGTACATCAGAAATCAAAGCCATCCACAGGCAGGGATTGTCTAAATATGGAAAACAGGAAGTGAGTAACCTCTAACAGGAAATAGTTCATCTGATGGAGGCCAAGACCTAAGTTCCAATGCTTTTAAGAACCACTTGGAATAAAGCCAATAAAATGAGGTTGGAAGAAGTACTTTAATACAAAGGATTCTGGATTTCACAACAGGGAATTGCTTGTGGAAAGGTTTATTAATAAATTGCTGATTTTACAGTTAAGGGACATATAAAAGGAATAGGGGATGAGATTGTTTTTTGAAAATGAAACATATTTTCTTATTAAGAATTCAATAGACAAGAAAACAATAGAATAGGTAGACCTAACAATTTTTGCACTGTTTAAATGAAATAACTAAAATAATGGCCACAGCTTATTTCAAATGATTATAGAGTGCAGTGGTGAGTCAACCCCCAACTCAATCTGAACTTTCGATGGGAAGTCATTAGGACAGAGTTTCCCAATCATGGCAACTTTAAGTTATATGGACTTCAACTCCCAGAATTCCCCAGCCAGCAAGTCCTTGTATTTTAAAGTTGCCAAGATTGAGAAACACTGTATTACGGTGTAACAGAACTCCACCTATATATTCAAAGATCAGTTTGGAAAAAAATATAACATTTAATTTAGGGCAAGGGACACTTTGCTAATGTTAACACTCCCTTAGCCTGGGACAAAATCCTTGTGGAATTCTTGGTACTTCTATGAGCATAGAATTGCTTGTATTGAAGCTGGGCTCGTATGCCAGTATTTTTTAATTTCTCTGTCTTTAAAAGGAGGCATACAAAAACTCTCATACTACTTGATTGGTGTACTTTTTTGCTTTGAACACATCTGAATGTATTTTGGTCTGTACTGCTTATACTCCTACTATAAAGGCTCTTCAGAGAATAAATGAAAATATCATTTTGGAATCACAGGTAAAAAATAGAGTGGAGTTAAAACTAAACATTTCAAGTCTGCAGTTGATATTTTGCTGTATTCTTTATTGGTAGAATTGATAATGCTGAAGTTGCAGAAAGGAAGTTGATATTTTGTTGTGTTATGCAGAAGAAGTGAATTAACTGAAGTTCTGACTACTTTCCTGCCAGGGTATTTTACCTTGTAAAATAATGTGGATGGGTAAATCGAACTTTTGGGATACCTCAGAATGAAATTTTTGAATTATTTTAGCTAAAGGTATGGCTATCAGATGTAGAAATCTGGACAGCCATTAGATGGCAGCACAATTTTCTGATTCCCTTTGCTGCTATCTAGGATTGTTTGGATTTTTGCAGCCCAGATATGGTGACCTTACATTATCTCCAATGTTGGAACTAATAAGCTTCTCAAGAATTAGGAATGGGAAGAACATTTCATAGTGTTCAGTGTGTGCATTTTAACTAATTTTACCATGCCTCTTTTCTGACTTAGAAGACCAGATTTAAAAAGGAAATGCTACTGCTGCTTTTCTTCAATAATTTTTCAAACTGCTTGCTTTATTTTTTTGAATTGTTCAACCAAATTTACAAGGTTAGGAGTTCCTTATCAGATCTCCTTTCTCTAGTTGGAAGAATTCATGCCCTGTCTTTTAAATCCCCCACTTCCAATTTGTCTTTAATTGGGCTAGGGTTACCCACCCTGATGAAGCAAAGAGATGGGCTCTGTCTCAATAAGGCAGCCTGACCACTGCAAACACATGTAGATGGTAAGCTTTCTGAGACTGGAGACTTTGGAATAGCGCAATTGCTTTGATTCATGGCTGAGAGAATAATAAAGCTAGTTATCACCCAGCAGATCTGGGGTGTTAAAACAAGAAGCCTGTGATTGCCAGGAGCTGCAGCTGGCCTTGCAACCATCAGCCTGCCAAGTTGGGAAGGCCCACCTGTTAGCTATGCCTGATTAATGGCTTTGATGCCCTTTTCTGTGCAATAAGTACCTGGAGCTTTCCTCCTTTGCCCCTTATTAGTTTCCTGTGTCACTAAGCTTGTTTTTTTTTAACACCTGAATCTTGTGTAAATCAAACATAGCATAGTTTGATCATATATATTTGCTTAATTTGGTGCCACTTGTCAGAAAGACAATGGGACAAAGTTAAGGCTTATATTTGTTCCATCTCTGTCTTTTTAGCTGTGAGATTGGACATAGATTGATTCTGCGCTGAACTGAAGCAAGTAAAATACTGATGGGTATCATGTTCCTTTAGCTGACAACTGCTTTGAAGCAGCATCTCCTAGTGTTATGCCTGCTCATCATCATTCTCTGGGAAAGGAAAAAAATGGGTCATGCCACCACTTTGACATGTAAATATTCCCAAAGAATGCCAGGAAAAAGTAATGCAGCCAGCATTTCCTGCTCTGGACACCTATCAAATATGTGAAATCCACCTTCTAGAATTCTTTACTCATGTGATCACTGTGGAGAATCCTGAGAATTGAAATCCATCCAACGAGAAAACACCCAGGCTGAGATGGTGTCCAGAGCAGAGCTATCTTATGCATCAAGGAATAACTTGAAAGCTCTTCTGAAGATAGAATCTGCAAAGGAGAGAATTAAAAGCCAGCCTGATTCCCTGAGGCAGGGAGTTCTGCAGATGGGTTTTAGAAGAGAAAAGCTCCAGTATGGTAATTTATTTTTATTTTATCATTTATAATGCAATTCCATTCAAAAATTAAAAATCTGCCTCCCAGATGTCTTTAACCCCATGTTGGTCAAGATAGCTGGTGATGGGAGTTTGAAGCCCACCAACTTGAAGAAAGAGGAGTTGCAGTTTTCTGCAACTAAGTTGCAACAGTTAACCTAAAGCAGCTCCATTGAAGTAGTAACTAAACATGAAATCATGGTGTTAATTTTTTAAAAAAGAAATTAAGTAGCCATTATAAGATCCTTTGACTATAAAGTCCTTGACAACCACAAGTTACTTTTCTCTAGAGATACACAGCATCATCTTTGATAACGTAATATCCATTTATTTATACAGGTGTCCACTTTCATCCATCTGCGATCAAAGGACCACACTGCTTAGGAGATTTCAGTTCCAAAGGCAGGCACGGAGGACAGATTATCCCATTTTCCCCTTAAAATATGAAAGGGGGCAGAGTCCCCAGAAATGATTGAAATAATTAAGTTGAAGAGGACAAAATATCACAATTTTTGTTCTTTTTTTCCTCGGTCCAAAATGTAACTTTCTTCCTATCACAGTTCACCAATTTAAAAGGCTGAATGAGAAGAAACATCAGCAAAGCTGAGCTGCTTTTCTGTGACCTGAGGAATCAGTGTTAAAAGTGAAGATGCCCTTCCCTTTACAGATCAGTAACCCAGGAAACTCCCTGATAAAAAACATTAAGTTATATTCCATAATTTTGGAAATGTACATGTGCAGCACACTTATTTTTAGTCTTTCCAACTACATATAATGCGGAAGAAGAAGAAAATTTTATTATGGTCAGGACACATAAAGGCTATGTATGTATGTATGTATGTATGTATGTATGTATGCATGTATAATGTAAAACACATTAGTTGTGCTGTCCCAGCCAGTCTATGGGAATTGGATAGTTACTTAGGAATTATGAGCTGTCCCCTTAAGGGAATGCATCATGGTAAATGTCATTAAAGGTATACTGGGAAATATAGTTCATGTCACGTGGCCACATCTATAATCCTGATTGGTCACTAAATTGACCCTCAAAGGGTGGGGGAGGTTTTCCTCATTCTTTGTCTGAACTCCCTAACTCATGACAGCTGCTTTCTATCGCTAGGAGATGGGTTAGGAGATAGCCATCTTTTACTACAAGGCAGACATACAAAGGATTGGTCATTAAAGAAGAACTTTGTCACAAACATGAGTTATGAGGATACCTGATGAACCAATAAATGTAATTTGTTATGGACGCCTTGTTGAGTTATCTGTTTGCATCTGTACAGCTTCAGATCCACCTCTGTGCAGAAGGCAGAAAATTAGTTGTTTATGAATAATTGCAAATGACAAAAGTAATTGGATGGACCAATTAATTCACTATTTTTGCATATTACAAGAAAAAAATTAGCCACATTTAGAGTAATAGGGTCAAGTGTATTTGAAAGTAAAAACTGTAAATAAAAATAGGCCAGAGAGAATGCACTCCTACATTTACCGTAGGGATTGTGTTCTCCTGACAGGTATTGTAGTCTAAGGTGGGTGAACAAGCAGAGGTGGTAGAGGTGGGTATTCAGCAGGTTCTGATCAGTTCTGCAGAACCAGTAGTGGAAATTCTGAGTAGTTCGGAGAACCCACAAATACCACTTCTGACTGGAGATTTTACAGTATCCTTCCCCCTGCCACGCCCACAGAACCGGTAGTAAAAAAATTTGAATTCTACCACTGTACTTAGGAATATAGCTCTGGAAAGAGATGCTAGGTCCAATTCAGTGATGGGATTCAAAAATGTTTTCCTTCCAGTTCTGTGGGTGTGGTTTGGGAGTGTATGAGGCTTGGTGGGCGTGGCAGGGGAAGGATACTGTAAAATCCCCATTCCCTCCCCACCCCACTAACCTGCTTTCCAGCTCCGTTCTCCTGTGCAGGGTAACAAAAGAAGACCAAGCCAATCAGGTGGGACTCTGGAGGCAGAGAATAGATGGGAGTGGGGCCAGCCAGAGATGGTATTTGCCGGTTCTCCGAACTACTCAAAATTTCTGTTGTTGGTTCTCCAGAACTGGTCAGAACCTGCTGAATACCATCTCTGGTCCAACTGGATATTTTTAACCCATACCTCAAAGCTGTTACTGTACTTTTGTTCCTGTACAACTGAATCTTCAAAAAAATTCCTGGAGCTCCATTTTTTTGTCCATTTCTTTGTATCAGGATCAGACAAAATTATCAAACTGAGGTGTCAGACTTACAAGGGCAAGGAAAATTATGGTGCAGTACTTAATACAATGTGATCAGGTATTACTCTTAATCTTACTGATGGCAGATTCACAGTGAAGAATTGCGTTGGAGAGACTGCTAGGGACCTGGAATATATTTCTGAGAAATGTGGTCTGGACTCTTTCTAGATGAACAAAAGAACTATGTGGGATAATCAGGCATCAAACAGCAACTTTCGTTGAATACGTTGGAGTAATGACCCTTTAGTATAGAGGAATGATTGCAATGCTGTGGTGCCTCTCTGGGAGTTTTATGCCACATATTCCCTGTGGATGAGGTCATGGCATGAAAAATTATGCCTAGGTATGTAAATTATTTAACCTGCTCAATAGGATAATTTAACGCCCAAAAATATCTTTTAGAACATTTCACACTTCTATATATAATATAGGTACATATCTCCTGGGTCCTTATGCTTCCCCCTAGAATCCTAGATCATATTACAGTAGTAAGGCAGTAGAAGAATTCATCAGAAAGGAGGCTGAAGGATGCCTGATAGTTGATAATAAAATCTTATATATTTCTCAGCCTGGATACTTCAGAAGCTACCTTCCTCCTATACATTTGTCTGTCTGATCCCCTCTTATCACGAGGTGGGCCTTTCACTTTCTCTAGAAGGATGAGCCTCACTCAACATGGCATTCCAGAGACTTGTAAATATTTGGCTTTTCTGAAAGACGTTTAGAATAAATTCCTGGAGTCATGGTCACCAGTAATCAATAACCATGTTATTGTTTTTGATTACTGTTAAATTGTTATGTTGCATTATTATTTTATTATGACTCATAGCTTTATATTGCCTACAGCAGGAGTTCCCAACCTCCAGGCCAGAGCCAACTATCGGGCTGCGGCCTGATAGAAACTGGGCTGCAGAAGAAATGGGCAAGCATGTGCTGCTGGAGCTTTGTGCAAGTACTGTCTGCTCATGTGAATGGAGCTTTGTGTTTGAGCACAAGCATCTTCTGCTCGCACGAGTGCCTGCTGCTCACATGTGAGGCTCCATTCGCATGAGTGGAGGGCGTGCATGCATGCACACTACTTGGACAAACAAAGCTGTGTGCATGTGCCTGCTACTCACCCCCCACCCACCGCATATTGGGCTGCCAAGTTGAACAGGTTGTCCATCTTCATCAAGGTGGTTGATATATGTCATAATTAAATAAATAAGTAATTCTAGCTTGTTAGCATACCTTATTTTGCATTGATCCAGTGGAAAAATTGGCTGATTTAGTTTGCATACTGAATTGGTTCTTCATAATTTAAGAATTTTCAGTATAGCTTTCTGGGATTAAATAGCTGATTGATTGATTGATTGATTGATTGATTATGTGCCATCAAGTCACTGTTGATTATTAGCAACCGTATAGGTTTACTCCAGAACAGTCTGTCCCTACTCTGTTTTTTCAAGTCTTCCAACTGTGCATTTATCACCATTGTAACTAAGTCCATCCATCTTGATGCTGGTCATCCTCCTCTTCTTTTTTTCTTCCATCATTCCTAACATTAGAGCTTTTTCCAGAGACCTAGGTCATCACATAATGTCTTTGAACTAAGATAATTTTAATCTGTTCATTTCTGCTTGAAGTAAGAACTCTAGGTTTATTTATTTGATGATCCAGCAGTTTGTTTTCTTGATTATCCACATTCTCAGGAGTCTTCTTCAGTACCAAAGTGCAAAAAAATCATCAAGACTCTCTTATCCTGCTTCTTCAAATGTCAACTTTCACTCCCATACAGTATCACAGTGAATCCCATGACTGCTATTTTTAAAATCTTACCTGAATATATTAGTTAACATTCCCCATCCAACTAGGGCAAATAATCGTCATCCTCAACCTTTGACTGCTGGGCTATATCCACACTCAAAAACTACATGGACCAATGAGGTCATCTGTCAGATTTTTATAGAGTCTTGGAGGTGGGTATTTTCCATTGCTATACTATTCTTTGGGACTCCCATCTAAGAGAGTTTGTTCTGCTTTATTCCTTATGTGCTTTCAAATATCTTTTTTAAAAATTCTAGTTGGCATAGATATGTCATGATACGTCAAGTGACGCGATTGAGTTTGACACCCCAAGGCATAGGCGGAAGGTGATATAAAATAGGTAAATAAGCTCCGCAGTGCGGATGCTCTTTAATATGGATTTTATGTGCAGTTGTAGAATGAATGGATGCTACAGAGATGTTTTGAGAGAGTGGCGAGTATCAGTGGTGGTATTCTACTGGTTTGGCTTGGTTCTGCAGAGTCGGTAGTAGCAATGAGCAGCGGAGACGTGCAGCTGCTTTGCGTGGCATGGAAGAGTGCCGCATGGCAGCTGCTGAAGTGACTGGGATTGTGCAGGCTTGCAGGAGGTGAGTTAGAACGGCTCTGTGCCTGCACAAACACCTCTACGCCTGTACAAAGTGTACATTTGGCATATGCACACATGCAAAGTGTGTGCACGCATGCAAAGCATGACCACCAAGCCACACCCACTGAACTGGTGGTAAAAATATTTCAATCCTAATACTGGTGGGTATGATTCGTAAGGAGAAGTTTTGTGTTGTCTAATCATCTGTGGAGATTCTCAGTTCATCTAGGTCAGAGGTAGGGAAACTCGGCTCGAAATCACTTATGGACTTCAACTCCCAGAATTCCTGAGTGAGCCATAAAAGGTTCCCCATCCCTGACCTACTGATTTTTCAGTTGTGGGGGAAATCAATTTTTGACTTGAATGGGACTGTTTAATATACAAATGTAGGACATATGTGGGTAGTGAACCTTTTATGGCTCACTCAGAAATTCTGGGAGTTGAAGTCCATAATGATAAAGAAGCCAACCCTAACCTAACCCTGATCTAGGTCATAGTTGTCCCAAAGGTGCTTTTTTCTTCAAAAGGCAACTGGGCTGGTGTTTTTTTTTTTTTCCTTGAAGAAGAAGAAAACATTTTGCTTGTCATCCAAGAAGCTTCATCAGTTCTGCTGGTGGGGGGATGAAAGGCTAGGTAGGCACTGACAGTTGACACAGGATGGTGAGGGGTGGGAGGAGAGGATGGAAGGACCATGTTTCTTTGCAGTCATCTGGTCATCAGTTCTCTCTCTGAGAGCTCTTGAGGCCACTTGGGGGTTTAACCCTACAGATTATAGATTTCCTTTGATCAAAGCTGCATAACTTTCTTACATCCAGAGAGTACACTTTACAGTGATATCATAATGTCAGTGGCAAGGGAAAACCCAATGTTGTGGTCGTTTCATTTTGTATGTGTGCATTTTTGTGTTAAAGCAGCCAATTGGATGCATTTTCTGACACTTAAGGCTCCCTCTTTGCTTCTTAAATACCTATCCCCCACTTCCAAATGAGAATGAAATGGGACCACCCCCATTTTCTTTGCCTTAAGCCTCTTGGAAGCCTCTTTCTGAAATAGAAATGTACCAAGCAAAATAAGGAAATGAATATCAATGGAGAAATAAAGGAAATCTTAAAGGTGCTAACAAGGTAGAATTAGAAAGAGAGAAGAAAGAAGAGAAAGGAAGAAATATGCTTAAGAAACAGCTCCAGGATCTTCTGAGAACATGAGAAAGACCATTACCCTAGAAAGAAGAACAGAAGAGGTAGCTAAACAAAAATATAATTAATCAGGGCTGATAGCAAGAAAACTATGGAAAAAACAGTTTATAATAAGGATTAAGGGCAATAAATAGATGTACAGATGTTTTACAAATACATCTGGAGAAATTGAAGAACTAGGCCAGGGGTTCCAAACTCATGTCATCACATGGCGTATCGTGACTTTTTCCCCCTTTGCTAAACCAGGTGTGGGTGCGGCCAGCGCATGAACCATACGGCCCACAGGCCACAAGTTTGACACCCCTGAACTAGGTAGAAGGGGAGAGAGGTAAGAAAAGGCAGGATGAGCATGGATTCCAAATGGAAATAATCATTTTCCCTTACCGGCAAAGGGAAAAACAGGACAAAGTTAAGGACCTTTTAATTGCTGACTCAGGTGTAAATCTGTTGATGCAGTGAATACAAATATTAATAGACATTTATATATATGCTGTTCAGCTTCCTTCGGGGATTAACCCAGGTCACTGGAGTTGTGCTTTTAAAGTTGTAGCAATGTTTCAGCAGAATCTCATCTGCCATCATCAGGCTTCTGTATTGAGTTTGTATGTGGGTCAGGGTCTCACAGCCGTTGGTTTTAAATTTGAGGCGAGCCTACTGTTGAGTCAGAATGGTTTTTTCTTCATCCTGATTGGTTGGGAGTCTTGGTCTGTGTTTATTGGTCTTGGAGTTTGTTTGATTGGTGTTTCTGGTTTCTTCTGTCTGTTTTGTGGCTTTGATTGGCTGGCAACACTGTGTTCCTGTATTGGAGGCTTTCAGTGCAGCTTGGCTTCGAGTAAAAGGACAGCTATCATCTATTAGGAAGCTAGGTTTCATCTGCGTGCCTGGTTGGGGTGTGTTTGAACTGGAGGTATCAGGGGGAGTCTGTTTGTGCCCAGGTGTTTGCCTGGCTTGTGGTGTGGAGATCTTTCTATTTGAGAGTGCAGGCTTCCAAATGATTGACAGTCTGGTGGAATAATCTCTTCTATTCATGCTGTCAGGTCTTTTTTCAATCTCTATGGCTTCTCTGATGATTCTGTGGCTGGGGTTTTCTATAGTGGCCAGGGTTTTAGTGCCATTGAAGTTGATGTTGTGACCTGTGGTTTTCATGTGTTGGACTAGTGAGGAGGTGTGTTCCAGCTTTTTTATTGCATTTTTGTGTTCATCCAGGTGGGTACTTATTCTTCTGTTGGTCTGTCCAATGTATGTGGCCGGGCATGATGTACAGGGAATTTCGTATATGCCTTGGTTTTCCAGGTTAATTTTGTCTTTAGGGTTCCTCAGGATGGCTGCTATTTTTTTGTCTGTTTTGAAGGCAGTCTTGATGTGATGCCTGTGTAGTATCTTACTGATTTTATCTGTGGTACCTCTTATGTTGGGCAGGACAGCTGTTCCATGGATCTGTTGATCTTCTAGGTCTCTGTTATGTCTTGGTGTGTTTTTGTGGATCAAGTTGGTGATTTTGTTTTTGTGGAAGCCGTTGGCTGTCAATACTTCAGTCAGGGTGCATAGTTCAGTCTTTATATGTGTCTTATCTGCCAGGCGTTTGGTTCTGGTAATTAGTGTTTTCGCTACGGAATTTATCTGTGCTGGGTGGTGGTGGGATTGGGCGTTGAGGTAGCGGTTGGTGTGTGTTTTCTTTTGGTATATGGTGTGTCCCAGTGTGCCATCTGTTCTTTTGTAGATTAGTACATCTAGGAATGGTAGTTGTTTGTTTATTTCCGTTTCCATGGTGAACTTGATTTTGGGATGTGTGTTGTTTAGGTGTGTTTGGAAATTGTTTAGGTTTTCTTTTCCATGGGGCCAAATCACAAATGTGTCATCGATGTATCTTAGCCATAGTTTGGGTTTGTGGGTGGCATTAGCCAGGGTTCTGGATTCGAATTCTTCCATGAACAGGTTTGCAATGACGGGTGACAGTGGTGATCCCATAGGGGCTCCTTCAATTTGCTTGTATCTTTGTCCTTTGTACATGAAATATGTGTTGGCTAGGCAGTGTTCTGTTAGTTCCATGAGGTCTTTGGCTGGTTGCTATTTATTTTTGATGATTTCAAGAGTTTCTTTTATTGGGACTTGAGTGAATAGTGAAACCACGTCAAAACTTACAAGCAGATCTTCTTGTTCTACGTGTAGATCTTTGATCATTTCTAAGAAGTGGTATGAGTTTTGTACATATGAAGCTGCGGTTTCAGCATGGGGCTGTAGTTGTTTTGCTAAGTATTTAGCTAGGTTTTGTAATGGTGCTCCTATGGAGCTGACTATGGGTCTGAGAGGTATGCCTTCTTTGTGTATTTTTGGGAGGCCATATAATTTGGGGCATCTAGAAGATTTTTCTCTTGGGATGATCGTCTGTTGGATTTCTTTGCTTATGTGGCTGGTTATAATTTTCTTCTTGGTTAATTTTTCCAGATATGTGGTTGGGTCTGTGTTTATAGCTTTGTATGTGGAGTCTTGGAGTAGGTCTGTCAATTTTGTTTCATAGTCTTTTCTGTCCATTACTACTGTGGCATTTCCTTTGTCTGCTGGGAGTATTATGATATTATTATCATTTTTCAGGGTTTGTAACGCTCTGAATTCATCTTTTTGCAAATTATTTTTTGGTGGTTTCGTTGTGCATAAGATGTGAGTAACCTGGTGTCTTATTCTGTCAGCTTCATCTGTATTTAATTTGGTTAGGCTGGATTCTACTGCACATATGATGGATTCTGTTGGGATTTTTTTGGGTGCTATGGCATAATTGAATCCTTTGGACAGGACATCTGTTTCTGTTTTGTTGAGTTCTCTGTTGGAAACGTTGTATACTAGTTGTTTGTCAGGTGTTGTTGTGGGTTATTGGGAATTTTCTTGTCATTTTCTAATTTTTTCAGTTTTTTTGAGAGTTTATCATTTTTATAAGTATTTTCAGTTTCAGCTCTCCAAGTTGTAAGTTGTTTGATCTTATCCCAAAGTAGAGGGTGGATTTTGCTGCTCAATTCCAGGTGTAGTGCTAGCAAATCTTTGTTTAACTGATCTAATTGGAATCTTTTACTGTGAACTTCATTTCTGAGTAGAGATATCTCTGTCCTTTTCAGGATACGTTTGGTAGCTGCTGTGTTCTTATGAAATGTTAATTTGAAGCAGGTTGGTGTTACATTGTTGTCTCTGCAGCTGCATAGGAATTTTAGGTCACATAGTATTCCTGCTCTTTTAACTTCCAGTTTCTCATAGCTTCTGATCTGGCTGTTTATTTCCTCCCCGTAGAGGTCAGATATTTGTTTTCTTAGGTTTTCGCGGGTACTTACATGTGTGCTGTTTAGCTTCCTTCGGGTATTATCCCACGTCATTGTAGTTCTGTTAAAGTTGTAGCAACGTTTCAGCAGAATCTCATCTGCCATCCTCAGGCTTCTGTATTGAGTTTGTATGTGGGTCAGGCTATCACAGCTGCTGGTTTTAGGTGCTTGGCCACTGACTCATGTTTATGACGGTTGCAGTGTTCAGTGGTCAATTGATCACTTTTTGCGACCTTCTGACAAGCAAAGTTTAGAGGCTATTTCAATCATAGGTGACAGAAATTCCAATAGTGTTGAAACAATAAATGATAGTAACTTAATAGCAAGCTATTATTAGCAAGGAGTAACATTGGCCTGACATCTGTCCCTCCAAGGAATATTACTCTCCATAAAAAACAATCACTAACTGCAGGGTGGGGAAACCCCCCCCCTCCCCATTCTGTCCATTCCACAAAGATTTCAGAAATAGCCATGGCAGCTTTTGTTAAGTGCCCGCAGGGCCGCTGCTGATCTGACCTTGGCTGGGAATTGTATTTTTCAAGTATGCAAACAATAATATTGTGCCCTGAAAATTTTTACTACCTGCCTAGTGTATCTAATTACTGTCTAATTGAATGCCAGGTACAGGTATTAAATTATGATAATGACACCAGAGGGTGATAAGCGCTAATTTTGTTCTCACTTTTGTTTTTATTTTCAGTGTGTGTGTGAATTTCTTATTACAAAATTTCACTGGCATGTTTTTAAAATGGGTTATTGCACAGTATACCCTGAAGTAGCTTCAGTAGTCAGTGGTATATTTAGATTTTTAATTATGTTTTAATTATATTATTTTTTATTAGTTACTTTTGAATGTTATCCAGTGGCACAGAGTGGAATTTTTGTTTTCATTTCCCACATAGGGAAAATTTAATTTTTATCAAAAAGAAACGAAGATACCTTATTATCTGTAACATAATGCTTTAGAAAATTTATCTACTAGTTTAATCAAATGCATAATCAGAAAATTTATCTTTTAGTTTAATCAAATGCATAATAAGAAAAAGGATGGTTATTATAGCCATCTTTTAATTCTTTAAAAAATTCCCTGACTTATTCTTCCTACTTCTCTTTTCTGAAACTTAGTGCCTAATGTTTCCAAGACTCTTCTTTGCAACATAGTATCTCTCTCCCTCTCCCTCCCTCTTTCTCTCTGTATGTGTATGTATGTGTGTATACATATGTGTATGTATGTGCACTTGCATATATATACATATACGCATGAATACACTCTCTGTGTGTGTGTGTGTGTGTAGTGAGGACGTTAACAGTAGGGCAGTTTTAATGTTACAAATATGAACTTGAAATGTGACTCACTATACATATAAATAAATCAATATGTTACTTCCTAAAAGATAGATTCTATTCTGATGCTGAAGGCAATATATAAATAGAATTTTCTCAGAGAAGATTTTAAGAAATTATAGAGGAATAGAAAGAGAAACTGAAATGTATAGTGTTCTCTGGTCTACAAATCTAGAAATATTGCCTTTAATGGGTGGCTTGCACATGAACCTTAGTTGCAGGAATCCTCAGAATTCTTCAAAAGAAGAAATCTGCATCATCTGGCTGCTCCATCTTTGTCTTTAAACCTTTTCCCAAATGCATATTTCTTTTAGGGAGAACGTCCTTCCATCCATCCATCCATCCATCCATCCATCTATCCATCCATCCATCCATCTATCTATCTATCCATATATCCAGGGGTGAGCTTCAAAAATATCAGCAAACGGTTCTCTGCCCAGTTGCTGGGTGGGTATGGCTATGGTGGGCGTTATCTAGTCGGCCTCCTGCACCACATTGGGAGGGGGGGCAGTTTCTGTTCTCCCTATGCTTTGGAGGCTTTCCTCAAGCCTCCAGAAGGCGAAAACAGCCTCCCCTGGGCTCTGGGGGTCTTCTGCAGGCCGGAAATGGGAGGCCCATTTTTGCCCTCCCCAGGCTCCGGAGGCTTTCTTTGAGCCTCCAGGATGGCTAAAATGGCCTCCCCTAGACTCTGGAGGTCCTCCAGAGGATAGAAGGCCCATTTTTTTGTCCTCCCCAAGCATCCATGCAGGCCCTGCACTTACCTGGCATCCAAATGGGCCATGTGAGGACTGCAGGGAGGGGCAGGGAGGGATAGGTGGGGCCAGCCAAAGGTGGGATTTGCCAGCTCACCAAAGGGGCCATAAAACTAACTACAGGTTTGCCTGAACTGAGATGAACTGGTAGCAGCTCACCCTTGCATCTAACTATCTATCATCTATGTCACATTTAGAAACTGTCCATCTCCCTCACAGAGGTACACTAAGCAATGTACAAATAAAATATTTAAAAATATAAAACATTAAAAACATAAAAAGTAAATAGAAAAAATTAAAATAGGAAGAATAATAAAAATTGTGTCATTAAAAATTAATTTAAAAACAGGAGGAGGGTCTTTAGGGAGCTAATGAACCCTATGGCTTTGCGCTCTTCTGTGAGTCTCAAGAAGATGGCAGTGCCAGGTCTTTAGATCCTTTTGTAAATACCAGAATTGCTTCTTGTGAGATTGGGAACTCATCTCCCCTTTGGAGGGAGAATATATTTCCCAGGGCTGGGGGGCAACAGCAGAGAAGGCTCTCTTCCTAAACCCCACCAGTTTAACTGACAGGACCTGCAACCAGTTGGAATTCTTTCACTGACAGGCTCTGCAACATAACTTTCCTTGCCTGACCAGGTAGGTTATAAACATCCTGCTCTTCATGAAGAGCTGAAGGACAGGGCATGATATTCCAAGCTCCCCTTTAGCCAAAATCGGTGGATTCAAGGGCCTTGTCATGTATTCTGGCCCTTTGTGAGAATAACCAGCTAAATCTGGCCTAAGGGAAAATTCCTTCTTGCTCCCAAATATGTGGATTAGTTAGCCTCTTGGCATGCAAATGAGACTTCTCTGATAAAACCGCCAAGGATAGAATGCTCTGGAGCAATTTAAATACAAAACAATTTAAATACAAATACAAGTCTCAAGTAAAATTATGTAGTGATTCAGAGGAAGAAGAGGAGACAATTTTGACAGAAACTTCTAAAAGAAATCTTACAAAGTCACCTGAAATCCATGACAAAATTCCAGGCATAGACATTTTAGGTATTGCATTAGCATTAATTAAATTCAAAATTGCCATTATTATTGTTGTTGTTGTTGTTGAAGATACTTAGCCTTCCTGCCCAGGTAGCCAAAGTTTTAAAAACAGACAATCTATTAATTGTTGACTGTAGGAAGAATAGATTTATAACTGCATATTTTGCTGTCTCCTCCTCCTCCTCCTCCTTCTAGCCTCCTGCTACTGCTATTAATGAATGCAATTTGGATAATACCAGTTGCCTCTTCAAGCCACACCTCGGGTCACTCCCTGTGTGTCTGGCCTTAACAAAGCAGGAATGGCTATTGTCACGGGAATTCAGGTGCCAGTAGGTCTGCCTCTGTTTAGTAGAGGGATAATGCTACTTCATAAAGTGACAATGACTGATCAAAAATACTTTTCACCTAAAGGTATTTGGTTTGCCTTTTTACCTGAAGAAAGGTACCTTTTGATCCTACCACTTTTTCCCCATGTATTCTTTCTCTGGGCCATTGATGAGCTTATACATAATAAATCCACCCTTGCATCCACACAAAACAGTGCCTTTCTAAAATTTGCTATCTCTATTGACAATCCCTATCCTGACTCTATTGTTTCTGTTCTGAATCACTGCTAAAAATCTGGTTGTTCTGATTTGTGACTATGCCACTAACTTAGGCAAGGTAATTCATTTTTTTTTTCAGCAGGTTTCCTGGAATTTCTTTCTCCTGGCCACCAGCAGGAAAAGCATCTCCTAAAGTTGTCCTGCAGCATGAATGAGAACTTTAAAATTCTGGGTGGATTTCTCTTGGATGGTTTATCTAACCTTTTGGCCATATCCCAGATTAAATTAATGTGTAATGAAGAAATCTCTATATGGGAAAACCTGGACAGAAAGAGCCTCAGGAGGGAGGGGGGAGGCAGAGCCTTTTGTGATTATGTTGTTTTAGAAGAGTACAGCAGAGGTGGTATTCAGCAGGTTCTGACCAGCTCTGGAGAACCGGGAGCAGAAATTTTGAGTGGTTCTGAATGTGGCCCCGCCCCCATCTATTCTCTGCCTCCTGAGTTCCAGCTGATTGGCTGGGTCTTCTTTTGTTGCCCTGCACAGGAGAACGGAGCTGGAAAGCAGGTTAGTAGGATGGGGAGGAAATGGCGATTTTATAGTATACTTCCCCTGCCATGCCCGCCAAGCCACGCCATGCCATGTTCACCAAGCTATGCCCACAGAACAAGGAATAAATTATTTTTGAATCCTATCACTGGAATACAGGTAGTCCTCAACTTAACAGCAGTTCATTTAGTGACCATTCAAAGTTACAACAGCATTGAAAAAAAGGAAGTTACAACCATGTTTCACACTTACAATCATTGCAGCATCCCCATGCTCATGTGATCAAGATCCAGGTGCTTGGCCACTGACTCATGTTTATGACGATTGAGTGTTCAGTGGTCAATTGATCACTTTTTGAGACCTTCTGACAAGCAAAGTCAATGGAGAAGCCAGTTTCATTTAACAACTGTGTTAATAACTTAAGAACTGCAATGATTCACTTAACAGCTGTGGCAAGAAATGTTGTAAACTGGGTTAACACTTAACAGAAATCTCACTTAGCAAGAGAAATTTAAGGCTCAATTGTCGTAAGTCGAGATCTATCTATACATGTGATTAACTACTTCTCTTAACTTTGTGGGCAGGAGAAATTCTGGAAACCGCTAAATAAATCAAAACTGACAAATCAGCAACCAATACTCTCATAAGCAATCTTATTATTTTCTGTGCAATGCAATGAAGAAAGTTGGGCTGCTGTATCGAAAGCTGAAAATTCTCACCAAAGCCATTTCAGATGTATGTTGACAGAATTGTACAAATAGGGCCCTCTTCTTCCCCAAATAAAATAATGGAGGTTTGCTCACCTCTCTTCCAGATTTTTGGAAAATTGGAGAGATTAGCTTCAACATGTGAGAAGGGGCAGAGACATATGTGAAGGAAAGTCAGGAACCAAAGTGTTAGTGGAGAGAGAAAGTGAACACTGGGAAGGATACAGCTGCAGTCAAAGTACACCAACACTTTCAGACTTCTAGCCACGCTCAGAAATGGTGAGTTGTCAGCTTTAAGATAATGGATGATAGCATTTTCATCCTTAAACCATAATTATCTCAAATTCTATCATCCATTATCTTAAAGCTGACAACTCATAATTTCTGAGAGCTAGTTTGGTGTGGAGATGTTAGGGCATCAGGCTAGAAACTGGGAGATTGTGACTTCTAACACTGTCTTAGGCACCAGGCCAACTGGGAAACTTTGAGCTAGTCACTTTCTCTCAGCCCTATGAAACAGGCAATGGCAAACCACTTCTGAAATATCTTGCCAAAAAAACTGCAGAGATTTGTCCAAGCAACCTCTGGGAATTGGATACAACCGAATGGATTTAAAAAATCCATTTTTTTGGATGTTAGTACAGTGAATGTTAGTACACTGCATGCTGCATAAGGATGCAGGAAACCTTATATTAAATTGCAAGGTAGTTTCTAGAATACAGATCTTAGGTATGTAGAATAATGTGAACTGTGCTTGGGATAAAATAAGTTTTAGGTGTTTTCATAGTATAAGATGTATCAGAACTGCCTGATTAGAAGAGAACACTTCATTTGGAAACTAGGGTTGATAATATATATTTTCTTCATCTTACTAAAGCATGCAAAGTATTTGATTGAAAGTTACAATATGCAGGAGAGGAACTCTATGACTTAGAAAGTAAGATGTGTAAATGGAAGGAATATGAGTTACTAATGAAATTACAGAAAGAAAAATTCTGTAACTAATCAGTATCACTATTTGAGAGTGTTGAGGGTGGCTCTTGGGGGAGAAATGAACATAGAAAAAAAAGAATAGTTAAAAAAAACTTAGATTGATATGAAAAATACAAGTCCTGCATGAAAGTATCAGTTCTGTATGGAAAAGTGCTAAAAGGTAGTTTATCTCCCAGTTGAAAGAATAGAAAGCTGTCATAAAGAAATACAGTGTGGAAGCCAACTAAAACAAATTGAAGAGAATAATATCACCAAGTGCCACAAAACTGTGCAGTTATACTAATTAGAAGTATCAAAAAATATGCTTAGTTAAATGATAGAGTTAAAGGGAAAAGCTTGTGGATTAGGAAAAAAAGATATAAGAAAAATACTGCAACAATGAGAATGAAAAATATTGTATACCATAATGGATGTATACAGATAACAAGGAATGTAGTCAAAGAAACCAGGGAATTGTTGAAATTAAGAGAAAGAAAAATGCAGACCAATGTTGAGGAAAATAAAAATTATTTTGGCAGTTTGTGAAAAGACTGTCCAACAAAATGAATGGAATTAAAAGTAAACATGATAAAATAATTTGATATGAAACTGAAGTGAGGTAGGGCTGAAGAAAATGTTTGAGTTTTGTCTGGAAATGATAATGATATATCAAAGATTACTTAAATATGTGTGTATGTGTGTGTATCCTCCAAGAAAAAAAGGAATGGAATGGTGTAATTTCATTCATTCATTCATTCACTTAGTGCGTTTATATGGCAATTCATCTCACAAAAAACAACTTTGGGCAGCATACAACTATCAAAACAAACAAACATAAAAATTATCATACAACTATAAAACTCATTATTAAAAATGAAAATAAAAATATTTTATGACAGTGTTTAAAAATTATAAAGCTGCATAACTGGAGAAATGCTAAAATATGGTTGTGATTTGCTTCTGAACAGTTTGTTTAATGTGCATATGAAGACTGCATTTGTGTCTGATGGTAGAAGAATGTCATTATTGTTCCTTATACAAAGACAAAGCTAACAATTTTTAACAACCATATATATGGAGGGTATGAGGTTGAAGATGACCAATATAGACACAACAGGAACACAATTAAGTAATATCACTATTACTTCCTTAAGTGTTTGTCTTGCATATTGCACAGTTCCCGCATTCTTGCACCATTCTCTTATTACACTTATCCTCCTGCCACAGCACAGTATTATAGGAGGATTTCTCTCACTCCTCCACAGGATTGTGAGAGGTTCAAAGCCCTTCTGAATCTCTTAAGAATATTTGCATCTCTTGAGTTCTTGGAAGAACATCTCAATTCAGATGTCTATGGAGATTCTCAGTTGCCATGTCATGGTTGCCCCAAAGATGCTTTTTCAAAAGGCAACTGGACTTTGTTTTTCCTTGAAGACGTTTTGCTTCTCAACCACGTTCTGAACTGAAGATGCCTCTTGGATGAGAAGCAAAATGTTTTCAGGAAAACCAAAGTCCAGTTGCCTTTTAGACAGAAGTCCAAGTATCTAAGTCTACAACATCATCTTCAAATCTAAACTTTTACTTCAATATTTTTTCTATGTTCTACCTTCAATAGGAACAATTAATTATGCCCCATCTGTGCCTCAAACGCCATCACCTAATAGCTGTATAAACCTTATATATTGAAAGCTACATGAGATAGTGAATTGTTTACCCTGTGGATCAGCAGAAAAAAAATTATGATGGCTTTTCCTTTGCCTGTCTGCTTGTCCTTCTTTTATTTCCATCTTCTTGAACTTACAGACTACTCTCTAGTCTGCTCCTTCAGCCTTGGGCATTGCTGCAGCTTCGGCAACCACAGTCTTTCCTCCTAGCAGACACACAGGCACCTCATAGCTGTCCCAGTTTGCCCTGTTTGTCACAGCCACATAAAACCTCTTACTTCCTGCCCTTGTTGGCCATTTTTTTTCAACAGGACTGTGAGCTAGATTTAGTTTGACCCATCCAAGATTTGTTTGGTCATTTGCTAAACTTCCTTTTTACTGCTTAGACATAAATGAGGGAGTCTATTTCCTCTTTTTAGTAACTGGAAACTCAAAGGTCAAATCCTGGCTGGTTGGTTGCCAATTCAAAGATGAATATGGGAAACTCATGGCTATGTTAAAAGAAAAGATTGATCAAGGCACTAAACTTTTCTTTGTGTCGTGTCCTTTTTAAGGAAAGCTTCAAGAACCTTTTTCAAAAGTTCTTGGCTTTGTATGTTAGACTTGATAATTTCTATCCGCCAGGACCTCTGCAAGCTGGGAGAGGTGGCCAATTTGACATCTCACCCTGTGAATGATTCCTTTCCTGTAGATTCTCGAAGCAAAGCTTTATCCTCCTGTATCTGAGCACTGTTAGAAGAAATGACCAATGTTTCTGGTTTCAGTGCATCATTGCTTTTATTTCTCCAAGGAGAAGGTTTGTGAGAGAAAAAAAGCAACAAGAGGTAGCGTTGGGAAGAAGCTGAAATGACTCAAGCCAACAACCATCAAAGCCTGAAACAGCAGCAGGAGCAACGGAAGGCAGCGCTCTGAATAATCTAATGAATCAAGCATGACATTATCTAGAGTGAAATGCCCGGGAAGGGGGTTCCCATGGACTGTTCTGACCTGAAGGGTTGAGTCCAGAGGGACCTTTAAAGGCTTTTTCAAAATGCAAAAGACAACAACTAAATCAGAAGGAAATGATATTTTATTTAACCTTGGTGTCAGGGGAGTCAATGACAGAATCACAAGAGATAATACCCTGGGATTGAGAAAAGATAATTCAGCCACATATGGGGCTTTCACGAGGGCGTCCTGTGTGCCACCAAGAAGCCAATTCTGCCTCTCCCTCCTGCTCTGTTTCTGTAATGGGCTGTCATTTACTTTTGGAGCGGAAGGTCTCACAGAATCCCCACTCGTGCTGTGGCTACTTCTGGGGAAGGTGGACAATAAACACACCTGGTGTGTTTGTTTTTAGCAGCAATAACAACGTGGAAGTGAAAATGGACTTTTATATGGTTTTAAAAATATAATTTCTTTATTGCTCTTTGCTTTTTTAAATAATTTTCTAATTAATGTAAGCTGTCCAAAGCCATGTATTTGAGATGGGGGCTCTAAAAATCAAATACAGTAAGTAAGTAAGAAAGTAAGTAAGTAAGTAAGTAAGTAAATGTAGCAAATAATTTAAAGGGACAAGAAATTAACCCTTGTAAAAGACTGATATTTCCTGTCAAGGTATTTATAAATGTGGACCCAAAGTCCATGTTTCTTTAGGGGACTGCAAAAATTCCTTTTTGCAGTAATTGTTTATTTGGTTTGTAGGACTAAAAGTATACCTTCCAGACTAGATGAAGGGTGTTTATATGGCAGCTAATTTTCTATTTTGTTTAGAGATGGGTGGGTTCAAAAAATATTGCTACACTGTACATCTGCTATATTTTGACATATAATTTAGTGGTATGAGACCAGTTTGGTACAGTGGTTTAGGCACCAGGCTAGAAACCAGGTGACTGTGAGTTCTAATCCCTCCTCCTCCTCCTTCTCTCCTCCCCCTCCCCCTTCCCCTTCCAGTTCTCCTGAAAATGAATGAAATTGTCATCCTCCATGATTGCTCTCTTTCAACACTGCTTACAGTCCTGGAATTAGAAAACAGCAGTCCAGGCGTCTAGCCATTGAAGGACTTCTTTTCTATACATTGATGAATCTTACTTTTAAAGCCATCTAAACTAGTGGCAGCCATCACATCTGGTGAAAGCAAATTCTGTAGTTTAACCCCATCACTGCATTTGTAAACTTGTAAACCATCCAATTTTAGGAAGGTTGTATAGATAAGGATCAGCCCATGCTGGGCCACAGATTTTGAGTACATGGGAAAGAAGATGACTCTTGATGTTTAGAAAAGTCCTTCAGATTTTCCACTGCCACCAAACCTGTTTGACTGAATTGCAGGTTAAAAAGCCATGCCAGCTGTAATTCTTGAGCTCTAGGGAGCATGTCCTTTGCCTTAATGAAATACTTTGCCGATTCCATTTGTAAAGAAACCAAAGACTCCTCAGGTTTATGATCAAGTTGTAAAGATTTTATTTACCCTATATTTCCTGCTGGGTTATTTATGAGGCCTTTTGTCAGGCCTCATAAAACTGCCTAGTAAAATATATTTTCTTACAACAAAAATAAAGTCATTTGTGCAAAACATCTTAGGACCACAGAGGGAAGATGTGATAGGACACACACATGTTTAGATGTCACAGTCAAAGCCTCAGCAAGGTTTTGTTGATTTTCTTTAATTATATTTTAAAATTTTGGACTGCAGTCTGTTCCTTTGTTGATTGGGCCCTACTGAATTCACTTGGCTTGACTTTTGTGTGGACAATATACATAGGGTTTTATTGTTAAATCTTTTTTTTGTTCTTTCTGGAAAATGATCTGTAGAACTGAAAATAATTATCTACTAAAAAACTGCAAAAGTAAAAAAAAACATAACAGAAACCTTCAGTTCACATAACTGATCAAAATATTCATTGTAACAAATTATTTATGCAAACTTCACTTCTAGACTGATTTTGTCATCATGATAAATGTTTGGTTCTTTAAAAAACCCAGGATAGAATTAAAATTATGAAGCCTACAAGCTTAGATAAACTTATCTGGAAGTAAATGAAAGCAAAAGTAAAAAATTCAAGTGTGATTGGAACTTGCTTCTCAATAAACCACATCTATTTATGGTCATAGCTCAGACTCCCAACTTGAATTTTTACCACTAGGCACTTCTGTCATGTTTTATTAGAAATAAGCCCAACTCATTTCAGCCAAGGTTCTTCAAATATATATGGTTTGGCTTCTAGTCCTTCTCTCATTGATTTCAGATTAATACAACTTCTTTTTCCAAATGATTATTTGTTTTTTACCTTGCTTTCTGGGGATAGTGATAGCAATATCACTTAGACTTATATACTGCTTTACAGTGCTTTACAGCCCTCTTTAAGTGCTTTACAGAGTCAGCCCATTGCCCTCAAAAATCTGGGTCCTCATATTACCCACCTCGGAAGGATGGAAGGCTGAGCCTGGTGAGATTCAAACTGCCAAATTGCTGTCAGTCGGCAGTCAGCAGAAGTAGCCTGCAGTACTGCACTCTAACCACTGCACCACCATGGCTCAAGTAAGTATGATGCCATTATGTGGTGGGAAATGATGGGATGATCGATAAAGTATGGTGCTATCATAGGTGGTGGTGATGGTGGTAAATCTCATGCATTGATATCTAGCTAAAATTAGTGATACTCACATTTCACTGTAGTCCGTTGAGGTGATTCATGTAAAATTTTGAAATGTTTCTAGATCTTGTGGCATATAATTTTTCAGAAATGCTGAGGAATTCGTCCTTCACTTTGAAGTTGGCATCATTCCTATCTCAGAAGGAGAAGGGAGTTTGATTGAGGTTGAAAAGAGAGACAAGAATAAGGAGTGAATTGCAGTAGATCTCAGTCAAACTACTTTCACCTGTGGGGTGGGAGGGAGAAGAGAAGGGGAGAATAAATATTAACAGAAAAAACAGAGCATCAATCTTTTCTAGAAGAGATTCTGCTGCTTTATTCCTCCCTTCACTGTGAACAGTGACATCCAGACCAAGTTATTCTTACTGATACAGAGATACCAATTGTAGTAAAACTAGATAAAGACCAGCTGCTGGGTAAGGTGCTAGAGTGATTCCATTTACTTTAGCAAAGGAGAAAAAAAAATTGCAAAGTTTTAGGTCTTTCTGTTGTATTTGGAGAAGGTGAAACCTGGTCATATGAATCAACTTCAACTATGTCTGTTGTCAGATTCCTGGTGTAGAATGCTTTCTTGTACATCTGGTTAGCCTAGACGTTTTCCTGCAGCCTATGGATTGCAAAATTAATTGTAGAGATTTTATCTGTGAAGTTAAGAGAGCTAGCTAGAACTTTTTGTACATTTGTTTGAAGTCAGTGACAATGCAGATGTAGGAAAGTGGCAGAAGAACCTCTGAGTTGCACTTTTTGATGGATTCTTTTGTGCAAAATTCTCTGTTGTACAATCCGTATGTGTATAAAATAAGTGGCTCCTACACATTAGCCTCAAAGAAGGAAGGCATGGCATATTCACACACATGGAAAGCAAAAAGTTTGCACAGGATAATTTATATAAGATGCAAATTTAGAGATTAATTTTAACAGAAATATCTATTTTCTCACTGTGAGAACCAATTTTGTGTAGTAGTTAAGAAGTTGGCTAGTGGGAGCCATGAGTTCTAGTCCCACCTTAGACACAAAGCCAACTGGGTGGCCTTGGATCAGTCACTGCTTCTCAGGCTTAGGAAGGAAGCAATTGCAAATCACTCCTGAAAATTGCAGGCACAAAATCCCCAGGCTTGAAATCCTTGGCTGTTCTCCCAGGCCTTGGGGTTGGGTGGTTGTGAGATTCTTATTGGTTCTGTTTATGGTGTGTCCACATACACATGATTTTTTTCCTAGGTTTTTTTGTGCCTATTTAATTTTGAGGTGCCCAGAATTGTTCTGGAGAATGGCAGCCTGTAAATTCAACAAAGAAATAAACGAGGATCTAGTTGATCATTATCAACATGGGTAAACTACCAGACAACTACCTGTGGTTTAAATTCCACTGTGAAACTCAGTTCCCTTATTCTTACAATCTTTAAAACACATGGACTGGACTATTCGTCTGGATTACTGTCCTCTGTAATTGTAACTGTAGGTGGGAAAGACCTTGGGAGACTAGGCAAAGACCCTGCCAAGGAGGACAGTCAGATAAAAGACAGAATAGCCTGCAGCTAGTCAATGAGGGTTAAGAGGTTCAGAAGAGACCTTCCCTAGTTTCTAAGGCTGTAAAGGAGATGGGGAAGATTGTACTTTCAGACTTTCAAGATTATATCAGTGTAGTTTATAATAAAGTAGAATTAGCTCATCTGACTTGTGATTCCTATCTGCTTTACCCTGGGAGGCTGACAGTTATAAAGGATACATAATTCCCTAGGCATAGGTATTGTTTCTGTACTCAGCAAAAGAGTTGGAAGTATTTGGGTCCTAGAATACAGCCAGGAAAATTGATTAGGATATTACCTAGCTTGGTGATGAAGCATCTGCAAGAAAACAAAGTCAGAGAGCCCCCAAATTTTAACCCTGAGCTACATATATTCTCTTCTGTTGAAATTATATATGGGTGTCATGCAAGGAAATTTGCATATTGGCCAACTCTACCAAAAACAATTATTTTGTTTGCATGGATGACCATGACAGTGTTTCCTGCCCACCAGTGTGAGATATAGACCTGCCATAAACTGTACAGCTAAATGGAAAACAGCTCAGCAAAATGATCAAAAACTGAGAGCCAGTTTGCTGTAATGGTTAAGGTACCAGGCTAGAAACAGGGAGACGATGCATTCTTCTCCTGACTTCACTGTGAAAACCAACTAGGTGACTGGGGCCAGTCACTCTCTCTCAGTCCAATGCACCTCACATGATTGCTGCTGTTGAGAAAGAAGGAGGAAGGTATGTTGGATATATTTGCCACTTTGAGTTATTTGTCACACTAATAAAAGTGGGATACAAATATATAACTGATATGAGGTAGGAGGCCATATTAATTAATTAAAACAATGCCCTATCATGGAACCATTAAGGAGGAACCACACCTCCACCAGGACAGGCCGGACAACCTACATTACTATATATACAGTAAATAACAGCAAACTTCACACTCTCTTACATTGATGTCACTTAGCTTGGTAATGCAAGAAAATGCAGCTCAGAAAGCACCAAGAATCCAACAAGTTGATGGTGATTGCTGATCCCAACTGAATACATTTTAAATACCTTTTCATTAAGATAAATGGGAATGGGAAGCCGACATATTGTCCATCACAATGCTATCACGTTTATATTCCGAGCCTGCCTTTAAGCCCCATTTTTAGAAAATAAAAATGTCTTACTACTGTGTTTAAAGTAGTAGTTCTTGAACTTGTGGTAATTACTCAAGGGGGCAATTTGGGCATATCCTGGGGGTAGTGGAGTAATTTATAATTGCTTGCTTGTGAGTTGAGGATCCAGTTTGGGACTGCCAGTGCCAAATGCTTTTGTAAAACAACAGAGACTTTTTATGTGTGTGACTTTTTATGTGTAATGACATCAATCAAGTCTGGGAAAAGAGGTAATTGAGTCAAATAGTTTAAGAGTCACTGGTTTAGAGTCTCTAGCTGCCTTCAAAAGAAACCAAGGTAAACTGGGGAAGGGAACCGGATACATCCTGGGGGCTGGAAAGACTGATAAGAAACACTCTTACTAGTTGTTGGCTTGTAAATGTGATTGGCTAATCCAAAATGGCAGCCTTTTGGAGAGAGAGTATCTGCAATATGGTCAAAAATGGAAAATTGTCCATCTG
Organism: Laticauda colubrina; assembly: GCA_015471245.1. NCBI lineage: Eukaryota > Metazoa > Chordata > Lepidosauria > Squamata > Elapidae > Laticauda > Laticauda colubrina. The sequence continues at coordinate 39,291,049 of BLBF01000003.1, read as the reverse complement.
TATATATTCCTTTCTTCCTTCCATTCTTTGCATTTTGAGGCAATTGATAACAGAGCCAATATGTATATGTTTGTATACATATGCACACACATATATATATATATACACACATATACTTACACACACACAAACACACATGTGTATGTGTGCTTTGTTATCAATTGTCTTAAAATGTGAAGAATGTTGTGGAAGGAAGGAAGGAAGGAAGGAAGGAAGGGAGGAAGGAAGGAAGGAAGGAAGGAAATAATACACACAAAAAGTTCCAACCTTTATTCCGTTTGTCTGCTGAGGAGAATTTTCTTACACATTGCAGAGGACTTGCCTTGCAATTAAACCCAGCTTATCGTCTGGCCTTTGGGATTGCTTTATGTGACCTAGGAATATGCATGAACCTGATGTCAGGGTTTGGGCACTGTTGGGCATATTGCCCATGTCCTAACATTCCCCATACATGAAGGCAAACATCTGTTTTCCATCTGCTGGCATGTGCCAATGCAATTTTCCCACTGTGTCACTCTTTAATCCACATAACACCTCTTTAAGATTGTTACAAAGGTCTAGAGGCTGGAGAGGGGGCGGAAAATGGGGTGAAGTGGGAGCAGAAAAGCATTATTTGCAAGTTATAAGAACAACCTTCTTGTCACTCCTGATGACAGGAAAAAGACCATGGAGTTTAATGAGTGACATTGGGCCAATCATTTTATCTTAGCTTATCAGTCTGCCATACAGCACTGTTACAGAAATAGAATTAGGAGTGGTTTCTTTCTACCTCACCTTATGCTGCTAGAGAAAAGGAAAGTTATAAAAGTAATAAAATAAATAAACTACGGTTGTTGTTGCCACCTGATTGAAGAGATTTAATCACCAGTTTACTCACCACAGACAGTGGAAATAAGTGTCAACAATACTGAATGTGCAAGTATAATTTTTAACTGACTTCCTATTAAGAATTCTCTATTTTCCTGTGTAGGTTGAATAGTTATTTTTCTCTTTTTGATGATAGTTGGTGTTCTTAAGCATTTGAGTGTGATACCTCAATTAGATCTGTTGTATGTTTGATCCTGCTCTTGGACTTCAAGTCAATAATTTACTTGGGTGAATATTTGGGATTTTCTTTTGCTAGGTATGATGGTTCTCCCAAATTCTACTCAGATAGGATCACAGTGGATGACAATTTAGAATCAGAATTCTGATTGTCTATCATCCCTGCATTGTTTGGAAGTATTTGGGTACATTTCTGATTGACAGAGTACTAGATCCTTATGGTATCATGAAGATGTATGTGTCCAAAACAGCAAATAAAAAAAAGGAAAGTAATAGGCTAAAGAAGCTAACCATCCCCCTTGTACTTTTCACTGTTTTTTCCTGCATCTTGATATGCTTCAGTCACTGGTAGATAATGCATCCCAGTTACAGAAGGACTGTCCAATGATTGCTTTATTTTGGAAGGCATGTTCTGGGTGAATAGTTTCTCCACTCCAAAAGTGAACCATAAGAGCAACTAGACAGCAAACACACAGGTTATCTTCTCACTCTTTTCTGCTATCCTGAAAAATACAATGTGGTATAGCTGTTAGAACATACACTTCATGCTATCAATTTGGAGGTTAGTGAGTCTTCTTTTTTATCAATGTATAAATAGCCAATCTAATTGTAGAAGCTGATATTAAATCCCTAAATGTAAATTGAAACCACGGGCAACATTAAGTGATGATGCAATCCACATCTCTGTATTGTTCCATTGCATTACTCTGTTCTCTAAATGTGTTTGTACTACATCTTCGAGAATTTCTAGCCAGAGTACAGTAAGAATTTTAAGTACTGTCTTGGCTGGGGAATGTTCTATCAGGACATTATAGAGTACTGTGATCATGTATCCTAATTTCCAATTTAATCATACAAAAGGAAATTATTATTAGATTTTTATTTTTAATTATGCAGCTCATGATTAAAAAATATCATTTTAATTATAGGAAAAACAAATATTGCTGTCTGTTGTAAGCAGAAGCATGGCATATTTTAGAATTCTCCCGCTTTGCTCCTTTTTCTGGGGAAGGGCTTTGAATCGGTTTTTGACTGCCTGAATAAGTCCCTGTGGGTTTTTTATGGCAAGATTTTGGAAGTGATTTGCCACTGCCTTCTTCCAATGGCTGACAGAGTGTCACTGTCCCAGGGTCACTCACCTTGCTGGCTTCATGCTTAAGGTGGGACGAGAACTCACCATCTCCTGGTTTCTAGCTTAGTGCTTTAAATCACTACACCAAACTGGTCCCTTAATCCTCATGTATTTCACTTATTGTACATCTGCTGACCTTTCATATCTTACCCTGGCATAAGAAGTAGACAAATGAAGGAACAGATGCAGGATACGTCAAGTGTGAAGCAAACCAGCATCCTGTAAGTTCGCTGGTTTCTTTCTCCTACTGCAGTGGGGCTGTTTCATAATTGTATTGGCTATCCGGAACATGCTCGGAAGAGTAAACTAGTATCAGACAGATTTCCACAATCCAGCTGACTAACTGAGGCTTCTCTGTATAAAGAGCTAGAGCGGTGTCATTTTTAATGTACCCATTTATACACTGTAACTTGGAAGGTAATCACACCAGGCTGCACAGTTACATTAAAAACCTGACAAGAGTCCTGCAATTAGTGAAAGTCTTAAATAATATTGATAGTAACTGTGCAAAACCTCATAAAAAAAACTAATGAAAAACTGGCTGAGAAAAATAGAGCACTTCAAGGTGTTCAGCAGGCTAAATCACAGGGGAAAAATACAGCAATGCTTCTTTATTCTATGTTGTAATTTTATACAGTAAGCAAGTTCTCTTTTCATTTTTGATTTCCAAGATCTGACATGATATTTTTCCTTTGCATCTATTTGTGCCAAAGTTAATTCCAGTTTATTGATAAATGAAACTGACCTTAATGCTATGTTGCACATAATTTTGTGGTTAAAAGCAATTCAATACTACCTATTTCTTCCTTTTTCTTTAATACTACTCTATGTACTATACTGGATCAGTAGCAATAATATAAAATTGCCGAAGGGCTCCAGGGCTGTGATGGGAACTACATTGTAACAATCTGATAATGTCTGGGATTATATCACTAGTGCCAATGGAGCTTTATCTGAAAATATAAAGGAAAAAAAAAGATTGCCGTGTTTTAAATATTCTAAATCTAGCAGATCCTATCGATCCTATCAGATATCTACCAAATCTGAGTTATGTGCTTTCAGATTTTATATATTACATATTTTACAGACTTTTAAAACTATAGTATTATATTACATTTAGTTCTGTAGAAGAATTCTACTCCATTAATAACTGAACCTACTCTTTGCTTAAGAGGTGTTTTAAATGATGGGCCATTTTGACTTTTCCCTACAGATCTCTCAAGATCTCTATTAATATTATTTGGGAATGGATCAAGGTAGCTATGTATTTTTTTCACTACTTCTATTTCTGCATCTGCTACTTCTTTCGTATGCATGTACGTACATATGTATGTATTTTATTAGAAGATAAACCTTACACCCAAATGATAAATTACCACCAAATAATCTAATTATTAATCTAAAATCTTGGTAAAAGGTTGCATTGATCTTTCTACATTCCAGTGGATGTGGCTGGGCTATCTTCTTCTGTAAACATAATACTTTTGGTTGTAGCTATTTGTAATGATCGTCTAACTTCCGGCAAAGGAAGCATCTGGAAGAGGACCTCATCCAATTGTCTTCAGGGCTAGGCCTAGGGAACGTCAGGACAATATTATTAGGCATTGGTCCATTTCCAGCCAGAGTTCAAATAGTTAGCTATGACTTGTAAATCCACTGAGGCCATTTTTCCTCCAGATCATCACACTATTAGTCAAAATGTATTTGCAGCTTTTTTTTTTGTCTTTTCATCCTTAACAAGTTTCCTGTGGAAAGAAAAGAAATATTCAACTACCGTACTATACAGGAAAAGACAGAAGGATTACAAATGGAGAATGCCATAAAATTCTATTAAATCATGTGTGGAATAATAAAAGCTTTGTCTGGAAGGATCCCAAACTATCTTGAAGATGTATTCTTTGATATGATTGGATCAGTATTTCATTGTTCAAGAATTTTGAGACACACCTTTATTTTTGTTCTATCAGTTTCTGAAGAATATTTGGTGGAAACTAAGAGAGGACCTTTGGAACTCCAGGGCAAGGGAAATTCCAGCGGCTTCTTTCTTACCTTCTGTCTATAGGCTAGCATCTTTTTATTTAGATTTGTCTATTGTCTTATAAGATGACTCACATAGTAACTGTAAATATTGCAGTTTAGTTGGTTGTTGTTTTCACTAACCGCCTTTTATCTTTCACTTGTCTCAAATATTTTCATTACTGTTTGTATCTTATGTTGCCCTTTATTGAAATCTGTCTTGACAAACAACTAAAATATGGGGAAAATAATTCTAAATGAGAATGTTTGCTGGATTGCCAATAGACCAGTCATCTTAATGTGATTTAACTGAAAAAAATCATAAGTGGATTTTTCAGTATTTGTCTGGGGATGTGACGGCGCAGAGGCTTAATGACGTTGAAACTGCTGGTCAGAAATGGTGTGTACTCCAGCAGCTTGAGCCCAGCTCTGCAAGATGGAATGAGTTCCTGTCACTCGATCCCTAGTTCCTACTCACCCAGCAGTTTGAAAGCATGCAATATTGCAAATAGATAACTTCAATAGGAAAAGCTTAGCTGCATTCATGCATGCAGAGAATGGAAGCCGGCACTGAAACCTGGCAAGGTTGCAAGGCATAGTGATACAAGCCATGGCAAGGCAAGACTGGTGGAGGAGCCCAGAAGAGCCAGCAACACCACTAGTCAGCTGGTTAAAGCTAGTTCACCCACTGTGGTGCACCAAGAATAGGTGCATAAGTGCTGAACAGAATGAAGTAGCATTCTTGGCTATCAGGTCTGCATTGTGTGTCTAGCATGTGTAGATTTCCCTGACATTGTATACCATACATTAAATAAAAAATAAATATTTGTCTCTTTTCATTCAGTGTGGCCATTTAGTATAGTATAATCACCAGCCTTTCTACTCAAGAGGAGTCAAGCCGGGTGGCCTTGCTTTTACTTTTTTCTCCAATTTTTCTTATTCATTCTCTTGATTGCTAGGAGCCAGAAGAGCACCAATGCTCTACTCAGTGGTTCAGGGAGATATATAAGCCATTTTCTTCCTCCTCCTCCTCCTTCTCCTCCTCCTCTTTGGCTCTTTAGACTTTATTAAGACTGCACATGAGGAAACTTATTCTCTTATTCACATTTTGAGAGTGCACAGTTGTTGGGAAAGTGTGTGGTTTTGTGTGTGCATGCTGGGGAAGGAATAGATGCACAGTAATTCATTCTCCATCCCAGCCATGTCCCCAAATATCTTGAACAGCCATTGGACTGGAATGATTTCTGTCTCAGAAAAGTTCCCCTGTAATATATTTGCTCAGCTGGGCTTCTAGCACCTGGTTGAAACTTTGGCTGGAATTCAAGCTGTCTGGTAACACAGGAAATGGGAAAACAGCTAAGTCATTGACAAAATGACTAAATGAGTTAGATATAGCAACAAAACAACACAAACAAATCTTTGTCTCTTGATGCTTTCACATTTTCAAATAAAGGTCCAGCTTTTTGTATATTAAAAAATTGGCAGCATAATGTATTCTTGGAGAGTTTCCATGAAATACCTTGATTTGGAATGAAGGTTTTAATAAAAATCTGTTTTGGTTCTCCAAGCATCTTATCTTTATCAGAGCATCTCAACTTGAGACAGAAACCTCAGCTACTCTGATAAGATCTTTTAGTATAGGATTGCCACCAGTAGCAGGATTCAAATTTTTTTTTACTACTGGTTCTGTGGATGTGGCTTGGTGGGCATAGCAGGGGAAGGATACTGCAAACTCTCCAGTCAGAAGTGGTATTTGCCGGTTCTACGAACTACTCAAAATTTCTGCTACCGGTTCTCCAGAACTGGTCAGAACCTGCTGAATATCCACCTCTGATTCTATTCTATTCTATTCTATTCTGTTCTGTTCTGTTCTGTTATGTTCTGTTCTGTTCTGTTCTGTTCTGTTCTGTTCTATTCTATTCTATTCTATTCTGTGGTAGGATTCAAAAAAATTTTCTGCCAGTTCTGTGGGCATGGCTTAGTGGCCGTGGCAGGGGAAGGGGAAGGATACTGTAAAATCTCCAGTCAGAGATGGTATTTGCCGGTTCTCCAAAACTACTCAAAATTTCCGTTACCAGTTCTCCAAAACTGGTCAGGACTTGCTGAATACCACCTCTGATTGCCATCCTGTTGTCTATCTTTAACAGCTTTGTGAAGTCCAGATATTTGACAGGTCCTCTTTCTTCTGCCAACAGCTCTAGCCAGGCTAATGGAAAGGTGGCCATGGTGATGCTGTCTGTCATTTAGATGTTGGGCAGAAAGGGGCTTTTGAAACTGCCAAAATATGAAATGCCTCATGTGGTCATGTGGGAGGGGGCAGCCCCTTTTACGAAAGATTATGTTGTCAAACTGTGTTAGTGTAATCATATATCTGGAACGCAGGTTAGAAAAGAAAGACTTAAACCACTGGGGGAGGACTGGAGCCAGGATCATAACACCTTAGGTTAGGTGTCCGCTCCACCATGCTTTTAGCAGTGTCCCTGGCACAGTCACCTTGTTAGTTCGAATCCACAGAAACCTTGGCTGCCTTCAGTTCAGGACTGCATCCAGCTGGCCATTTCTTCAACTCCAGGGAAGCATGAGAGCAATTCTACATTTCCACTGACTCTCCAGTCAGGCATTAAAATACCCTCTCCAGCTTGTGCTAATACTGCATAGGCTCTACGCTGGCAGGATTTGGTGTCTCTTCAGCCAAATACTTCTCAAGCACAAAGAATTAGGAAGGTGAGAGCTTCTCCACCACAGAATGTAGGTCCAAAATTCTCACGTAAAGTTGAGTGGCAAAGCTCATGCGTAGTGAAGGAAATTCGGATTAAGCTATTCATTTTCATTTTCTCCAAAGTCAAGAACTAAGATGGGGTGCAAATACGCAATGTTGAAGCTGTTTTGGGCCAGAATCTAATGAGATTTGCAACAAAAATGGCTCCTATCATGATAAATATCCAAGGTAAGCTCCACACAAGTAGATGAAAGAAGAATAGAAGTAACGGATTGTTCTGTATGAAAATAGTTTACTCCAAATTCCCTAATCTGATTGGCTAAGAAAGCCAGCATAGGGATTGGTTCACTAGGAACCAATCCAAGGGAACCGCCAAAAGGCAGTTAAATCAAACAAATGTCATTGGCTACAAGCCAGCAGGCAAGCCGTATATAAAGGCTGCCGCGGCTAGAGCCAAACTGTTCCGTTTAACCTTACTGTTGCAAATAAAGATTTTTATTGTTGGAACCCGGTCTACCTCGCGTTTTTCCCGGACGGAACACGGATAATAATGTGAATAGTAAAATGAAGAATTAATCTTGCAAGATGTCATTCTTTTTCCAAAGTGCTACCACTGAATTGATTAAGGATTGTCTGATGCCAAGGGTCAGTCTGAATCTATTCCTTTCCCTCTCTCAAGAAACTGTCAGCCTAAGAAAAAAGAAAAATCTAAATGACTCAAGTTCTGGTTGTTGTGTTTCAAGCTCACCCCCCCCCCCCCCGGATTGTTAAAGGGCACCTTATGACTTCAGTGAGCCTCAGTGGTGGTAGTAACAACAACTGTCTCAATCAGCATTGGGATAATTCCTAATCTGTGACCATTTGGGGAGATAATGCTTGGTCAAGGAAACTGTTTACTTATCCTGGGGCCAAAATGCCAGTTGTCAGATGCAGAAATAATAGAGTAGGGCTGCTGCTTGCAATGTCTTACTGTAAATTTCTTAGAAGCATCTGGTTGCCATTGTAGTTTACTGTTTTTAATGTTCATATCCCAGGAGAGTCCATTTTCACTGTTTTCTATTCAGAAATTATGTGCAGCATTCTAATGAAGCTGAAGAAAGCTGGGAAGTCAAGCCCATGCATGTGTACTGATGATATGTCATTTGATGCACATCACAAGCTGTACATAAATGTTTGGTGACATTGGCAGCATCAAACTATTATTTCCTAGTTTGACTGGTGCTCTCCAGAGGGAATTCCCTTAATTCCCAGTTACACTGAACCATTGGACTAATACATTGGGGAATTGGAGAAAAGCCATGCAGAAAAGCCCTCCCACTCCTGAAAAAGTGACCTTCTTTGGTATGGTCAAGAAAGGAGAAGTGAAGTTAAAGACAATCCACATGAGGATGAGAGCAGATAGTTACTTCACATGATTCATCAATCCAGTCTACCAAGAAGAAGGAAACATACCTTAAGAAGACAGTGGCAAAACTGTAGGAACCAGTCGAACATTTAAACAAGTTAGGTTTATAGGATGAGAACACAAGACTGGAAGTGTCTTTTCTAGTTACTGAGCATGATAATCAAGCTTTTATAAATAAATCTGGAGGTGATGGCATACCCAGATCAAACCATGGTTTGAAAGTATAGAGAGTAAAGTCTTCTATTTTACAAGAGGACATATAATTAGGCCATGGAATATGAGCATTATAAACTAAGAAAAAATGAAATTATTAAAAGAGGGACAATGAGGTCAAAAGAAAGAATGAATTGCACAGACTTCAGAAAGGACATTGCTCGCATTCAGGTTTGTGTTGGAAGCGCTGAGATGCTTCTAGGTTGAAAGGATTAGCCAGTGACATCACTGCTGCCCAGGGGATACCTTTCATGTCTCTGTTAATGTGCCCACTGTAGTGGGTTCCTATTTATCTACTCGCAATTATTCATTTTTGAATTGCTAGGTTGGCAGAAGCTGGAACAAATTATGGGAGTTTGCCCCACCAAACAGCAGCACTTGGGTCACAAATGAAGGCTTGCTGATTGTCAACCCAGCATCCTAACCATTGCTAAGAATACACAATGGAACCATATTATTAGAATTCCTGTTGATCGCTAAAGACCTAGTTATACAAAACATTGAGGAATTCCATGATTAATTTCAAAAAGTGGTAAATGCAGCATTAGAAGATGTTTCATTACTGAAATATATGATCATTATTTTTATTTTCATTCAGTTGTGTCTGACTCATGGAGACTGCCTGGAGAAGTCCCTGCAGTTTTCTTGGCAAGGTTTTTCAGAAGTAGTTTGGCATTGATTCTTTTCCAGGGCTGAGAGAAAGTGACTGACACAAGATCGGCCTGCTGGCTTTGTGTCTAAGGTGGGATGGACTCACAGTCTTCCAGTTTCTAGGCTGATACCTTCACTACTACATTAATGCAGGAGATAAATTAATAGATTTTTATGTAAAGATATATTTATATATTATTTGCACCTGCCTCACATATCCTAAAGACAGACCTCACATGTAGACAAACATATGGATTTGACCTAGATGATATGTTGTAAGATTAGATCTGGATGATACATAGTCTGAATATAAGAATAAAAAACATCCCCTTTAGGAACAAATTTGGTGCATTGAAGTTATGCAGAAAAGAACCAGAAACAATATAGGAAAAGATAAGACAGAATATGAAAACTAAAGATGAAAAGAAGAAAAATCTCAATGTTTCAAAGAGAAAGAATCCAAGTAATTTTTCAGAACAAACTATAATGAGAGCTCAACTGTGGTAGTTGTAAAATGAGAATCCTCAGATAATAAGAAGGTTGTACCATGAACAGACTTTCAGTGTTGGGAAAAAAGGACAAGATAAAGTATCTGAACCAAAACTGTCAACAAGCACACAAAAATAATAAGAAAAGAAACATGAAGGGTATTTTTAAGATCACAGAAATTGCAGGTACATTTTCAGCCAAGGTAGCAAGACAGAAGATACCTATTGTAGTTCCATACACTTATGGGAAAATCTAATAGATTCAATGAAAATAGAAGGACTCAATTGAAATTCTTTAAAAGGATTTATGGAATATCAGATCTGAACTGCAACAGTACGTCCAGGAACTTACTCAATTAAAAAGGGGATCCAAAAGGCAATAGACAAACTCAAAGAGAAAAACATTATGTGCAGGTGAAATTCTCATTAAAATGTTTAATGCAAGCAAAGTGCTATGGTTTGATTTCAACAAATATGGAACAAGACTAAACATAATTCTTGGAAATGTGGGAGTCCCTGGTGCTCTCAAACTTGGATGTTTTCTCGCAGATGCAGAAAACAACTGGATTCAGGGAGCACCAAGAACTTCACAGTTCAACCCTGAGCTACTAACATAAACTTCGATCAGCTTAGAAATGTTTGGTGCACATACAGATCGTCTTGAACTTACTACCATAACTGAAGCCCAACATTTATGTTGCTAAGCAGTGGTGGTATTCACATTTTTTTACTTCTGGTTCTGTGGGCGTGGTTTGGTGGGCGTGGTGTGGCTTGGGTGTGGCAGGGGAAGGATACTGTAAAATCCTCATTCCCTCTCCACCCCACTAACCTGCTTTCCAGCTCCATTCTCCTGTGCAGGGCAACAAAAGAGGACCCAGCCGATCAGTGAATAAATGGGGTGGGCTAATCAGAGGTGATATTTACCGGTTCTCCAAACTACTCCAAATTTCTGCTATCTGTTCTCCAGTACCTGTCAGAACTGACTGAATACCACCTCTGTTGCTAAGTGAGAAATACGTTAAGTGTGTTTTGCCCCATTTTACGACTTTTCTTGCCACGTTTGTTAAGTGAATTCTTAAATTAGTAAGACAGTGGTTAAGTGAAACCAATGGTTTCCCTATTGACTTTGCTTATCAGAAGGTTGCAAAAGAAGATCACTGGAGCACTGCAATCATCATAAATGTGAGTCAGTTGTCAAGCATCTGAATGTAAATCATGTGACTCTGGGGATACTGCAATGGTCATAAGTGTGAAAAATGGTCATAAGTCTCTTTTTTCAGTGGTATTGTAACTCCAAATGGTCACTGAATGAACTATGGTAAGTCGAGGAGTACCTGTTCCAATAGATTAAAAAAAAAAGCAGATGCAACGGAATATTCAAGTGAAACAACTATTGCACAATTCTTCATGCAAGCAAAGAAGAAAAGAGCTCTCTCTCTTAGGGAGAGAGATGCCATATGAAAGAACAGTTTCAGAGAAGTCAAAAGGACACAACAGCAGGGAGCTAATGTAAGTTGCATAAAGGAAAAAATAAGGTTTACTTCTGCTTTATTGATTACAGGAAGGCCTTTGATTATGCTAGAATATGGAATATATTAAAGCTATAGCTTGTGCCAGAACACCTGGTTATTCTTCAGGGGAACCTCTGCAATGAACAAGGAACTACTGTCAGAACTGAATTTGAAGAAACAGAATAGAAAAAGGGTGAGACAAGGATGCATATTGTTCTCATATATTTTTAATATATACAGTGAATTTAGTATAACCATGACTGGATTAAAAAAGACAACAACAGGAACCAAAATAGGAGGCTGAAACAATAATAATTTGTGATTTGCATCCAGCATCATTGTGTTATATAAGGAAGAGCTGGTGGAAAATGAAAAATGGGAAGTGAAAATTCTGGGTTAAAGTTAAATATTAAGAAGACAAAGGTGATGTCAGCTAGCATACTTAGTCAAATTAATCATCCATCAACTGCTTTCTCGATGCAAAATTCTCTAAAATTTCACTGGCAGATGATTATTTATTATTTACTCTTTAAAGACTTCCATTGACTGAAGACTCATCACTTCATGTAGCACTGTAGCAGCCTGTTCCAAAGGCTTATACAGTGGCTCATACAATCAGGCAGTTTCTCTTAACATCTAGCTTGAAACTCCATCCTACTAATTTTGATCCACTATTTCTTGTCCTCCCCTTTGGAGAGAACAAGGCCATTTCCTCTTTTCCATGAGTCAACACTGAAGAATTTAAAAGGCTATTTCCTTGTTCTCAAAACTGAATAAAGATGCACATGCACTTAAAAAAAAAGTAGAGGAGATTATTCCTGAGGAGAAAGGCTGTAACAGGCCTATGGATCCAGATAGTGCACTTCCATGAATTGCAAGAAGACGCACTCAATCAGTCCTAGATCAAACGAAGTCTAAGTGCTTCTCTTTGGTGATGTCCAATGGAAACTCATACTTTGAAAATGTGATATGAGTAGGCAATACACAATATAGAGAAAATCTATGTTTGGCAAGATTGAAAGAAATAGAAGAGAAAGACAAGGAATAAAGTGGATGGAAGACAAATTCTTTGTGTGTCCAATCACACTTGGCCAATAAAGTATTCTATTCTATTCTATTCTATTCTATTCTATTCTATTCTATTCTATTCTATTCTATTCTGTTCTGTTCTGTTCTATTCTATTCTATAAGCTATAAGTTACTACTAGAGGCAAGTTGAGATAGCACAACATTTGTCCATGTGGTCACTGGGAGTCAAGACCAATTCAGTGGTACATGGCTAGCTAACTATTGCATAAAAGAAAGTCTTTTCACTGAAAATGTTTATAAAGCAAGCAACATCTTCTCAATGAACCTTTATTTATTAATTAAATTTATATACCACCCAACTCCCCAATAGGATGACTCTGGGAGGCTTTTTTAAAACCTTTTCCCTAAGAGTTCTCTCGTGCCTCTATTTTTTCCCCTTTCTGAAACCTAATCTGTACTTTGATTATTAAAAAAATGTAAATCTACATCTGCAACGAATGAGATATTGAAACAAAGTAAGGAAGGAGAAGTTGAGACGAAGAGAAGGAGACAGAGAAAAAGTGAAAGGAACAGGATGGGGTGTATTAGAGGGCAAAAGGATTTCCAGAGGAGGAGGAGGGAGGAAGGAAGAGGAAAAGCAGTGAGAAAGAGAAATGACTAACCTTGATGTGGTTGCAACTAGACAGCATGGTTACCTCAGCCACCCCACCCCCCCCAGTCCTTTCCCCATCCACATGGCCTGGACTAACTGTAACAACATCTGTTCCACTTAAGCTCTGCCCAGCTAGTGGTCTGTTTGTTTAATTGTCAGCCCAGTTTGTAATTTTGCTTCCCATTAGGAAGCTGAAGAAAAGAAGAGCAAGAGGGTATTTTCATTCTGGGAAATATTTCACCAGGACAATGAGCTTTTTTTTCACTCTCTCTCTCTCTCTTTATACTTGTTTGTTTGTTTTTTTCCCCCTTTTCCACAGCACTGAATGGCCCAGAACGAGCTGTACTGCTTCTCTTGACAAGACAGACGCTTGCAGAGGCCATTGTTCAACCTGATGTATTAAGGCCCCACACTTGTAATTTTGGCGCTGATCTCCTTTTCCCATTGTGCAGTCAGAATAGGCTGCAGAAGGAGAACCTGGCCTCTTTATTTGCCAGCCAGCAAAGAAGGCAGCAGTGGTGCCTAGCAGCACATCTTCTCTCCCCTCCCTCCTTCCCTGCCTCCCCCACCTCCCCGTCTTTTCTCTGCTCATCAAAGTTTTCTCTGTCCAGTTTCAGTCAAGGAAGGAAAAGGTTTCCTAAACATTCAAAGGAGAGTTGCCCCGTGCCTTTTCCTTTTGTTGGAGATACTTGGCTGCTTTCCTGCAGGGCTGGATTGAGACATGAACGTTTTGGAATCGTGTGACTTCTTCCTGAGGGGTTGCAAAGTTTGAATAATAATAAGTTTTTTTTTAAAAAAAGAAAGAAATTTTCAAGGAGAACCCTTGTAGTCCTGGACGTCAGCCCCGAGGAAGGGAATGATCTGTTTACATACTGGCTGAGCAGGATGTTGTGCAAAAAAAAAAAAAAAAAAACACCCTCTCGCGTATTCTTTGCTCCAACTGGACTAAGATGATACTTATTGTCAGTGCATCTTGAATAGGCTTGTTCTTACCTGGAAATGGAGCTGTCTTGTATTTGGAGGTCTTGGCCTTATAATACCGGTATCTGGAAAGAACCTATACTGCATTTGGGTCTGTAAAACTCTTGGGCTAGAGAGATAAAATAAGCTTATAAGCTACACTAACCAGGGGGACAACCAGTGATTTTACCCACTCTCTGCTCTTGATGACTGCTGGCTTGTTTGAGTTTTATCTGTGTTTAATCCAGTTCTAGACTGAGTTTCTATAACAAAGCTCATAAAAGAATGGAAATAAAACAAATTTACACTTGACTACTTAACACTATTTCACACAGGATTTGAGAGGTGTAAATTTATATCAGCTACATGCCTGACTTGAGAGCTCTATACATCTGTTGTGACAAATCAGCAGAAAACCCAGAGGCATTTTATGACTTTTTATTGCAACATAAAGGATTTTTTTTTTTGAAATGAATTAATTTAAGGGCCCAGTAGACACAGTATTTTGCTATTGACTCATTTCCTTTCTTGGTCAGGATAGGCAAGTATGTTTATAGGCAGGTTTTTAAGATAGACCACCAGGATTTTTAAAATAAATTAGTTGGGATAATTTTGAAGCCACATAATCGATAGATTCTGAGTCAGGGAGTCAGGAAAGCACTTGAATTATAACCTGAGATCTTGACAAAGTTGCCCTTGAAGAACTAGGATTTATTCCACTAGGGCTCCACTGAGTATGGTAACGCGATTTTTTTTTTAGATATATTGAACTACAATTCCCATGATTCCCAAAAATTGTAATCTAACATTAAGTTGAAAATACACCATCAAAGAATAATATTTCCATCATATTAACCTTTATAGCAGATGAGAGGTGCAAAGTGTTTACTTAAGCTCAAACTCTCTCCCCACCCCATTGCTCATTTTGGGCTAAAACATTTTTTCACTAATGTGATAATTGCTTTTGGATAGACCTGTCTCCCTGCATCCCTGTGTCTAGGCATTTTCACAACACTCTCTCTGCCCCCAGCAGGGCTAATTTAAAAGACTCCACTCTAATGAGATGTTTGAATGGTTCTCAAAAAACAACAACAGTGGACCTCTCAAAAAACAACAAAGAGGACCAATTGCAAACAAATGTGTTGAAGGGTCCCAGAGCTCCAGGCAGAAGGATTAGAGCTACCTAAAGGTCAAAATAATTTAGAGTGTAAGGAAAAATTAAGGAAAAGAGACAAACAGGCTAGCTTTTGTTATAAACAAAACAAGTCTGATCAATTAAATAATAATAATCTCTTTTTCCTGAAAAATATCACTTGAATCATTTGTTGGGTTTGTGGAAAATGGTGCACAGAGTTCTTAAGCTGGCAACTCACCATATGCAAGTGAGAGTTGAATTGGGTATGATTAGACAGCAAGGAAATTTGGGAAAAAATTGGTCTAAAATAGAAATGCAAACATGCAAATTGAGGCCACAGATTTGCAAATGCAGTCTCCTTGAATGGGGATGAAATGTTTGCAACCAAATTGCCAAGCTCGGAGGCCTTCCAAATGTTAATTAACAGTATTCTTTAATGCATATTTAGAAATTATCCTTCAATAGCAATGTTTCATTTGTGCTTGCTCAAGCCAGAGGCCAGCTGTTCATGGACAGCTGTTCATGGACGGTTCATGCACTTTCCCCCTTTCTTAGGATTTTTTATGTTTAAACTTGATTTAGACTAGATAACCCTTCAGACTACAAGGATGGTCCACTGATGATCCTTCAAGCATATCACTTGCACTGGTTCATATGAATACACAGACAGCAGATAGTTCAACCAACATTGAACTATCTGATTGAGCAGTCAGACTGAGCAGCTCAGTCAGAAAAGAATAGAATAGAAAAGAATTCTTTATTGGCCAAGTGTGACTGGACACACTTGGAATTTGTCTTGGTGCAAATGCTCTCAATGTACAAAAAGAAAAGGTACCTTTCTATGTTAGGGACTATTAGAAAAGAAATTAACAGTCAGAGATAGGATTCACACATCATATTAAACTAACCTGTGTTTATTTATGGTGCCTTGAATATCATGATTGGATGGGCTCACCCACATAAAGCATCATTCACAAACAAAAATGGTTAATCTTGCACAGCACACTAAATGTTAAAAAGTATAAATGACATTATAGCACAATGTGCTATGTAAATCCAGTCAGTATCATACAATGTCTGTATAATTAATCAAATGCGGTATAGTAATTAAGGTGTTGGACTAGAATGTGGGAGAATCAGATTGATGTCCAACCTTAACTATGGAAGCTCACTGGTTGAACCTTGGGACACCAATGGAACAGTCACTCTCTTTCAGCCCAACCTAATGCATAGGGTAGTTATGGATAAAGGTGGAAGAGAGAATGCTTTGTATGCTGCCTTGAGTTCTTAAGAGGAATGGTGGGATATGTATCCAACAATTAAAACAAAGTACAATTGTATTTGGAAAATAGTGTCAGAGGTGGTATTCAGCAGGTTCTGACCAGTTCTGGAGAACCAGTAGCTGAAACTTTTAGCAGTTTGGAGAACTGACAAATACCACCGCTGGCTGGAGATTTTATAGCATCCTTCCCCTGCCATGCCCACCAAGTCACACCCACAGAACCGGTAGTAAAAAATTTTGAATCCCACTACTGAATAGTATGATTTCTTATCTCAAGAAGCACACCCTATTTAGAGCTGAACTCCTTTACCATGAAAAAAGACCGAAGGATTTTGAGTTTCATAGTTTAAATAAAAGATCCCAAGAAAGAAACAAGAGAAAGGTTATAAATTTTGCAGATGGAAAGAAATGGAAAAAAAAACAAAAAATGACAAATTTTCTCACTTATTACAAGAATTTGGGTCACCCAGTCAAACTGATTGGAAGGGACTAGACAAAAGGAAACCCATGCTTATTTAGCATATTTTAGACAATGTTTGGTTATGGGCTGAAAGGGCTCTAAATGGGATTAGATAGATCCACATAAGAAAGGTCTGTCATGATATGTCGGTTCTTCCATAATATGCTGAAGGGTGGGGCATTTCTGTTTATGTTCAACAGCCAATGTCTCTTCCATTTTGTCTTGCTCCAACCCACATTGCTGGTTTTTCCGTCTTTCGGCTAATATTTTCTGACTAAGGAACTTAGCCGCTCTTCAGTAGATAGTTTCTGGCTCCCAACTTCCTTTTATGGAATTGATGTCATCCATTAAATATGTTGAAGGTCTGTTAACCACAGGTTCCCCTGATCTGCTGCCATTCCTTGGAGTATTGTTCTTTCTTTTTCTTTTTAAAGAACGTTATTTTTAATGTATTAGAAGATTCCAAAAATAAACAATACCAGAAAATACAAAAAAAATAAATAAAATTAAACCAAACCAAACTAAGAAATAAAAGCCCTAAAAGACTGGAATAAAACTTGTCACATAACTTATGTTTCTTTGCTTCCAATTACCTTTGGCAATACAAGCTGAGAATTCTGGGAGTTGTAATCCAAATTATCTATTGGGCACCAAGTTGAGGTCAGCTACCGTAGAATTGTACAACCTTGCTGTTATTTACTCAATATTTGAAGCTGTGACCTTCTTCATCCTTGATAGATGCCCATGATGTCTGGAGCTAATAATGTCAATCTGTTTTGAAAATAGATAATGATTTCTAGGGTCAGGAATTTCAGCACAATTATTACTTTTATGATTTCAAAAGCTAATGAGATTATTTTAATATATCTATTTGTATTTTATACTCATATGTTTCTTATTTTTTTCTAAACTGCAGATTTCTACATCTAGTCCTGACTGCTTTACTTTCTGGTGCAGTGTATCAAGTTTTAATGGCTATGATGTTTATACTATGTGCAAATTTTATATAAGATATAAATGCTTTTCATAAAAAGGGATCTCTGCTTCTGGAGAATGTCTTGGAAACTTGGCCTTGTATCTTAATTCTAGCTATGGTTATCTGGCATAGACAGTTGCACTAGCAGGATACTCAAAAGCACTCCTATTAGCAAGCCCTCCACATATTTTGGTGCTGAATTTTAGCTCTGAAAATCAGTTCTAGGGTATCAATTAAATTCACATTTACTTATTGGCACAATAAGTAAACATTGCCTATATGAGCAAGCCAGAGTTAATTTACTGCTATTAAAAGGAGTCCTGGGCTTTTTGTTAATTTGATACCTCAGACATTATTGCTAGAGGACTGCATCAGAAATCTTCTACTGCAAGGTCAGAGCAAAGAGTGGTATGCTCAATACTTCTTTTTCAATATTTTCCCCCACAACAACAGACTTGTGAGGTAGGTCGACTCAGAAAATGACTAGTCAAAATCATCTAGCGAGTTTTCATGTTTTAGAGCGACACTATACTGGTTCTTTATGCTCCCATTCATCTTTTAGTTAATGATAATTATGACATTTTCCATGTAGTACCTGTGTTGTTAATTCTGTACAATATTTTGTTCCCAAACTTAGAACAGCTACTTTCCAAATACCACCCAGGAACATCATCTTGTTTAGCATGATGATTGGATTAGATAAGATACGCTTAGGGGAGTATGGACATAAATAAGCAAGAAGAGGGCACTACAGATTGTTTCCTCATTTCTTAGGATTACTGAATGCAACGTGAAATTGGATTCACCTAGTCCAGGGGTGTCAAACTCGGTTTCATTGAGGGCCACATTGGGGTTGTGTTTGACCTCAAGGGGCTGGGGTGGATGTGGCCAGGGTGGACGTGGCCAGCTCAACATCATGTATATTGGGGGCATCTGTGATGGCCTGAGTGCTCTGCCAGCAAAAATGGGCTTGCAAGCTCCATTTTCAGCTGCGATGGCCTCCTGCAACCCTTTGCCAGCTAAAAAGGAGCACAGGAGAGTTATAGGCTGGTCCTTTGCTGTTTCCAAGGCAGCCTCCTGGGCCAAATCTAAGCACCCCATGGGCCAGATCTGGCCCCCAGGCCTTGAGTGGCACCCCGACCTAGAAAGTTGTTGTCTATGTTGATTGGAAGTAGCCCTCTGGAATTTCTTCCATTACTTTCTCTGCAGGGATTTTGCTGTATATTTGTTCCCACTAATAGTATGGGTGATTTTGAAGATGGTGAAGCATTGTCTGAATTGAGTTTGTTTCTTAGAACTCTCTTTCCCTTTTTATAATAAAATCAGTCACAGCCATAGGAATGAGAGAGGGGGGGCATATAAAAAAGTCTTTGGAAGCCTTATGTGGCCTATGTATATCATGTGACCTGTATGGGTCATGTTGTGTCAAAACAGCCTGGTTACTTCTATCTGATTGAACTGCTTTCTCTGTAGCCAGGAACAAGGGTTAGATCAAGCACTACTTCCAAGAATAAGGCATTGATATGCACCTCAGCTCCTGAGTCTCAAAAGCTCAAAATAAACATCTCCCATGCATTTAGTGTGTTTACTGGGGTGTGGTAAAGCTTAGTTCAGCTTGACCTAGGTTGAACAAAATGTGTGTAAAAGCATAAGAACTGCCATGCTAGATTGGCCTGGAGATCTTTTTCCTTATATATAGTGCATACCCAGATTTCTGAAGAAACTTATCATAAACAGAATTAGACCCAGAATAGATCTATTTCTGCCAGTGGAACAAGACAGCTTTCATCATAATCACAGTTGTGTTGATCAGGTGCTGAGTCTAACAGGACATATCGAGCCTGGCTTCCAGCAAGACTTAAAAACCACAGCTGTATTCATCAACCTTACTGCAGCACACAATACTGTGTGGAAGAAGGATCTGCTTTACAAACTGAGTCACATCATCCCCTGTAAAATCCTCTATCACCTAATAAACAACATGCTCAGCAATAGATCATTTCAGATCATTATGGGGGACAATGTTAGCAAGTTAAGAAGACCCAACAATGGCCTTTCATGAGGTTCTGTACTGGCACCCACACTGTTCAATTTTTATATCTCAGATAAGCCAGTTACAAGGGGACGTAAATTTGGATATGCCAATGACCTGGCCCCTAGCCGCCTGAGGTAAAAACTTGGAAGTTTTGGACTGCTTTCTCTCTGAGGACCTGAAGTCTCTGGGAAAATTCTTTGCTGACTGGAGACTCATACCCAGTGTCAGCAAAACAGTGACCACCTGTTTTCATCTCAACAACAAAATCGCCAATGCCACCCTGAAGGCCTACCTGAATAACAACTTACTCATCCCAAATACTTCGGAGTAACTTTGGATCAGATGCTCTCCTATAAGAAACACCTCGAGAACATATCCACTAAAATCAATACCAGGAACAACTTACTCCAGAAGCTAAGAGGATCAAGATGGGGAGCCTCAGCCTCAACTCTCAGGATATCAGCACTAGGGTTGGTCTACTCCCCTGCTGAATACTGCACCCCTGTTTGGCTTAATAGCTGTCACACTAGCAAGATCAATGCTAGACTAAATGATACAATGAGAATCATAAGCAGTTGCATAAAATCTACTCCTACTTGCTGGCTCACCATCTTGAGGCACATTGAACCACAAGCTCTATGAAGGCAGGAATCCTTCGTGAAGGAGTACAACAAACTTATGAGAAACCCACTTCTTCCTGTGCATGCTGATCTTCTCATCTATCAATTGGCAGGCTTAAATCCAGGAAGCCCCATCTGGCACTCACTCATCAGTTGCCTAACAACTTTGACATTAACACACAGTTGAAAGCCAAATAGGCTGCTGAACATCCAGAGCCAGGCAGTTACATAGATGACCCTACATAAAAGTTGCCAGATTTTGACTTTCCTTGCCAGTATTGGTCAACTCTGAACAGGTTCTGTACCCAACATGGTGTCTGTCAGGACTCATTGCCAAAGTGTCCCTACCCCTCAGTGTGACTGTGGTGCTCCTCAACAAAATATCCATCACATTGTGTCCATCAAGAGCTTACACCGGCCCAATGTCTGATTTTTTCAACATAGAGTACCCTGTCCTTGAATGACTGGGTGGACTGGACATTAACATTTAAACCACTATAAGTGGTTGTATTTGCCATACACTAAATAAATAAATAAACAAACCCAGTTCTACATGCTCCACAGACCAAATGGTGAGATCTTTCTATTTCATTCCCTGTATATTCTGGTATTGTGAATATTCACATAGTGTGCTAGAAATGATATAATACATGGCTTTTCTTCAGTGCTTAGGAAAAACACTCCTCCCAGAGAGACTGATTTGCCTTCTGTCATAACATTTGAATCATCAGATGGATTTTAATGAAGTGAAATTCAGAACAGAAGAATCAAAATACATATTCTCACCATATGTATACCATTTATTATTAAAAATACAATCATGGCCACCAAACTGAACAACTTTTTATAATTAAACAAATTCATTGAAGTTAAACCATCCAAGCTTACTGAGAGTCACACAAGATGATATATGAGTCATGAGAGTAATGTATTACCTCTAAAGGCACTGATTGGTTCTTGGGTTATGTGAAGCTATTGCTTGTTTTACCATGGGTTTTGAACAACTCATAAGACCTAGGTTCACATAAACCATGAATTAGGATATGCATAGCACCGTGGCTTTTTTCATTTAGCTCATAAGCCAGGGATTCTCAAATGTTTTGGGTGCTGCCTCAGGCATGGCAGCCCTGTCCAGACTATTGAGAATGGTTTTACTCAAACCCATTCTTCCTCCTTTTTCCGTTAAGGGAGACACTGAGTTGTGTGATTCACTAGCACTAATGCATTTTTACATTACTCTTTCTACAATAGAAATTATTTTGGAATGCCTTGTTTATTTATCTACCAACATCTCTCATTCTGTGCAAAGCAATGATAATGTTTTGTAATTTGGTTTGATTAAAGTGTGATATATTTTGTTTCTGTCTCTTATTTTTCATTTAGCTTTCATACATACACCTATCCTGCCACTGTGGGAATGATCGACTACCATCTGCATCTTCAGTGCAATCAAGCCAATCTTTTATTTGCACTAGTTTAAGAACATAGTTTAAGAATATCAAGATCTCTAATGTCTGAAATAATGATAAACAGTATTCAGACCTAGACATTGCATATCTGTAAAACTGCTATGTTTGGGGACAGCTAGTTGGGTGACACAAATCTCCACATATTCTCTTTAAGAATTATCCAGCTAAATCTGTTTTCAAAAATGACTGCTAATTGCACAGTGCTACTGCTCTCTCTTTCTTTCTCTCTCTCTTTCTCTCAACACCTCCTCCCCTTGTTCAGCTATTTTCATCTTTTGAAAAAAGTGACTGAACAGCAATTTTGTACATGACTATGTAAATCCCCTGCAGCTGATTAGCCTGGTAACAAAGATACCTTGTCACCCACCCAGCTTAATCCATGCATTTCAAAGGCTAGTTTTATTGAACATTTTTTTTTCAACCCCAGATCTTTATTTATTTAGCTTGATTGCTTTGAAAACCTCACCACCACCAGTTTCTTTTAATTCTTTCATTTACATATGCATCATTTCATGTATATAGGTACAACCTTGAATATTCAAAGATTTCCAGGGCAGTTGGAGTTACATATGCTCCTCCTTAACAAGAAAAAATGTCTAATCAGCACCTGTACATTTTAGCAATGATGCACTATTCCTGGCTCTTTTTCTATTTTTCCCAGTATATATTTGAGTGTATGTGAGTGTTAGTGTGCATGTGTTGTCTGTCTGTCTGTCTGTCTGTCTGTCTGTCTGTCTGTCTGTCTGTCTGTCT
>BLBF01000003.1:39096828-39249735 GCA_015471245.1 Laticauda colubrina | reverse complement strand
TGGTGTGGTGTGGTGTGGTGTGGTGTGGTGTGGTGTGGTGTGGTGTGGTGTGTGATGTGGTATATATCTATTCCAGCCAAAGCATAAATATATCTTACCTTTTGAAGTAGCCAAATAATACAATATGGTGGTTCTTGCCTAGAAACAAGGGGACTGTGAATTTTAGTTCTGGCTTAGATGTGGAAAACTGGCTTTTTGACTTTGGGCCAGTGTTCCTTTCTCTCAGCCCAACTCACCTCACAGGGTTGTTGTTGTGGGGAAAACAGAGGATGGAATCGTAGGTCTCTTCATCATATTAGGTTTTCCAAGTTTTTGCACCCCAGAATATGGTAGCCCTAGGCAATGGAGACAGTAAATTTCATGTCCGCATATTTTCCTGCCAACTTAAGGATGTCTTTTCAGCATAAACACGTGCTGGATAAGATGGGTATGAGGGGGATATGACAGTGGTATCCCCGTACTTGCGGGGCTATCAGAGAGAAGGCTTATTCTCCAATGTATTCCTTATTATTCCAACTTATTCTCCAAAGCACCTGAAAGCAGGATGAGAAGTAATGCGGGGGAAGACCATTAAAGAGAGAGTCAGCCTAGAATTAGGATATCTAAGGCAGTACTAATACTTTTTATTAGGTTTGGCCAATTCATCAGCTGCAGTTTATCTGCAATAGGAAGGTCTAAATGACCCTTGGTTCAGTTATGTGTAAACTAGACTGTCCTAATGGGTTCTGCGTGCGTAGAACACCTGTAGAGTCTAGGCATTCAGATCAAGTTATACTTGCCGTGTTACATTGGTAGCCTATTTGTTTACAGCCCCAGCGTAAAGAGCTGATATCGAACTTAACCTTAAATAATTTGGGATCATGATACTTGAAAACCAACTTCTCCCAAATGATTTGGTGGAACA
Source organism: Laticauda colubrina (assembly GCA_015471245.1). Lineage (NCBI taxonomy): Eukaryota > Metazoa > Chordata > Lepidosauria > Squamata > Elapidae > Laticauda > Laticauda colubrina. Next base: position 39,248,831 of record BLBF01000003.1, on the reverse strand, counting down.
TTAAGATCAGCATCAAGGGGCCTCTTTTTCTGGTCTGAGTGGCAAGAACGATTATGATGGTAAGTGCTAAGAGCAGGGACTTTCTAAAATAATGCCTCACCTCCAGAATCGCCTTGTTCTTAAAGACCTCTTCCTTAAGGAAATAATTAAAAAATATGTTTTTGTGTTCCTATATCTTGATCATTACATTGAGCTGTTTTTAAAAGCATTTCTGTTGTGGTATTTTACATGTTGAAACATTGTAGTTTGTGATATCTTACCGTTATGTTAATATTCTGAATAATTCATTGTGTTAGTATATAATATTGCAACAGCAGGTAGCCTGAAAGATGGGATAGAAATCAAAATATTAATAATCCACATGGCTGTCATTTTTAATGCAGAAAAGCAAATATTCTGACTTTATCAGTGTAGTATGCCACAAACCCAAAATATGAAAATAAAAAATCAAAAGACCCAGGAAAGATCTTTCAAATAATTTTAAAGAAAACCCAGAATTTTAAGTATTCTTTACATTACTGCTCTGCATCCAGATGTCCTGGTTTTGTCTTTGCTTACAGACAATGCATTTTGTCTGACCTAAGGGCCAGGCCCAACCACAAACATTTGTGAAATTTTGGACCAAAACAATTAAGAAAAATCTTTGTTTTCTTCTGAGGAGTCTGCTAGTTCTTTCATCGGTTTGTTTTTTTCATTAGCCAGAACAGGCTTTGTATTTATTTAATAAAGATTAGGATCTACTGCCTGCAGCCCACACTTTTTGCTTCTCTGTTAGGCCTGTAGGGGTTTGGTTCTTGACAACATGTTTGATGATGTACGATAGGAGTTTAAATAGAGGGCAAAAGATGCCCAATCTCTTGAATTCACTTCCTGGAGAGTTCTTCCTTTCCCAACTATTCCTTGGCTGAATTCCTGCTTTCAAATTCCAGTTTATTCCATCACAAAGAATAAATTAATTCTTGCTGCTGCTATTCCTCATCTTAAATTAGCTCATTTTTCTTGTAGCATTTCGGATATGGTACCATCTGTGTAACCCTCTTCTGGATTTGGGGCTACTGGACTAAGACATGTACGGATATCCTAGAGATAGAATACAGATAGTTCTTGACTTATGACCACATTTAACCCTGAAATTTCTGTTGCTAAGTGAAACATTTGTTAAGTAAATTTTGCCCCATTTTACAACCTTTCTTGTTAAGTGAAACAAACTGTTTTAAGTCGAGGACTACCTGTGCAATGTGTGGAGGGGTTAAAAAAAATGCCCAAGTGCTGTTCCTATCTACAGCCTTGCTGTGCAGCATTTGCCTTGTGGAGAGAAGTTGCACACGGTCAATTTCTGCATGTGCAATCCTGAACTCTACATTTTGTAAGAGGTTGCGAAGAGAAGGAGATAGAGAAGGTCAAAACCTACAGCGTGAGTCATCCTGGTACATTCAGTCCTGGAAATTTGCAAAGCAACCTGATTAAAATAGACAAGTCCCCACTTGAGCCATGCAGGGCTGTAGAGAAGGGGAAAGGGAAGAAAAGAAAAGAAAAACAAAAAAGAAATGGAACCTTCTTATTTAGACTGGCTCCTAAAAGGCTGTCTCTCCCTGAGGGAAATCTGTTTCATCCTCAGTGCAGATAGTGTCAGGATGAAGCCCAGATTATTTCTGACAGGCAATCTGTTTTGAAAGCACCCCAGTGTCCTCAACACCCACCTCTGTTGCCATGCAGAAAATTTCCACTAGCATTAGTAGGGATACTCTGCTCTTCTTGAAGACAACAGCCTATTTGGAGGCAGAGCTTGTGTGAGCCACTTTGACTGCACCACCCTTTGCAAGAACATCCGTTACCAAAGAATTGCTATTTGCCAACATTCAAAATACTTACTCAGTTTGTTCACTAGCTGCAATGTTTCCTTCTTTAGGCAAAACTGCGACATGCCTTATGTAGTATGAAAGGCTGTTGCAGTCACATGATGGGCACTCATTGTATTTTGTTCACAACATCACTGTAGTGTAATATGTGTCTCTGGTCTTTTTCTGGGTTACTCAGTCATGATCCCTTTATTCCTGCTTTGTTTTCTTTGGAAATGATGTACTTGCAGTTTCCAAAACTTCCACACCTCTTGTAATGTCTTTCTAATTAATTATCTTTGTGGCAAATCACATCCAGTTCATCACTTCCATGGGAAACAGATAAATCAGTGCTCTGCAGGAGAGAAATTTTAGGTGATCACAGATGACTGGCACACAGAAACCATTTGGTAAGCCAGATGTCAAAGCCATCATTCTCCAAGGGGACAATTTTATTAATTCTTAGTTTCCTTCCACAGATCTGTAATCTGATGCAGATGTGTACTGATGCTACTTTCTCCTTTGACAGGGTGATGTGGATGAATAGCTTACAAAGAAGACTATCTGTTGCCTGAGATAACTAGCCATTTAGTAAATGGCTTTTTGTCTTTAGCCTTTGCCTGGTATAGTTACTAGGAGGGTCAGCAAATCACAAGAGTGTTATTCCTCTCAGTTGTGGAATTCAATATGGAGTAGCAACAAACACTTCTATTAATTGAATTAGTATTTCAACTCACAAGATGGACTTCAGAGGACAAGTTCCTGGCCACCTGGATAAGATAAACTGCCCAGAGGCACCTGGATTCTAAGATGGGTTATCTAAATTTAATGAGTAAATAAATAAAACAAAACATAATGTTATGCACAAAAATAAAGGAAGGGTAGATATTGGTTAAACCTAGACAACTTTAATAGCTACTTAGGTGAACTTCATAGTTCTTTGATATCTTACTTCCAGAATCCCTCTCCATCTGCAGGAGAGAAATGGCCATGCTAGGTGAGTTGATGAGAAAAGTTTAGCAACTCTAGGGCGCTACAGACTTCCCATGTAGGTTGTTGGTACTGACCTTGAAAATCTTTGCTGTTTTCCAAATTGCATTTGACACATTTACTTTCCCTTTTTACAAATTGCACTACTTTTTCTTCCCTTTCTAAGCTGTTCCTCCAGCTTCTAAATATGTACTTTGTCTAGTCTTTTACTGGCTGTAGAAAAACTACTGTCCCATAATGCTCTGTCAGTATTATTTTCTCTTGTTTGGTTTTCCAAGCAGTAAATGGGCAAAGAATGAAGTTCCTGTCCAGTTGATGAAGAGAAAGTTAATAAAAATTGCAGACCGCTGTCAACACTGTGAGATTTTGGAATGTTTGATTAGTAGCCAATATTTTGACTGAAGTAAGATTATCATCAGATTACATTAATCCTATCAGAGTAACTTTCCCCAACCTGGGCTCTCCAAATGTGTTGGCATCTCAACTCTCAGAATTTTCATCTACTACAATCACTTCTGGAAAAAGTTGGGTTTACGAAAATATTTTAATACTAGTAAAGAAATTGAAAGGTCTTTTTTCTTTTTAAAGAAAGGGAGGGAGGGGAATTGATGGAGGGAAAAAGAAAGCACTGAACTTTAAAGGCCACCTTTAATTAAAAAAAAAAAGCTTCAACTATTTTTAGTAGCACTCTGTTATTGCAAATATCTGTAACTAGAAAGAGCTGGGCGGCTTTATGACCAAATGATCAACTATGTAAACTGGGTTTATGCAACTCCTGCTTAAGGGCACAGGCTCCTTGCCTGCAGGAATTGCGGATGGAATTTCTCCCCCCTCCCTAACATTGCACAACAAATCCAGGTGCATTGTGGGGACATGGGATTCCCCCCCCCTTTTTTTTTTGCCTTTGGAAGCAAAAGTACTTGAGAAGTTTCATCTACATTACAAGATTTGCTAAACCAAAATTAACATCCTGTGTCTATTGTTATATCTAGTATAACAGGGAAAGGAGGATTTGGAGGAGGGGAATTTTCAGTCATTTAAAATGATTATTTTTTTTGCTAACTTTCTATGGATGTTTTTGTGTATGTGCATTGTGTGTTCCACTGCATGTCTGCTTCGGCAACTGCTATTTTGGAAAGCCAGGATTTACTGGCTCAGAATGTATTTCAGGTGGGCACAAGACAATTCATGGAGATTTTCAAGCCCAGAATAAAGAGTCCAGAAATGTTCACAGACTCCGAAAAACAAGGAAGGCAATCATATTGCAAGCTATGACTGATACTGGCCATCTAAATAACAAATGACCCCAATAACAAACATGATTTATTTGATTATGAAAATATAACTTGTAGCACACGTAGGCAGTAGATCATTTCCCCCCACATTTACCACATGCATTAAAACAATCTGTAAATATTAAAAAAGAAAAAAAAGATTATATTCTAGACACAGAATTGTGTGATTTTGAGGGAGCTAGTAATGTGCATTAGTTTCTCTGTTTGGGAGTAATAGCATTTAATTAAATTTACTTCCAAGACCACCAGGTATATTTTGATTCACATTGTTAATTCTTTCTCAGTTTCATCAGCAGAGTTGAAATCCAGCTTAGATCTTCCTGGTACAATTCTTGATCTACACCATTATTTTTACAGGTGTTTTCAGCACTCAAAACCAGTCAGGTATTTGTTGTTGGTCTTTCTCCTTTTCTACTTGAGCTGTATCAAGAGTAAATAAAATAGCATGGGTTCTTCCTCTTCTCCTTTATATGTCATTTACACTCCTTTCAAAATGTTTTGGGGAAAGGAGCTAGGGAGCACACAAACTCTTAATAAAGATAACATCTAGCTTGAACTTCTATAAAAACTAAACTCAAATTCCCCGTTACTAAGTATAAATGGCAGAGTTGGGGGTAGGGAGCAGAGGCTGTAGTTATTTATTAATAGAAGGGCATTTCAATATAGATCTGAGCAAATGATACCGGCTTGAATGGCGCCATTTAATGAAACAATTGTTGATATGTTTTATTCAACCAGCTCAGACATCTCCACACCCATTAGGCTTGCTTCTTAATGTCCAAAAAATGTCATGCAGGAGACTGACCATCAGGCTGTCATATTTCCAAATGGGTTGGCCGGGGATGTGATCACTAACATCTGACATTTGCAGAGATGGTGTAGACGGTTGCATCAGAAGATGGATGCCCGCTAGCTGAGCCCGTCATCCTCATCTCACGTAACTTATGATTACTCCACGGTGGTCCTATTTACAGCAAAGAAGAAAAGGCCAGTCAGAACTCTGGATTGCTGGCAACAGACAAAATTCTAAAAGACTGCTCTAATAAGCTAGATGCTCCTAGAACAGAGCTTAACTTTGAAGCCCAAGGTTCCCTTTTCTACTTTGGGCTGCATCATGAGTAAATCAGAGAGCACTAAGTTTTCTCTCTTCTCCTTTATATATCGTTCACACTCCCTTCAAAATGGTTTGGGGAAAGGAGCTAGGGATGAGCTGTGGCTACTTGGTGATGAGGACAATAGGTGTTTTTCGAAGTGTTCAGTGAAGACATAATCAGTCAGAGGCTTAAAAAAGTAAAGATGGTATTTGTAAGGATGTGATGGAAACCTTGCCCTTCCTTGAAGTATATTGTTCACAAAGCATTTCAAAAAAGGAGGTGGGGCTTCCGTTACATAGTTACAGACATCTTTTTTTTTTTACCCCCTCCCAAAGAATCCTGAACTTATGCCTATTCTCTCGAGCTTGAACCCTCAATCAAGATTTGAGGCAGGATCCCAGAAAAACTCCACACCTTTGACCTGTTTGGTGGGGGCGCTTTGAACTAATACTGTAGCAGGAAGTTCCAAATGCTTCTTTTGGTTTTGCTGTTGCTTGGATGCCCTGATCTCAGTGTTCTAATCACTGGAATTGTTATCAGACATTAAAAAGTAACACTTCATCTTTTTTCAAATGGATGTAGCAGTTGTTGAAATTAAGTAGCGTGTATTGCATGGCATAGTTCTTTAAAACATATATACGTATTCATTCTTTCAATTTATATCCTGCCTTCATCCTGAATATATGTCAGGACACTACAGGTAGCTAATTACTGGGATATGGACAAGTATATGCTGTAAATGACAAGTAAAATACGGTAGCTTTAGATTAGTAACGGCAGTTTGTAAGGAACAGTGTGGGAATGCTTAGAGTAAAATTGGGGTTTTGCTGCACTTGTGCTACCCTGGCCAGAATATGCCAAAATGTATTAGTTCTGGCCTTGCTGTTAGCAGGAAATGCTGGCTTGGACTGTGTTGACCTTCACTACAGCGTCCCTATTTTATTAAAAGCATTATATGAAAGCCTTGATTGATCAAAGTCACAATAGGCTGTGATGAATAATACCTACGGGCTACTTGTCCAAGGCGATAGCATTTGGGAAAACACAACTTGGCAAGTAAAATGAAGAAATAACAAAGAGCAAGATTTCATTTCAAGAATGAAATGAAAGAGATTGAAACTAATCTGTTATATATCTGTGAAGAGAGGAGAAAAACGGGAAGACGCAATAGATGTGAAGATGTTAGTTAAAATCATGGCAACAGAGATGCACCTTTAAAGGTATCTAAATTCTGAATGAATGTCTTGAAGGATTCATGCCTTCTGTAATCTTGAGTGATAAAGGGGTAAACCTTATCCCATAATAGGAGGCAGGAGTATTAAGAATGTTTACCATGTTTGCCGTTGTTTTCACATATCTCAGAGGTAGGATACAAGAGTTAGATTTTGACTTACAGCCACAACTGAGTCCCCAAAATTATGTCGTTAAGCGAGGCATTTTTAAAGAAAATTTTGCCCTATTTTACAACCTTTCTTGCCACAGTTGTGCAATGAATCATTGCAGTTGTTCAATTAGTAACACCATTGTTAAGTGAATGTGCCTTTCCCATCGACTTTGCTTGTCAGAAGTTCGCAAAAGGGGTTCACATGACCCCCTGGGACACTACAACCGTCATAAATATGAACCAGTTGCCAAGCATTTGAATTTTGTCCACATGACTATAGGGGTGCTATAAAAGTGGTAAGTGTGAAAAACGGTCATAAGCAGAGGTGGTATTCAGCAAGTTCTGACCAGTTCTGGAGAACCAGTAGTGGAAATTCTGAGTAGTTTGGAGAACCCACAAATACCACTTCTGACTGGCCCCACCTCCATCTATTCTCTGCCTCCTGAGTCCCAGCTGATTGGCTGGGTCTTCTTTTGTTGCCCTGCACAGGAGAATGGAACTGGAAAGGAGGTTAGTGGGGGGTGGGGATTTTGCAGTAACCTTCCCCCAGGAGTGAGGAGGGAATGGGGATTTTGTAGTATCCTTTCCCTGTCATGCCCACCAACTCATGCCCACCAAGCCATGCCCAGAGAATTGGTAATAAATTTTTTTGAATCCCACCACTGGTTATAATTCTTTTTTTTGAAGAATGAGTGAAGAAGAATGAATTTTGAAGAATGGGTGAGAGAAATGCTGGTCAAATACCATGTCATGGTCCCATTCTTGGGATACAAAACAATTTCCTGATATACATGAGCAATGTTTCTTCATGTATCAAGTAATTCAAATAATGCTGCCAAATCCTTCCTAGTTCTGCTGTGTTTGGCTCCTAAGGCTACAATGCAACAATTGCACACAGAAAAAGCATTCATTTCACTTATCACGCCTTATCTAAAACTGCATTGGTAGTTTTAAAATTTGTGTGTGTGTGTATGTGTGTGCCCCTGCATATGTGCCTCAGAGTTCTTTCCCTCTGAACCAAGCCTTTCGAAAATAAACAAGGGAAGAAAGGCCACCTCCTCCTGAAGGGGTTGCCACAAATCTTTTTCATTAACACTTCTTGTGCTCTGTTCACATGATTACAGACGGTTCCCCAAAGTCTCATCCTTAGCCTAGACTCATTAGTTGTGCAAATAAAATGCGCCACAGTGAACTGACTGCCAATTACACATCCCTTTCTTCAGCACAAAGCCAGTGACAATTGCTTTGAGGGGAGGTATCTTTGGGGAATTGCTTTGGGGTGTGTGCAGAGGGGCAGACAGGGTCAGCTGCTGCTCCATCTTCTGAGGCCACCAGGTTTTCCCACCACTCTGAGAACCCTTGGGAGATAGCTTGCTCCTCTTGTCAAAAGCTTTGGTTTTTCCACATTGTTAATCTCCATTTTCCCAATTGCTCCCAAGCTCCTGGACTTCCCTTGGGAATCCTGTGAAAACAAGCTGCAGTTTTCACTCTTGCTTTCCCCTCCTTCCTCTTAGGAAATGTTCTGCAGGGGGAAATAATGTGTTTCCTTAATTGATTGGGTTGGTGGAGGCAAAGGAAAAGATGTAGCACCAGCACTGCTGGAAGAGGTTGTGCCAAGTCCTTTTGCAATGTCTGAACTAGATAAGGTCCCTGATTATTGCCTTTTAATTGATACATAGTGTGAACTGGATATAATAATGCCCGGCAATGCTTGTCTCCCTTTGTGGGGAATTTTCTTACTCAGAGATAGGAATGGGCTGTCCTTTGCTTGTTCTATGGTGCAGTTGCTTAATATTAACAAAGGCATTTCATGGAATTTATTTATACCCCTCTGGCTGGAGTGGGAGTGCCCTACCTGAAACAAAGCCTGAATCAAGGGAAACCACTGTTTCTTTCCAGTAGAGTCACATATTTAAATCTCTCTCTCTACCCCTCCCTCTCTCTGTGTCTGTCTGTCTGTCTGTCCGTCAATCCATCCATCCATCCATCCATCCATCCATCCATCCATCCATCCATCTACCCACTAGAATGTTTTGTCAATATCTATCTGAAATCTTACAATTTAATAGTATAATGAAAATTCATTTGCTTTGTCCTCTCTTCTGAAATAACTTCAGTCAATTCTGCTCTATATTCTATACAACAGAGCCATGGTGGCACAGTGGTTATAGAATATAGTATTACAGGCTATTTCTACTGATTGCCAGGGATTCAATCCCCACCAACACAAGGTTGACTCAGCCTTCCATCCTACCGAGGTGGGTAAAATGAGGACCCAGATTGTTTGGGGCAATGTGCTAAGTCTATAAACAACTTAGGGCTGTAAAGCACTGTGAAGCAGTATATAAGTCTAAATGCTATTGCTCTTTCTTTCTTTCTTTCTTTCTTTCTTTCTTTCTTTCTTTCTTTCCTTCTATCTATTATTTATCTATCTATTATTTATCTATAATCTATCTATCTTCAATCTATCTATCATCTATCAATTTATCTTCTATCTATCCTCTATCTATCATCTATTTATCATTTATCTATCTATATCTATCTATCTATTTTAGCAATCTAGCTATCTAATCTAATTTAATTTATCTCTTTCTCTATCAATCATATTTGGTAACTGCCATTTTCCTGACAGAGAGACTCTGGGTGATGGTGTACAATGAAATATTGAAACATAAATACAGTATACTGTAAAAAAATTAAAATTTCAAAAAGGCAAGTGTGATTAAAAACAATATTAAAAAATAATTTAAAAGGTAAAGGGAAGGCTTTCAGGGCACTAATCAGCCCTATAGCTCTATGCTTCCCTGCATTCCCCAAACAAGGCTGCAGAGCCATATTTTCACAATATTTTTGAGGGCCAGGAGAATCGTCCATGGGGGGGAGGGGGAGAAATAGCAAAGGAGACTCCCTTCCTAGAATCTGCCCAGTTGGAATTCTTTAACTGATGGGGTCAGCAAAATATCTTTCCTGTCTTACACTGAAAATCTTCCTACTCCATTTCCACATGATTGGCTGTCACTGGGGGAAGGAACAAGAAGCAAAAAATGACAATGTATTGATGGACCATACAGGGTAGATGGTCCCACAGACAAAGATAGCAAGGTAAAATGGCAACATGAGACAGCCATACACACTTTGTTACTGTGAAGAAGTTCCCAGAAAATATTCCAGCAGATTTTAAACCAAATAAATTGACTTATTTAGTCAATAATGTGATAGAACAAGGGGAATTCAAATGATCCTGTGGGTCTTTGGCAATGCTCCTAGTTGAAAGAAATGGAGGGCATTCTGTATTCATAGTTGCTACATACCTTAAAGGAATCATTTTCCTTTATACAATTCATCCATCTGGAACTACGGGACATTTTAATTTATTCATCCATGTATGTATGCATCAAACACATATAGCAGTATATCTGACATGCAAATAGATGAAGTTCCTGCATAGTGTAAGCAGAAAAATTATGAAGCTGAATATTTGAGTTGCAGAATTGTTTGATAGGACATTTTGTAAAATACTGTTCTGTGAACCTGGTACTTTGCTGGTCTTTGGCAATGGTCCTAGTTGAAAGAAATGGAGAGCATTCTGTATTCATACTTGCTAAGGTATGCACCTTAGCCACTAGTGGTTGTGACCAGACCACCTGGCTATTGGAGTCCATAGATAAAGAGACTTTCAAATAAACACAGTAGGATTCCAGCTTCTGGGTGAGGGAGGCATCTACCCCATAAATGGTACATTTTATGCACCAACCCCATTATAGAAATGCAGGAAGTTGCTGCCATCAATAATAAGCCTTTAGCAGTAAGAAAACAAAGGCTTATTTTTCCCAGTCATGAGCCTCTCATGAGCTTCTCTCTTGCTGTTGCTTTGCATGTAAAGGACAGAACACACTTTTGACTTGGCTTTTATCAATTTTTGAGAATCCTTTATAGTTTGTACCCATGGAAGGAGATAGATTTACAATCTTACTTTGGTCTGTATATGCATGAATATGTGTCTAGAGTAGTGTTTCTCAACCTTAGCAAGTTTATGACGTGTGGACTTCAGCTGTCAGAATTCCCCAGCCAGCAAGTCTGACTGGCAGTTCTGGGAGCTGAAGTCTACACATCTTAGATTTAGCAAGGTTGATGGCTCTTTGACACAATTGTTTAGTCTTGCAAATTCTGTTTTTGATTATGTTTATCCTCCATCTTATATAGTAATATTTCTTTGAGAGACTCAGACAGGTTTCCTTATTGTTTATTGAATTTCCTTTTTCTTTATTGCTATCTTAGTTATTTGTACCTCAGCCAGTTTCTGTAGTCCTGCATTTAATCTCCAATTAAACTGACCAGATTTAGAGTGCCATTCTATTGTCTCTTATTCAGAAATGTCCCACCATACTTAACAAAAGAAATTGCCTAGATGTCAGAGGTAGTTATTCAGCAGGTTCTGACCAGTTCTGGAGAATTGGTAGTGGAAATTTTGAGTAGTTTGGAGAACTGGCAAATACCACCTCTGACTGGCCCCACCCCCATCTCTTCTCTGCCTCCCAAGTCCCAGCTTGGGCTTCTTTTATTGCCCTGCAAAGGAGAACAGAGCTGGAAAGCAGGTTAGTGGGGTGGGAAGGGAATGGGGATTTTGCAGTAACCTCCCCCCTGGAGTGAGGAAGGAATGGAAATTTTACAGTATCCTTCCCCTGTCACGCCTACCAAGCCACACCCACCTAGCCACACTATGCCCATCAAGCCACGCCCACAGAAATGGTAGTAAAAATTTTTTGAATCCCACCACTGCATAGATATTATTGTAAAACATAATCCCATGCCATTTTCCCCTGGAACACAGAGCTAGCTGTTTCCACTGTGGATGGCTCAGCAGATGGCAGCATCTGGTTGACTTTGGATGAACTTTGAAACAGGGAGGGACCTCATTAGAACATGGATGGGAGAGCTCTAACACAATTCTAAGATAGGATGGGAAGCCAGTGGGCATTTTACCAGAAGACAATTGAAAGTTGTTAGCTTATTGTTCATGGGTATGTACAGGCCACGTAATCACCAGGAATTGAAATTAACTTGATGGCATTTTAGACATGCACATGATTTTTTTTAAATCTGAAAATAGAGCACAGATATCCATGAATTAATTTGAAGCAGGCAAGATGGGAAAAAATTGCAATTCTTCCCGGCTCAAAAACAAATAAACCCCATTTCCCTGAAAGATGAAAACTGAAAATATATGGACAAACCACATCCTCATCCCCAGAATTCTGGGAAGGAGATAATATAAATTCTACACTGTCAACTACAAAGCAATCAACATAAAATATTAACTGGAGAGCTAATTCTATCAAGTCAATTTTTATGGTACAAAAATAAAAATGATTGCCACCACTTTCAAGAATGGATACTTCCAGCTCACCCTCTTTTCTTTTTTCTTTTATTCAGAGATGCTTGTGGGCTTTGATTTCAAAATACAGCTTTTTTTTGGGGGGGGGCTGTGCCAAATCTCAGTAGTACTATAATAAATGCATCAACCTTTGTCTTCCCCATTTAACATGACTCCAGAGTGACAAAGGTGAGGACAGAGGAGAACATTCTTGTATTTCTCCAGGGTGGTTTCCCACTATGGTGCGTATGTGGTGTCCATTTCTTTTACTACCACATGAAACTGTTTAAGCATATAGTATAGCATTCCTCTCTGTGTTCTAAGGTGTGAACTGAGCTTCTCATGTGAATCAGTTGCCAAAAAGAATAGCACCTTGGGAGACAATAATCTGCCTCTTTGTGCTCCAACCTTGCTCATCAGAAAGGGAAAACAGGGCCGTGTTTCAACAAAGATCCCTTGAGGGAAGTGATTAGGATCCTGGGGCCTGGAGGCCTGATTAGATGGGAATGCCTGCTGCAATTTGATAACTCAAGGAATAGGAGGCTTCAAAAGCTGTAGCAGATTCTTTGGTAACCTATTGTTTAAATAAAGATGGCAGGATGGATGGATGGGAAGATTTAGATATCTGCATCGGTGTATTCTGATTCATCCTTACTTAAATACACACAAAGTATGCACATTCAGAATACATAAATATATGTATAAGGGCAAATTGTAAGATCACCACTTGTGTATATCAACAAAATAGCCCATTAACTTGCTGCTTTATTATTTTCCCCTAGTTTTTAATCTCAATTTTAATTGAAGGCCACTAGCTGAGGGAAATCCAATCAAGATTCTCACAAAAGTGAGAAAGTAAAATGATCAGAACTGTCCTTACGGTATGCGTAGAGAATATTTTTAAACATTTATAATAACTTGATTAACAATATTGAAGAGAGAGCTTTTATCATAGCTAGAATAACTTGCCAAATGCCGAGGATGAAACTTGCGGAGAAATCATTTTCCTTTGTATAATTTGTCCATTTAGAACTATTTGTTTACTTATTTATTTATTTTATTTGTCAAGCAAGTATTAGATAACAGGATATTTTAATTTATTCACCCACATATGTGTGCATCAAACACATATAGCAGCATATCTGACATGTGAATAGATGAAGTTCCTACACAGTATAAGCTGAAAAATTATGATGCTGAATATTTGAGCTGCAGAATTGTTTGGGAGAACATTTTGTAAAATACTGCTCTGAACCTGGCACTTTGCTTGCAGTCCTGTAGGAAATGTTTTTTGTGAATGTCCATAAAGTACAGGGGTGTCAAATTTGTGACATCATGCTGTTGTCATGTGATGTATCGCAACTTCCCCCTTTGCTAAAACGAGGGTGGGCATGGCCAGCATAGGATTCATCCAGCCCATAGACTGCGAGTTTGACACCCCTGATGTAGTATATATTCAGAAACCACAGGCAACATGGAGCTTTCAGGAGAATGCAAGCCCTTAAAATATATTTCCAAATAATTCACACAGACCCTACTAGACATACCATTAAATATAACAACCCTAGGTTTTCAATGTACTTTATGCCTTTGATGTTAAATGTCGAAAATATATGTTTATAAGCAGGATTGGTCCTTTGTTGGGAAAATTCCAGGGATATAAGCTACATAGACAACTAATAACAGCAGCAGCAACAACAACATTGTGTGAAAGGTAATGGAAAATTACTTTCGTATAGTTGACAAGAAAGCAACATAGTATAAAGTCTTCACCTAGAGTTGACTTGCATATAGATAGCATAATTTTTACTCTTTGGGCATGAAAATATATGATTAAATGTTCTATAGAGGTTAATCTGCACATGCTATCAAGACAAAGTAGCATAAAATTTTCATTTATCAAGTGCATTCTCACCTATCAGCTTGAATGATACAAATACATCTTTGTGGATTCACATAGTACATTGCTGTCCCAAAATGAGAGATACCCAATGCAGTAAATCTTTTGTAAATTAAGCTCTGCAAAGAGCAACCAAAAAGGCATTCCAATTTTATTTTTGAACTTCAAAAGGCTTCAGCAGTCATTAATAAAGTTGGTTCTGCATAAAATAGGCGGACCTCTCTGCTTTGCTTTTACCATATGGAAGTGAAACCATTTCAATGATTTACTCCCAGCATCATGGTGTTCTGCTTCTCTCCTTCTTCCAGCAAAAGTGCCTATTTTCTTTGATCCTGACCTCAAAACTGTCAGTGTAATGAATTCTAAGCCCCCATAAACTTCAGGGGCTGTGACAGTTGGAAATGACCTTGCAATTGTCCGGGCTATAATTCTCTGGCTGGAAATTCGGCTTCCAGAGACTCAGATTTCATTGGAGAAAGCATACCATCCCAGGTAGCCAAAGGGGAATCAGCTATAGTTGAAAAAGTAATGTAAGTGAGATGGAGGTACATAATTTTGATAGATGATAGATAGATAGATAGATAGATAGATAGATAGATAGATAGATACATACATAGATACATAGATACATAGATACATAGATGGAAAGAATGAGAGAATGAGAGAAAGATAGAAAGAGATAGAATTGAATTGAAGTGGAACAAGGGACAATGGCATAGCCTGGAGGAGAACCCAAATTTGAATTTTTCCTCAACCTTTTTATCTTTTACATTATTTGAATTAGACTTTTAGGATAAAAAGAAAGTGTGATAGCTGAATTTCCCATGTGACCTTGAAAGAATGTCTAAGGTCTGTCTCAACAACTCTGAGGGAATCTGTTCTCGAATAAAAATGATAGTCCAAGATTAGACTTATCTATGCTATGGAAGTTTCAAAGGTCCCTTAATAAAGTTAAACTCCTGAAGTAACTCATTAAATGAAAGTTGCTATGTGAATGTTGTCTTACTCAGGAAAGTATCATGTCTACCAAAGATAAAACATGAAATAAAAAGAAATACAGGACTGAAAAGAAGACACAGTTCTTCTAATGTTGATGTGTGATACAGATGCACATTTCGGAAAAATTGCTATATTTTTTATAAAAATATATGCAGTATGAAAGAAAAGACTGACTATGAAATATCCTCAATCTTCTGCTTGTTAAATCGCTGTTGATAATTTGTTGTCCATAACAGGAATACTCTTACTCAAAATCCAGTCTGCATATCTTATGTTTAAGAGCCCAAAATATCTAAATGCATTAGGGGTTCAATGCTGACTATCTATTGGTTATATTTTTCCTTGGCAGTCCAAAGAAAACTGATCCCCATTAAAAAATTTCCTTAACCCTTAAAGCCACCCATTAATGCAAAGTATTGTGTGAAAATTGTCCCTGGACAAGCATTATAGAGCTGATAGGTTGGACTGGATCAAATTCTTCTGTTCTAAGTTTGCAAAAGTTTAAGTCTCATAGTTCTGAGGAATGGCTGAGGAATTCTGGGAGTTGAAGTCCACAAGTCTTAAAGTTGCCAAGATTGGAGACCCCTGTCATAGTTCATCTTAAAACAGCAAAATAATGGTTTAATGAGGGATGGAAAGTAGACCGCAATACTAGCAGGGATGACACAAAGATAAGATGATCTGGAGCATGTGCAGAAGACCTTTTTCTCAAGGTGGAATACTTATAACTAATCTTCACACATGTAACATTTGAGAAAAAGTCAAACTTCAGGGTTTCAAATAGTTTCTCAGAAATTAAGCACAAAAAGTGACTCATTTGTTCTGAAGCTTCAGTTTAGTCAAGGAAAATTAATCCTTTTCTAAAGCTTCCGGATTTCCTATAAAGAACAATGAAAGAATTAGATATGTGAAAAGAAAGAATGTGCAGAGTTTTAATACTGATTTATTAATGCTAGTGATTTGTGTTTTTGTTTTTGATTGTAAATTCCATTCTAAGCATATATTTTAGATATAATCTAATCTAAATATGTGAGTGCTTTCTTGTGTGCTGCTGTAGAGCCAAGTATACGAATGTGCTTAGAAATCAGGAATAATGATGCTCACAACTCAACTGAGAAGCACTGCTGGAGGTAGCTTTAAATCAGTTTTTGTTTTTCCTGTGTTAAATTAGTATTTTCTCCCCTTATTATAGCACAGGTTTTGTTGTGGATATAATCTGATGCATTTAATCAATCGGTCTGTTGGTTGCATCCTTCAGTCATGTTTAACAGTGGGGTTGGCTCAGCTGATAACTTTAGGCCTATGATGGACATGCCTCTTCCTTTCTCCTTCCTGGATTCTGTCTCCTAGGCCATTCTGTTACAAGTTGTGTAAAAGTCCAGTTCTTTCAATCCAGCTTTACCCCTGTTTTTTTTTTTTTTCTTGTGTTCCTTCAGGTCAGTTTTGGCTCCTGGTAACTGCTTGGACTACTCCTCAAAGTTTTCTTGGTAAGATTTTCAGAAGTAGTTTTTCTTTGCCCCCTTCATAGGGCTTAGAGAATCTGGCTCAAAATTACTCAGCTGGCATTGTGTCTGAGGCAGGACTAGAACTCATTGTTTCCTGGTTTCTAGGCTGATGACAGCTACTACATCAAACTGGCTCTCCTCTCGTCTAGACTTGCCAGATTTCCAAAAGATTAGCTTGAAGACCTGGCTCTGAAACAGGGCTAAGAGCTGACCAGCACTCCAGGTAGCCCGCAGAGTGTCAACTGCTGCTACTCCATAGATAATTGGACTTATTTTGACCATGAGTTTAATATTCATCCTGTAAAACCCAATTAACAACTCCAATGCTGGGTTCCCAGATGATACTCAGTCAGAACTAAATAAATCATATTATGGACTAATGCATTGTATCAGTTTGCTAGACTATGCTGAGCATAGTTGCTCTTTGGAGCTTTACCACAACTGTTGTTAATCATATAAAGGAAAGTCCAATCCTTCTATTACTTATCTTTATTCATGGAAAAGTACCTTTATTTTTACTGAAGTGGAACTAAGTCTCAGAAATAATGACCTGCCTAAGCTTCAGTGATTAAAGTCGTGGCAAGTTATGATTTGAACATAGACCTAAGACCAATGAACTTTCCAAATGTGTTAATTTATTGTGCTATCGTATCAACTTTTTATATTTTGAAGCCAGAAACTTTGGTAATTTGCAATAGTGGCAAATTACTTTGGTAATTTCAAATTACTGCTAATGTAGTTTTTGATTCGTAAAGAAAATGGTTGATTAGTAGAAATAGTGATAGACCAGTGGTCTCCAAACTACAGCCTGCATATTATATCTGGCCATCTGGAAGGTTCCTTCTGGCCCACCAGTTCTTCCCATGTCTTTCCAAACAGCACACAGACAGAAAGCAAGGTTGTATTCACCATTGTTTGGAAAGGAAATAGGATTCCTTTGATTGGTCTGATGGGTATGTGTGTGTTGGGTTGCTTCCTTTGCCTGTTGGGGTGGGGTAGGGAGGATTCTAGACTGTTTGGGCACTGACTTGATCCAGCATAGCTTTTCTCTGTTTTTATAACTTATGCCCCAGACATAAGAACTAAACTGAAGTTGACTTGAGTTAGACAAATTCTTTGTGTGTCCAATCACACTTGGCCAATAAAGTCTTGTCTTGTCTTATTCCCTTCCCTTCCATCCCATCCCATCCCATAGGTCACTTGCTTAGTTGTGGAAATGTTCTACTGTGGATATTTCAGTTTAGAAGGAGATTGCTTCATTTCTCACAGAGAAGAATCTGTCTGAAACATTATCATCAAACACTGTCTGGCTTTGGAAATTGGCAAACTTTGCTGATGTGATAGATCATATGAATCAGTTGAATCTAAAGTTGCAAAATGAAACAAATTTGATTTGTTAAAACACATTCATTTAGTTACATTTTATTCACTCATTTATAAAATAGATTTTTTTTCCTCAGCCCTTGAATATTTGCAAAATGTCCATATTTGCAATGTGGCTCTCAGACTTAAAAGTTTGGACTTAGATATTTGGGCTCCACATGAAATAAGTATCTAAATGTTGCATTTTGGAATGGGGAGAACAGTTAATTTAGAATTTTATTTCCCAATCTGTAATGAATGTTTGATTGAAAGAATTGAAATGACAGAATCTTTAATGAAAAGCACACATAACAATTTCCTCATATTGAGCTTAGATCTTGCTGACTACTCTACGTCTTTTAGACTAATTAGCTACTATATGGAAACAGTTTGTCATTGCCTTGTTGATGAAAGATTTTAACTTCCCATTCATACATATAGCTCCAAGATTTCCTTATAGGTTTTCATCCAAGCACGGATTAGTTCTGACTATTTAACTTTTCATAATCTGGCAAAGTTTTGCTCTGATGGTCTTTAACGAAGCACTCTTTGAAAGCAAATGATTTCTATTTGACTTAGGATAGTTACTAGAGATTTTCAGGTCCTTTAAGCTCGGGTTATTCATATGAGAGTAGTAAGGCTAGTTTCAAACCAAACTTGTAACTTCCTTGCTATCTGGAGTTTTCTGGGTTTTTTGAAAATGATAGGAAGAACCCTTTGTTCATAATACACTGTACATTCTATTTGTGCAGAACTTCCGGCATGGCTGGAATATATAGAAATGTCCTGCTGTGGAACAAATTATTAACCTGTCAGTTTGTGAGCATTCCGAAAAGAATGCACTGCTTGGCAGAAACTGGCATTGGTTAATAAGGAATAAATCGTGTCAAACCAATCTGACTTCAATTTGATAGAGTGACCTGTTTAACTGACAAGGGAATATGATGGACATTTAGGAAAGCATGTAACAAATGCTTCCAGGAGATGCTTGTAGAGAAGATGACAATATGTTACCGTTCAATGTTGTAGATCAGTAACTCCACAGAAGCTGGAAGCAAGTGTTGAAACATATTTCAGGGCTTTGTCCTGTGCTGTTTAACATATTTATAAATTGTTTGGATGATGGCTCAAATATGATTCTCAAATTTGCAGATGACACAAGAAATGGGGAGGTTAGCAAAAACTTTAGTGGACAATCAAGATTCAACTGGAACGTTTGGGACAAAACAGCAGGAGCAATTTTAAAAAGGACAAATAAAAATTCTTAATTAGGGTTAAAAAAAAATGTGAATATAAGATGGGGGAACCATGTTGCGATGCAGTCCATGGAAAAAGATTTAGGTGTCCTTGTGGTTCACAAACAAACATAATTCCAAAGTGAAATGCACCTGCCAAAAGAAAATGTACCATCCCAATTGTAGCATTTAGAACAAGATACACTGTTCTCCACTGTTCTCCACAATCAGATAGCATTTTAGGAAGCATATTGGTGAATTGGAACATACATTCGTCACCTGGAGTTATTTATAAAAAAATAATAATGGTGGAATAAAAAAAAAAATCAAATAAATAAATAAATAAATAAATAAATAAATACAGCAAAAAGCAACTAAGATGATCAGAGACAGATCTTCTAGAAAAACACACAGGGAACAGTTGGAGGCACTGGATATATTTAGCATAGAATAGACAAGATTGCAGGAAGACATGAAAGTTACTATACCTTTAGGTATTGAGGAATTGTCTTGTACCAATAGCAACAGCACTTAGACTTATATGCAGCTTCAAAATGCTTTACAGCCCTCTCTATGCGGTTTACAGAGTCAGCATATTGACCCCAACAGTTTGGGTCCTCATTTTACCCACCTTGGAAGGATGGCAGGCTGAGTCAATTTTGAGCTGGTGAGGATCAAACTCCTGGCAGTCAGAAGAATTAGCCTGCAATACTGCATTCTAATCACTGTGTCACTAAGGCTCTATTATATAGAGTGTAGAGAAGAATTGTTTGAAGTTGTTTCATAAGAGAGGACAAATCAAATGAATTTTCATTATACTATTAAGTTGTAAGAGTTCAGATATATATTGACAAAAACATTCTAATGGTAAAAGTTGTTTGATAATTGAACATATTGCCATAGGGGGCAATAGACTTTCTTTTGCTGAAGGCATTTATGCAGAGGCAGGAAAGACACTTGTCAGGAATGGTATAAAAGTGAGCTTCCACATAGCGTACAGTTAATTCTATGATTCTATGAATAATAGAGCTGGAATTCAAGTCATTTGGATTGTTACAAGGTAAATGTGTACTACTCCAAAAAGAGTACAAGTATATAGATCTGATGGTCAAATTAAAATACTAGCTCTGTTATCATACTGTAGGTTTCATTCTATCCTGATTCTTATTGCCTTTACTAAGGAAGGTCAGATCCAATAAGTAAAAATAATCATTGGTTTAGAAATAAATTTTATTGGTTTCAATGAAGTATATTTCTCTTTTGACCTACATGTGATTCTTTCTTTTTTCTTTCTTTCTTTTCTTTCTTTCTTTCTTTCTTTCTTTCTTTCTTTCTTTCTTTCTTTCTTTCTTTCTTTCTTTAGTATAATCATATGGATTTATGTCAATAGATCATATCATCATCATCATCAACAACAACAAGAGCTGGATGAAAAAGTTCCAAGAAAATTTTCAATCCAACCATATGAAATGTATCCTTTTCACATTTCAAATTATAAACTGATGGATTTTAAAAAAGTAAAAACTCATAGTTTTATCAAGATCATGGGATTTTGTTAGAAAAAGCATATCTACACATTTCAGAGCACAAATCAGTATATACAGTAATAATACAAATATGTGAAATCCATTGATATTATTCTGAAAATATTTTTAGTTTATTTATACTAACTTTAGGGATTGCCTGGATCTTAATTCTTCATGACATATTGTTTCAGTTATTCCACATAACATAAACTATGTTTTTTCTGGTTTAGGTTGTGTGGAGACCTGGATGACTATGGTTCAAAATGTAATGCAAAAAAAAAAATCCCCAAAGAAAAGAAAATGTATTAATCCAATAGGGAAATTAAGGTATTAGTATATTTTGAGTACAATAATTCTTCAGCAAAAGGACTAAGAAACAGTCTTGGGGATAAATATAACAGTGTAGACCAGTGATTTGTTTTATATCACATGCCTAGTTTTAAAAAGTTTACATCTTAATAAGTAGCAATTAAACTGTTGCTGTAGTGGACAGGAAACATTGAATTCATATGTTCTTATATTTTCTGCACTTAAAAATACATGACTTTATGCTTTATTTTTGCTTTATTTTTCCAAGTGTCCCATGTTTATTATCTTTGTAGTTTTTGGAAGCAAAGTAAAAAAAAACACAACCTGCTGAATTATTTTCTTTCCCCCAGACACAATTTATTTCAAGCCATCTTCAGTTCAATGGGCACCTCTGGTCATCCTTAGCTGTGCCATTGCTAATGCAGTGCTTTTTTCCCCTTTTTCAATCCTTTCCAGGGATAACCTCAAAATGCATACATTATTTTAGGTTCTGGCTTTCTTTCTATTTCCTTAGAGGAAAGTCAAGTGACTAGAAAAAAAGGCAGCAGAGGCACTATTGAGATGAGCAGTTTTCATGCTAGAATAGCTTTATGCCAAGTGAAGGATGGGTGAAGTGAAAATACCAATGCAGGAAGAAGTTATTAAGAAAATAATGGAATGTGCTGAAAAGAGTAAATTGACATTTGAAATTAGAGAACAAGAAGATAAACAATATTACAAGATATGGGATTTATTTTATCAATGGTTATATAAAAATATGGAAATGAAATATTTTAGATAATTTTATAATATAAGGATAATAGAATTATAGTGAATACAGCATAACAATGTATTATTATTGGATGGATTTATGATGAGGTAATAGAACAGAATAGAATACCTTTATTGTCATTGCATTTTACAAATACAATGAAATTTGAAAGTTACTCCAGCACAGTGCCCCAAACATCACATCACAATCACACAACAGAGTATTTAAAAATTAAAATAATTAAAATAATAATAATAATAATAATTAAAAAGCTAGTCTAAAACCTATCTGAAACATATAGTAAGTTAGATAGTTTAACACTGCCACTATATACATAGGGCTAAAACACACATGCATTGTTTGATTCAAGAAACTTATTTCCTTGGAAAAGAAACTGTTTCTCAGTCTATTAGTCCTCATTTTAAGACACTATATCGTCTCCCTGATGGTAACAGTTTGAAATATGAATGACGAGGAATGTTATAATACAAATTAATCTAAAATGTTGAATAACTTGCATAAATAAATAGTTATAGTCAAATAAATGATTAACAATGATTATATATACATATACATACATACATACATAGTTTGTATGTGGGTCAGGGTCTCACAGTCATTGGTTTTAAATTTACGGCTAGCCTATTGCTGTGCCAGGATGTTTTTTCTACATCCTGATTGGTTGGGAGTCTTGGTCTGTGTTTATTGGACTTGGAGCTTGTTTGATTGGTGTTTCTGGTTTCTTCTGTCTGTTTTGTGGCTTTGATTGGCTGGCAACACTGTATTCCTGTGTTGGAGGCTTTCAATGCAGCTTGGCTTCGAGTAAAAGGATGGCTATTATCTATTAGATAATAGATAATAATAGCCATCCTTAAAAACCCCAAAGACAAAATTGACCTGGAAAACCAAGGCATATACGAAGTTCCCTGTGCATCATGCCCGGCCACATACATTGGACAGACCAATAGAAGAATAAGTACCCACCTGGATGAACACAAAAATGCAGTAAAAAAGCTGGAACACACCTCCTCACTAGTCCAACACATGAAAACCACAGGTCACAACATCAACTTCAATGGCACTAAAACCCTAGCCACTATAGAAAACCCCAACCACAGAATCATCAGAGAAGCCATAGAGATTGAAAAAAGACCTGACAGCATGAATAGAAGAGATGATTCCACCAGACTGTCAATCATTTGGAAACCTGCACTCTCAAATAGAAAGATCTCCACACCACAAGCCAGGCAAACACCTGGGCACAAACAGACTCCCTCTGATACCTCCAGCTTAAACATACCCCCAGATGAAACCTGGCTTCCTAATAGATAATCGCCGTCCTTTTACACCAAGCCAAGCTGCACTGAAAGCCTCCAGTGCAAGAACAGAGTGTTGCCAGCCAATCAAAGCCACAAAACAGACAGAAGAAACCAGAAACACCAATCAAACAAACTCCAAGTCCAAGAAACACAGATCCAGGCTCCCAGCCAATCAGAATGGACCAGCCTCAAATTTGAAACCAGGAACTAACTCTATACAGAAGCCTGAGGATGGCAGGTGGGATTCTGCTGAAATGTTGCTACAACTTTAACAGAACTACAATGACGTGGGATAATACCCGAAGGAAGCTAAACAGCACATATATGTAACTGGAGGATGGTTTTATGTTTTACGTTTTGTTTGTGTATGTTTAAAAATAAAAATTCTTGATAAAAAAAGATAAAAGAAAAAAAAGCAAACACTTATGTGTTAGTTGAGATTTTATTTGTAGACCTGTGTGAAAGTTGCTTTCAAAATGTCCTTCATATTTTTTTCACATAATATCCTTCATTTACATAATTCATTCAAGTTTCCTTCACTTAATTTAAGTGAAAAAATAATTAGACTGAGAGTGAAAAAAAACTTTGCTGACTTTCTAAGGAGTATCTGCAATTTTAACAGTTTATTGGTGAGTCCTTGTTTTACTTGGTCTAGTTAATACGATTTTACAAGCAGTTCCAAAGCTCCTGTTTGGTCTGGTGCTATCTTTCAGGATTACATGCCTAGATAGCCATAATAGAGTAGTGATTAAGATGTCAGATTTTCATGTTTAAGTTCAGATTCTGCCAGGGTGTTTACTGAATGGGTTTGGGCCAATTATTGTGTCTCAGACCAATCTACTGTATAGGGTTTTTATTATTAAGATAAAATTAGGGATATTGGCAGAAAACAATAGGCTAAAAATATAACAGAAAAAAACCCACTCCAAAATAAATATTGTACATATCATCATCAGTAGAAGATAAACTAACAGCAAGCTTAGTTTCCAAAATGTTTACCAGCTTTGGGATCAAGCAAAATCAAACAACAAATTTATAAAACCAGGCAGGAATTCCTGTGCCATAACCTCCTGAGAAGGGATCATTGGGGAGGCATGTGGTAAGGGGGAGGGGGAAATCTGTTGATAGTTTGACTGGCACAATGAAGTGTGACCCTTGTTTGTTTTGATAGGCAAAGTACTTAGAGCAGATGTCTTAAGCTCATGTTGTTTTAGATAAAAGAATCCAGGCCTTGTTGTGGGATTAATAGACCAATCATGTACATATCAGTCTGTTCCTTCTTCTCAGTTTAAAGGACTAGCATCATCACCATTTTTGTAATACTTTACTTTAAAACACACACACACACACACATTCAGAAGATATTCTCAGGTCAGAGTAAAGTGGTTTATCAAATAAAATGCAGTAGCAGCAGTTCTTCTCCAAAAACTCTAGATTAATGCAATCTATAATTGAGTCTCCTTTTTTTTTAAAGAAAAAGTATTCTGATTATTCTTCCAATTAACAAAGCCAAAAGAACAGGAAATCGTCATGCAGAATAAAGTAAGCCATAATTCAATTTTGTTGCCTCTTTTTACTCCACAGCTGTGTAGAGATAGGGGTGGGTGGGAGGGACAGCATAATGTGCCTGGGCAAAGGAGTATACTGGGGCCCCTACGACAACTACTCACAGGATTAAAAATGTAAATGTCAACAAAATTAATTAAACATATATTTGTATATTAGTATTAATAAAAATGCAGTAAAATGTAATAAATAAGTTGGGGTTAACATGCACAGATTAGTGTCGGGCCCTTATGCTCGTGGGGCCCATGGGCATGTGCTCATCAGGCCCATGTATTAAGACAGCCCTGGGCGGGAAGAGATCTGGCTTGCAGTTGACAAATCAGGAACCAGGAGGAGTCAACAAGTTTCCATTCAGGAGTCTGTCCTCCTACCAGAGTTCCCTCAGCTTCAGAAGTAGTATTTTTTTTGCTTTCCTTCTATGAAGAATAGTGACTTAGGAGACAGGTGCTATTTCTGCCAGAGAAATAGGACTGAGAGAATGTTTAATTCCACCAGTATGATGTCCTTAGCTTCTAGTCATCTTTAAGGAAAACCACAAGACATAGATTTATTTAAAGGCCTGGGGGAACAGGTAATTTTTCTCTCAAATATACATGCATATCCACCTTCTTAAAGATAAGAGATTTACTTTAGGACTGGTAATAAAATGTGTCAAAGTGAATGCATTCTTTATGGAATAGAACTAGATGTGAAAAACTGTTCCTACCTTCCCATGGTGTCATAGTACTGTAACACAGCATTAATTAAATTGTTCAAAACACACCTAGACAGTTACATATACAATATGCCAAAAATTGTTTCTTTAAAACAAGAATACCAAAAAGAATCATCTGACAGTTCTCAAAACATGTTTTATTTTCCCTTGTATTTAATTTAATACATCATTCCAACATCTTAATGGGATGTTTAAGCTTGCATATGATAGTACATTTCATCAGTTTGTGGAGTGACATTTCTTTCGATCAACTGTCAATGCAACATTCAACCTATATGATCATTGCTCTTGATTATAACATATGCTGAACATCCATTTTCACAGAGAACACTTTAAGGACAGTACACTCTTCAATGATTTTTCAGTCAAAAATTCATGCAATGAGCTTTCTTCCAAAAATCTTCTAATAATCCCTCTCCTCAAGCCCTAGTTGTTTCAAAACAATGTTGAAAGATTTGCCAATATCTTGTCTTCATTTATGCAAAGGATTCTTGTTTGAAACTGGACAGATCAAAACCTTCTTTTGGTCTTTTGGATCAGCATAATGGACATCTGTAAATTGTATGAAAAATGCAAACATTCCACAGAACATAGTTTAAAAAGTTCAGTTGGAAACCATTCAGAGAACTTAGGGTTTATATGGTTAATACTATAAATACTATCAGCCAGATCTTTTCAGTCTAAAACACATACATTCTGTACATACAAACATCTTGGATCAGAAATCATATTATTTAAGCCAGCATTGTGTTTGATTATACTGAAGTGGGAATAATGCTACATATCCATTATTCAATGGGATCGCCAAGGCATCAATTGTGTATATAAAGAGGTGTATGTTTTGATGTTGCTTTTTGAAGTTAAAATGTGGAAGTGGGCACATTTATTGGTTTATAAACCTCAATTTTTTTTAAACTCCAGCAACAAAACATGTAGTCCCTGGAAGTGGGTATATCAAAGAATGAAAAAGTATTTGTAGACATTCAAGATATTCCTTGCCTTGATGGAAGGAGACTACCACACTTAATGCAATGGTAGCAGATGGGTGAAGACCACAGGAACTTAGTCTGTCTGACATTCTGGAAGAACAAACTAAGTAAGGGGAGAGATGGAGGTGGATTGAAAGCTCCAAGGAAAATAATCACCATTAAGGTTAGTCTGTCTCACGATTGTTTCTTATTAAAAAAGAGACTGCAGTTTATCTGTGCAGGATATGCTCTTCAGATGAGGGAATTAGCAGAACGACTGCCTCCATATCATCTAATTAGCAAAAATGTTGATAAGCAGATACAATCACATATGATTAGGATCCTTTTTAAAAGCCACTCCATTAATTAAATAGACAGAGAGGCTGCCTCCAACCCTCACGTGCTACTGATTAGAATACAAATATTTACACTAATCTCACCTCCATCAGTCAGGGGACACTTTTGAGTATTTTCAGTGACATCTGATTACTATTGATTTTCATCCCCAATGTCAGGCCATTTTGTTAGTATCTGAAAGTGCTGCCTTCACTTTCGGATGCTTTAAATCATGTTAAGGGTTTATCTTAATGACGCTGCTGATAACCACTGCTCAGGTCACTCGTACTTTCTCTTCAAAGAACACAGCCTGGGCTGGTTTTTATTGTTTGTACTTGAGATTTAAGATACGAAAAACATTTCTCATTTCAAAGCCTCAGTTTCTAGGGATTGAGCTGCTTAGCTAGTTTCCCCTCTGGGTAGTTATTTCATGTGGACAGCACTCTGGTGCCACCCTTGAATTCTTCTCATGTTCCTTCTTCCTCTCCAGTTTGCTTACTCACCTCAATTCATGACCTCTCTCTTTCCCTCTCCTCCCTTTAGTTACACAACTCAAACTTACAGCAATGGTGAGCCTTGAAACTGCTGAGAATCCACGATGACTGCTGTAGTCTCTTAGAAATGAGCATTGATCAGTTCCTGGGAAGAAACGCATATCATTTCAGATCCAGCTAGCTATGTCCCAAAAAGGAAGTTTACATGCAAGGTTTGTGGTGAATAGAAACAGCAGGATGGGGCTGGGAATGGGGTTAGGGCTGATGTATTATCAAAGAGGCATATTTGGCATGTACAAGCACTGCCTGCACAATGTATCTGATGGGGCTATGCTGCACTATGGGCCATTTTCTGTCCATCAATATCAATCGTAAAAGTCAGACCTACACTAGTCATCAAGAAGCAGAAATCCAGGGATTGGTGAGCTTTCTTTTTATCAGAAGTTGAATGAGGGAATGGAATGTGGGCAGGGTTAAATTTATATTGTTGGGCTTATAAAAATATTTTTGAGGTGGTCATTTCATCCTTTGAAATGTACTGTTCATACAAAGGGCCTTAAATCATTATACCTCTTGTGTTTTCCACTTGAAATTGATGAAAATGTATTCTGCCAATGTTCAGATTTGCTGTCAGAGTTCAGTGATATGACTCTAGAATGCCCCAGGGATTGAAAAATAAGGGCATCCAGGGAACCTGAGGATAGCATACATACTTCTCATCATGTGGCTTATGGAATAATTGACCAAGAGTATCATATACCCTGAACTGTTTTGGAAGACATTCATCCTAAATTGAAGAACACTGGCTACAAACTAGCAAAAAACTCTTACATACAGAGCCTTTCTATGAAAAGTTTCCAAGTTTCCAATCTAAGACTCTGGCATGAGTTGCATCATAGATGTGAAATATGACCTATCAAGAGAGCCAATTTGCATAGTAGACCCAAACAATAGGACTGATGTCTGTCTCAAAGGAATTAAAAGGTTCTGCCCATTGATTGGCTGAGAAGCTTCTGATGTCACAATACTACTCAGCAGCAAATGTCTTGAAATCAAACAATATGAGCAAGCAGCCTTTCTCTTTCCCTTTGGCACCAAAACCATTACCATTGGGCTGTGAGGAAAGAAGTGCCACAACCAAAACTACTGGATCCACTGGATCCAAACTGTACAGGACCTTGTGTCCCCTGGGAAAACCAGTCAAGTCGTCTCCAAATCCAGCTATCTTTTTCTTTGGGATGGTTAATTATTACGAAGTCCTAGGACTGAACCAAAATGCTTCGCAAGAAGACATTAAAAGGGCCTACCGTAAACTGGCGTTAAAGTGGCACCCAGACAAGAATCCTTATAACAAGGAGGATGCAGAGAAGAAATTCAAAGCTGTAGCTGAGGCCTATGAAGTTCTGTCAGATCCCCAGAAACGTTCCCTCTATGACCGGCCTGTCAAAGAGCCAAGGTTCAGAGGGAGAGGAGCCTCTGGCACTTTTCCCCACAGCCCCTTTGATTTTGACTTTGTCTTCCGCAGCCCTGAGGAGATCTTCCGAGAGTTTTTTGGAGGAATGGACATCTTCACACATGACTCCTGGGACAACGAGTTTGACGATGATAATCATGGAGAGGAAAACCGGAATGGGTTGCAAAGTCCCTTTGGCCTCTTTTCTGGGCTTGGTGCCTTTTCCAATTTTGCATTTAATTCCCTTGGGCCTGGTGTGCACACAATGTTCTCCTGCAGGTCCTTTGGTGATGATAGCAGCGGAGCACAGAATTTCAGATCGGTAGCAACTTCTACAGAAGTCATCAATGGACGGAGAATCACCACTCGAAAAATTGTCGAGAATGGGCAAGAAAGGGTTGAAATTGAGGAGGATGGTCAACTGAAGTCCATAAGAGTAAATGGAAGAGAACAGCTGAAATGCTAATAATTCTCCACATGTCTGTCCCAAAAGCATTAGTCAGCTGCTTGTACAATCTTAAAAGGACTCTTGTTCCGCAAAAGCGGAAACCAACAAATAAACTCGTTCACTGAGTTCAAGACCTATGTGGTAATGACTTCTGAATTACTTGGAATAACTCTGGTGGACAGGGTGTGATTTATTTGGATGATCCCCCAAAATGTACTGCAATAGTTCATGTGATAACCTCAGTATAAGGTCAATGATTTTACTGTTTAGGATGTTATCCTTTAAAGTCAATAGCTGGGGGTGAGTATCTAATTTGGACAGGTGTTTAGTTAGAATATTTCTGAACAAAAGTTTTGAGGACAGGGTCAACCGTGTATACACAGCGGTGTGACTCTGAAGAAATTAAAAGATTGGTTTTAAAGACAGTCATGAAAATGATAGAAATTCTTCTGGATAAAAACGAATTGTGATGGGTTTGCAGGCTTACAGAAGTAAAGTTAATAATATCAAAGATCAAACTAACTTCTTTATGGAACTTCAAGTCTATTTTTGGATTAGAATATGGAAACAATATTATACATTTCTGAATATAATGAAAACACACAACTGCATACATGCATGCACACTCTCTTCCAAACTCTTTACCTGCTTTCAAGACCAAATATATATTATTTTTAAAAACTGGAAAAGAACTATTTGATACAAAATGTATATATGTCAAGTGAATTATTTGGGATGCATAATAAAAATAGCAAAAAGAAGTAAATTGAAAAGGTCAGTAGAAGCAACTAGGATGCCCTTTGATGAGAAACAATGATTTCTTTAGTAAATCTTGAAACATGGACTGAGAACAGTTCAAAAGATAAAATGAAACAATAATTTAAATTATGCTTAGGTTACTCTCTCCCAAAGATATTTATCTTATATTTTCCTTATTATATGATTATATCCTTTGCTGGGCTAACATATTAAATTGCTAATATCAGTGAGTATATTACTTTGATGTTTGTTGTCTATCTGTATTTAAATTAGCATTGTATTAGCAAAACCATAGCTATTAAAAAATTTAAATGTATTGTTTCTTATAATTCACAGCATTTATTGTTAGTGTTATGTCCTGCTTTGTTAATCAAGAGCTCCTTCCATCTATTTTTCCCCACAACTTAACCCATGAGACAGGTTGGAGTAAGTAAATGGTCAGAATCACCCACTGAACTTCCAGAGTTTGAAGCTAGGTCTTTGCAGTCCAAGATCAAGAACTTAACTGCTACACCACAATGGCTGATAGAACTCTCTGCTTAGATTTTTCATGTGGAATATCCACACTCCATTCTTGGTAATAAAGTTATGAAATAGCAGAGCTGAAATGGACCTTTTCTTGGCATCTAGAGGAATCATGGTCCACCAGAATGGGAAGAGCTGGGGGAGGCAGCATAACACTGGTCACTTTGGCAGAGAACCCTGAAGTCATTTATTATTTTATGCTGACAATAGCTTACTGATCTTGTTTCTACAACATGCTTAATTGGTCAGTGAGGTTTTGGTATTGTAAAAGGATCCATCCCCTCCCTCAAAAATGCATTCACCATCAATTGGATTCAGCCACACCTCTTCTCCTGGGAAGCTCAATCAACCATGGGGAGAAAACAGATATAGATCTGATACACAAGTGGACTCTATCCATTTAAGACCAACAGGTTCAAACTCTTCCCATGTGTTCAACCTAGACTGTGCCTTGGTCAATTCCAAAGGGCTTACACAAGCTGATATCCAACCAAGAGCAGATCCGAGTGATGTAAACTAATATGTGCCTATAGTAATATTTATAGCAGCCCTGCAGATATTTTTTGTCCTCTCATTCCCCAGGAGAGACTGAATCATTGCCACTGGAAAGCTATCTGTAGATGTAGTAAGATTGCAGAAATAATTATGTTTTCCCACTCTTATCAACCCAAGATAATCTTGAAGAAACTCTTACCTATGACTTTTTGTTGCTGTTTTCTGCCAGTGGCACTTTAGCCATTTCTTCTGTTTCATCTTCCAAATTTCCTCTGAGAATCAGGGAGTATTCTGGGATGTATAAGAGAGAATCTACCTAGGAGCAATCTAATTCAAGACCACTGCCACTCCCTCATTCCAGCAGTGACCAAGGCATTAGTTGAACCTTGGATCACAGCCTCAGGAAAACTCTCTAGTTTGCATGTTGTCGATTGGCCCTTTCCTCCCTGCAGTTAGGAGTGGCTGCAGAGAACTCCAAGGCTAACAGAGATTATCTGGCCAACCCAAAGGTTAATCAGTCTCATAACCAATTATCTGCAGAGTCATGCCTTTGGAAGCCGATCAGGGTTTCTTAGATTATCACAAAAACTCCATTGCCTCTGCCCTGGGCTGTCACATATTTGAAAGGTAGTCACATTCCAAGAGGAATCCCCTCTTCCCATGCCCATACTAGCAATGCACTAGGTCACCCCTATCATCCACTATTAGATCATCGATATGAGAGGCTATTCAGTAGCAGCAGCCAAATGATTAGGCACTGAGACTGAGCATTGGAGCATGATACACTGAGTCTGCCTTTCCTAAGAGTGGCATGTCCTATCTCCCACATCTCACAATGCTCATTACCACTGCGATGCTATATAGAATATAGAGTAACAGAGTTAGAAGGGACCTTGAAGGTCCTGTAATCCAACTTTCTGCTCAGGCAGGAAACCATTTCAGACAAATGGTTGTCCAATGTCTTCTTGAAAACTTCCAGTGTTGGAGCATTCACAACTTTGGGAGACAAGTTGTTCCACTGATTAATTGTTCTGTCAGGAAATTTCTCCTTGGTTCTAGGCTTCTTCTCTCATTGATTAGTTTCCATCCATTGCTTCTTGTTTTGCCTTCGGGTGATTGGAGTATAGCTTGACTCCCTCTTCTCTGTGGCAGCCCCTGAGATATTGGAACACTGCTATCAAGTTATGTATGCTATTATGACCTATCAACCCCTTTCTTCCTTCCTTCCAAACAAGGGGACTCAACTTACACTCTGATACCACAAACATCGCTGTACAGATTACTGGTTCTTCTAGATCAGGGGTGTCAAACTTGCATCATCACAGCAGTGTCATATGATATATTGCCCCCCTTTGCCAAACCAGGTGGGGGTGGGGCCAGTACATGACTCATCCAGCTCGTGGGAGATGAGTTTGACACCCCTGTTCCAAGTGTTTCTTCCCCAACATGTAGACTTTCTGGTCTTTCACAGTCACCCTTCTTTTCTTGATGCACAACAGCTACTCCACCCTCTACCAACCCTCATTTTCCCTAGGACAGATTCACAAAAGGGGAGTCATTATTCCTCCATCCAACCTGGAAACCTACCCAACAGACTCTGAGTTACTGTCACAATATCACAATCCAAGATAAATGGAGATCTGTCTTCTGATCAGATTAAGGAAGTGGGTGGAGATAAAATCCTCCCTAATAGATAGAGTCCCAAGGGGCCATCTCCTGCTGGCTGTCACAGTATGAAAAATGGTAATGGAAAATGTGAAAGAATCTGACTGAGCTTAGCTGAACTTCAGCTGTCCAACTTCTCGAAAAGAGATGAATTAAATTAGACTTTCTAAAGAATGAATGAGAGGAGTGAAGTCTCTGTGGATGATGATCTTGTGGCTCATTTAAAATATTGGCCTTTGTGTGTTAAAAAGAGAGAGAGAAAGAAACATGGGAGGAGGAAAACCCATATGGGATTCCACCTCAATGAGGAAGTGGAGTTGAAAAGCCATGCCTTCAGCTTTACTGAAATACCAGATTCATCAGGCTGTTTCATCAACTGTATCTCTTCCAACACAATATAGGTAAAGAAGAGAAATGGAAACAATGCCACAAACTTTAGTGGTTTAGCTGAGAGACCATAAATCTTTTGATCTTCCTGCACTATTTCTTATCCAATTGTTGTGATTAACTATTATTTAACCTTAGGAGTTAATGTCTGAATTGGGTTGTTTTTTCCCCCTCTTCTCTCCCCCTCCCATATCCCAGGTTTCTTTTGCACTGTCTTTCATTTTGCATAAGGTGTTCCAGGACTTTTTTGGGGGGGGGGAGGCTGGCAATTTAATAAAAAGAGTCCATGAGTAGCTTCCTTTTTTTTTTTTTAAAGGTAAAGCACTGGCGGTCAAATGGTCATTGAAATAATGATTTAATATAAATATAACAGGGCTCTCTTTGAAATGAAATATATATACTTGCTCAATCTCAGAAAGAAACCCAAAGAGCTGTAAAATTTGCAAAGACTGGAAGTTAAATGTCCTGGATCTAGGCAACCTCTGATATAAGCAAAAGCTATTAATTTTGGGGCCCCTTTAATGAGGAGAACATAACCAAAGGTGATATAAATGTTGTAGACTTAGGGCTGGATGTGGTACTTTAAGGACCAAGGCTTAGGTTCGCCATCACATCCTCAAGCCCTCCATCCATTGCTTTTCTTACTCTTCAATGGGTTGGCCTTATGGTTGATAGGAATTATGGAGGGATAATTGTTATCCCTTGTTATCGTCCATGTGCATCACTTTTTCCAGCCTGACAAGACTGTTTGGATGCCTAGTCAGTTGCAGGTTGATGTAGATATGGAAGCAACTTCCTGTAAGCTACTTCCCTGATTCCTGCTCCCCTCCAACTTATGGGGATGAGAGTGTCCATTAGCTGGGCAGCAGGGAGTGAGATGCTTTAATATATAGGTGTACAGTTCAAACTTTCTGTATGATTCTCACCTGTTGCCAATTTTCCTCGACTTTACTTTGTAGTTCAACTCCCAATGCAGAGCGAAAACCCAATAAGCTCATCTTCTCAGGATTAAAAGTACACTTTGAAAATTCCTGCCTGTTTACAATATCCTAAATTGGCCACTTCATGCCAGAGCCTCTCCTGGAGTCTCTCCTGGACTTGAGAAAAAATCACTGTGCCTTCAGTTCAGAAGGCAGTGGCTTGTCTGCAGGAAGGCCTCCGTAATGAACACACAAAGCCGGTTCAGCTCAAATGCATTTATCCCCCATGCTAGTAGTTTGCCCAGACATGATTTCATTAACAGCCTGATAGTACTTTATGGAGCACTTGGCCTGCAAAAAAACAAAGCAGAACAAAAATACTTAAAAGCATTTGGAATTACTTCATAAAAAACAAAATCACAGTATTAACCAAGTGACCTTTGCTCAGTGCAGACCTGCTAATTTTAGCAATTACAGCCAACAACTTGAACATATCAAGTGGGCAACTGTTTAACAATAATGACATCTGCTTGGAAAATCCAATTAGGTCTAAACATCTTTAAATCCCCACTAGGGGATACCTGCTTTCTTTTTGCTACTGTTAGTTTCTGCCTAATAGGATTTTAAACTCCTGGCCTGCTGTAAATCGCAGGCACAGTGGCCATCTCTCCCAGGAGTGCCAGTGGCATGGCTGCGATCATATTAACCAACAAGCAACAGTCTCTTCTTGGACAGTGATGGAAGCAGTTTGATTTTTTGATGGCCTAATCTGATAGAGCAGTGCATTAGCCAGATCCCTTCACTCCTACATTTCCCCTGCCCCATTTTAACTCGGATGTTTTGTCATTTAAAAGCAAATGGTCAGGTTTGGGAATTCCCTAAGGCTTTCATCTCAAGGGCAGGGGATCTTGCTGATCTTGCAGGACTGCAAGAGGATTTGGTGTGCATGTGCTATGCTTTCATGCCTTCCTGGACTGGGTATCAAGTAAGAAATATCAGTTGAGAGAAACTGTATTGAGATCATGCTGATTTCAGTGACATTGGAATTATCTTACCTATTAGGCTACAGGCAAAGTGGCTCCCACTTCTGCATGACAAATGGTATCACTTTGCTCTGGGTTTTAGGATCCTTTGCATTTTAAGCCTGGGTATTTTAGGGTTCAAGAAAAAGATGCAGCAGAGATTTCCGGAACGGTAACTCAAAGTCTTTCCAGACCCTTCCCAGCCTATTTTTAAGGACAGCACAGTTGGAGGGGGGTGAGCTGTTCTTAATCTGTTTCTCACGGTTTTGCTCTTCTCAGGAGTAAACCATCCTCATTGCTTTGCGTACCCCCTCTCAAGGCCAAAGCAAAAATCCTCTTTCCTGGGGATGCTTAATTTTTTGAGATCCTGGACCTTTGAGGGGCTGGGGAACCCCACTAACAAGATATTTTGTGGTCTGTTCTTCTGTCCTTGCGCTTGAATCACGTAACTCCAGGGGTTGTACTCAGTGTAGCTCTACCTGCAGTGCTCCTAATTCACATGGGATGTGAGTTACACCAATGAGCAGTAAAGAAGGCTTTGCTGGGGATATAGTTTACAAGCATTTTCCCCAATCTATGACCTCCTCCATATGTAATGACTACATCTTTAGTTCTTTTAAGTACAACTGGCAACTAACGGCCCATTTGACTTTTAGGTTACTTTATTCATTCCTGCTAGTATGGGTGATCTGGCTACTCTAAATCTTGGCATCTCCAATCTTGGCAACTTTAAAATGTGTGGACTTCAACTCCCAGAATTCCTCCTCCAGTCATGTTAGCTCAGGAATTCTGGGAGTAGAAGTCCACACATTTTAAAGTTGCCAAGGTTGGAGACCCCTGCTCTAAATTATCTCTGCCTTTCCTTATGCTGTTTGGGTGTCTACCTTGAATTTGTAGATTGGTTACAAGCCTGGATATGAGGGCTTGTAACTAGCACTGATGGTGTTATCTAATATGGGTAATAAAACATCTGCAATAAAACAGCACCAAGGACCTCTCGTTTCAACCTCAAGCTACACATATTCTCCTTTATTAGTAAGCCTAGGTTTCTTCATCAAGCTATAGTTATATTATCCAAAATGTGTAATATTGCCATCATGAAGACAGTTACAGTTTTGGTAGGTCCGCTTTATGAAAATACAGCAGCACCTGGTGTGTGTGTGTGCACGTGCGCGCACAAACACACACGGATGCAGGCAAGATGACAGTCATGACATCACAATTGAAGTCCCACCCTTTTTTATGTGTATGTGATGTTGAACATGTGCAAAAGTTGCTGGGATCTGATCACAATGACTGTCTTGACTCTTTTGGACACATGGTTTAAATGGCCAGATTGGCATAGGCATTGGTGAATTTTCATTACAGTATGTGTAACACACACACCCAAATACCATTTTTATACATATGGGTTATGATAATGAGCGCTAGCTAAATGTGTAACATAGAATGTAATCTTCAGTTCTACCTTCCTTGAATATGGGATGGCTGACAATATACAATATACAACTTTATTCTCTGGAGATGTACTATATTCTTAACTTATATACAGTTTGTTTACACGCACAAAAATATTCAATTTAATTTTATTACATAAAATGATTTCGCTGATCAAAGAATAGAAAATGAACACAAACTATTGTGGCAAAGTTTGAATAATTAATTATATAAAAACACGGTGGTTTGCTCAAGAATATACAATTATTGTTCCTTCTTAAGCATTTGGGGAAACTTTTGGCAACACAGGTGCATTTTCTTACAGCAATGACCATACAACTATCTTAAGTGGGGTCTTGGAGCAATTCTTAATTGCTTGTTTGTCAGTGGAGGATCCAGTTTAGAATTGCTGCTGCTGGGATGCCCGTGTAAAACAACAGAGTCTGGTGTTGTTGGTTTGCTTCTCTCTCTCTCTCTCTCTTTTGGAAGGGTAATAACATTATTCAGGATAGGGAAAAGGGGTATAGGTAATCCTCAACTTATAATCATAATGGAGCCAGGGATTTTGATCGTAAGTCATGATGGTTACTATTCAAGGCCTCCAAGTAACAAACCAGATTTTACAACTTTTTTGCAGCTGTCATTAAGTGTAATGCTGCAAGCAGAAAGCAAACATCCTTGGTTGTTAAGCAAGTCAATGCATTCCTATGGATGGGGGTTTTTTTCATAGAAACCAGCCAAAAAAGCTTGTTTCAAGGTTGTGAATTGGGTCACATGATTGCAGAACACTGCAACTGGTGATAAAGGCAAACTGTGATGACCTGGAGTGTAACACAAACATAACAAAATCCAAAACATAAATAAATGTCTTTCAACTTGGCCTCACTGTTCAATAATTCTCAGTTGGAGATAAAACTTACTCAAAAATAGTCTTTAAAAGAAAGCAATACAGTCCAAACTTAATGAGCAGATAGAGCTGAAATAAAAAACCCAAAACAAACTACAATGAAGGAAATTCCACAATGGACCAGGACAAGTAATTACCAACTTCAAGGAAATAACAAGGCAGTCTGTTGGAAGGATGCCAGCCAAGATAACTTCAGCCCAAAATAAAACACACTTTGCTTCTGGAAACACTGCATTGTCACTGTCTCTCTTATATACTATTCTTCCCAGCTGCAACCAATGAGGGGAATCATGGCTGCTTCCTCTCTCATAAGCCAAGTTGTTTCCTTCTCCATTCCTCCCTGCATGTCCTAGGATGAAGAGGGGATGGGTCTGGTTCTTTCTCTGACTGCCCAGCCAGCCTCTGCCTTTCCCCATCCTCCTCCACAACCTCCGGAGCCACATCCACTCCCTGTCAGCTGTTCCTCCTCTCCCTCAAAATCTGATTCTACTAAGGCCATGACACAAACCAGTTGCCAAGTGCCCAAAATCAGTCATGGGATCATGGTGTATGTATAGGTGTGTAGGTGTGCTATCATCAGAACTCCAGAGAACCAGGCTGTAGGTACCTTTTGGTACTTTGAGGGGAGATCTGTCATAATTTCGAATGGTTGTTAAGTGAAGACTTCCTGCATGTGAGTCAAACAGTTTAAGAAATGTGGCCATGAATTGGAAAGCCAAGGAAAGGTGATTTCTTTTTGAATCAAGCTATATTACAACCCTGAAAAATCCACATGTTTATAATGAGTAATGGAGATCAACATTCCCCCAGCCTCTCCAGGGGAGGGGGAGGAGGGAAAGAGGGGATGCTGTTGTGTGAGCGACAGGGCCCCCCCAGTCACACAAATGGGGCTGAGCGCATGTGCATGTGTGCATGCCGGGCTGCTACTCACACGGACTGATTGTGAATAGGCCACATCGTGGCTTACGACCCACAGGTTGGGGACCCCAATGAATGTATATTACAGAAAGCTCTGGTTTTGATTCTGCTGTTTGGTAATTTAATTCAATTTTCTTTATGTTTCCTAATCTGGTGAAAGTTAATACATTATCCACTATTGATTTCACCTACCTACTGTTTCTTAACCATAGTTTTAAGTTTTAAAAAGATCAATTTAATCACTGTCCAGTGATTTCTCCAATTGAGAAAGCTCATATAAAATGAGATGCTTAAGCTGAAACATTTTTCTATGGATTTCAATGCAAACAACAAAAAATTGGATTGTGATTCAAGTGTGTTCAAGATTTATTTATTTTAACCCATTATGGTATCATAAAAACCTAATTTAACTCTTATAGTACTTAAATAAAGATAATCTCTCATCTAAGGGTTTTCCAGAGGAGCCAATAAGAATGATTTGTATCTTTGAAAGCTCTTGAATTAGAAGTCTTTGTCTCTCTCTCTCTCTGCCCCCCCTCCCTCCCTCCCCCCCCTCTCTCTCTATAGGTGTGTGTTTGAAGTGCAATAACAGTGAAATATGTGTTGTTGGCCAGTTGGGAGCAAGTATATATCCAGTGGCAGGACTCTTGCAGAAATTACAGTAATTTCACACTATAATTAAAACATATACTATATATGCAGTAACTTAGAAAAAATTCATACATTTTTTTTTAAAAAACCAGGGGATTGTCATTCATAAAAAATAGAATAAAACAATTTAAAGATATTGTAGTCCTACATCAGATCTATTTCTCAGCTTTCATTAATATAGTTTGACTGTTCTTACTTCAAGAAGATCAAACACTAAGAAATTGAGTAGATTCAGATTTCAATACACCAGATCTGAAAAGCAAAAATATGGCAGGCCACTAGTTAGCAGCAAAGAGTTAGTGTTTTATCTGTCTGTCTGCTATCATTTAAAGGTCTGTTTCCTGTAACCAGATTATATAACCCTAAAGCCCATGTCACACTGGCCAACGGATGCAAAAAGGACACAGCGGACGAACAAAATGTTCCATCCGTTGTTATCCGCTATCAAAAGAGGCGAAAATTTGCATAACCGGAGCGTATAACACCCACGCGGGGAGAAGGCAGGGCGGATGCAAAGTGGATGCGGAACGGAAGCCCAGCGGATGGAAGCGGATGGGAACGGATGGGAGTGGGTGGCACATCCGCAGGGCTTCCAGGGGGCCTCAGCGAAGCAGACGCGGAACGGAAAGAGCGGGTGCAGAGCGGACGCCGAACGGATGAAGCGGATGCAGAGCGGAAGCCTAGCGGATGCACAGCGGAAGCCTAACGGATGACTGGCATTCACTGCGCATGCGGGGAGGATGCATTGCGTCACCCCGCGGATATAACGGAAGCAGCTCGGAAGCAGGACGCCATTCAGAGGAAAGACCTGCTGCCGGACACATCGACTGCCTTACCTGCCCTGCCTGCATGTCTGCCTGCCAGCCTTGCTACCAGCCTTGCTGCCAGCCTCCCTGCCAGCCTCCCTGCCAGCCTTGCTGCCAGCCGGTCTGCCTGCCAGCCTTGCTGCCTGCCTTCCTGCCAGCCTTGGTTCATGTCTGCCTGCCAGCCTTGGTGCCAGCTTCCCTGCCAGCCTTCCTGCCAGCCTTCCTGCCTGCCTTGGTGCCAGCCTCCCTGCCAGCCTTTCTGACAGCCTTGGTTCCTGCTAGCCTCCATGCCAGCCAGCAACCCCACAACCATGCGGAAGCACAGCAAGCCTCAGCCATCTGCTGCCAGCCCTGGCAAGAGGGACAGGGCTACCATCCCGCCCCCTGGCCCTCACTCTGGTTCTGCTGGGGCTTCTGCAGCTCTTCTGGGGCTGGGGCTTCTGCTGCTTCTGCTTCTGGAGGAGCTGATGACAAGCACTCCAGCACCAGCCACCTCCACAGCACCTGCACCCTTCACCCCTGAGACTGAGCGACCAAGAGGAGTGCCAGAGACTCATTTTTGTCTTATAGCTTGTTGTTAATAAAGTCTATTTTTGATTCACACACTTGCTTCATTTCTTTTTTTTAATAAAGTCTTGCTGGAAACTTTTAGAAATGGTTTAAGCCTTTGCATGCTTGTGGGATGGGTTAAGATAGCTGTGGGATGGGTTGAGATAGCTGTGGGATGGGCAGGGATACCTGTGGGATGGGCAGGTCTACCTTTGGGATGGGTAATAGCTGTGGGATAGATAAACCTCCAGTGCAAGCATAGTGGGACTGTATGGTCCACCCTTCCAGGTGCCATACCTATGGCCCTTTATTATCAATAACAATATAATCAATCATCCACACATGTCAACATAAACACAACTCCTTATTAAATGCCCTGTTCATTGTAGGGCCACTCAACATACATGGCCCAATCTCATCCGTGTGATGAGACAGACTGAAGGAAGCATCCATTAAGCATCTACCATCCTGTCTTGCCACTCCACTGCTCCATCTGGGGAGTTGCAACATTGTCTCAGGAGGTTGCGCTGCTTCTTCGCTTCATGTGAGGCTCTGTTGGGGCCTTGCACATCCTCAGTGTCGATCAGGTTTCGCCCTTGCCTCCATTCCCCAGGCTCCATGTCCCCATTGGCTTGTTGGAGGTCCACGAGCCTGTTCTGCAAGACTAGGTAGCGGGTGCGCATGAGATTGTGCAGGATGCAGCAAGCTTCCATGATCCTCCTCACGGTCTCTGGGCGATGCTGCATGGTGGTGAGAAGTACCTGGAACCTGTTGGCCAGGATGCCAAAGGCGTTCTCCACCACCCGCCTTGCCCTGGACAGCCTGTAGTTGAAGATCCTCTCTTCACGGGTGAGGCATCTGGAGGTGTAGGGCTTCATGAGGTAGGTTGTGAGGGAGAAGTCGTCATCCCCCACGATGAAGTAGGGCACATCTTGCGTATCATTGGGCAGGGGGTCTGGATCTGGGAAGCCCTCCATGAGGTTGCGTTCCAGCCCACTCTTGAGGTCACTTGCGTTGTATATCTGGGCATCAGAAGATGACCCGTTGCCTGAAGCATCGATGTACATGAACTTGTAGTCAGCATCGACCATGGCGAAGAGGATGATACTGAAGACGCCCTTGGAGTTGAAATAAGTGGACCCCGAGTTGGCTGGAGATTTGCAGGCCATGTGCTTGCCATCTATGGCTCCAATGGTGTGTGGTAAGTTCCACTTCTGATACCACTGCTCTGCAACTTTCTTCCATCCTTCTTCAGTGGAGGGGTACTGGAGGAGCTCCTCCTTGTATTCTTCGATGATGGCATGCACCACTTCTCTGACCACAATGCTGATGGTGTTGGATGGCACCCTCCAGCCTTTCTGCATGCTCCTGTAGGAGGTCCCTGAGGCCAGGTGGCGCAGAGTGAGTGCCACCTTGAGCCCAGGTTCCAGGCTGGGCTGGAAGCTGGTGTTTGCCTTGGTCAACCTGGGTGTCAGGCGCTGCACAACTTTGTCAAACATGGCTGGAGGCATCCTCATGAAGTTCTGGAATGCCCGAGTGTCTTCGCTCCTGAGCTTCACCATCAGCTTGCTGTACAGTCCGTCCTCTGCTCTACTGGTGAACCATCTTCAGACCCAGACTCTTTTTGGGTGGCTCCTTTTCTTCTCGCAGTAGTGTTCACAGAGCCTGCAGATGGCTTCGCACTGTTGCAGAACGATGGTGGCTGCCGAAAGGACTTTGTTACAATCCACGGTGGACATGACTGGATGCTGTGGAAGAGGAAGAGGCAGATGAAGGCTGCAGAGGTCTGCACCGCTGGGCTGCTGTTCTGAAAGTGCTATGCAGGCGAGTTGCTCCCCCTTTTTATAGGCAGTATAGGTTTTCCGCTAGGCATCCTCTAGGCATCCTCTAGACATCCTTAATATCCGAGATAGGTCCCCTCTGTGAACGTTTTTTCCATTTTAAATGCTTTGTTTCCATTCTGCATCCATTCTGCATCTGTTCTGCATCCGTTCTGCATCCATTCCGCTTCCTCCCTGCATCCGTTTAGCGCTGGAGCGGATGGAGTTGCGCGGATGCGTAGCGGATGCCTAGCGGACATAGCGGATATGTAAGGGATGCATAGTGGATGTGTAGCGGATGCGTAGCGGATGCAGAACGGACAAACTGGATACATTTTCCGCGCAAAAGTTTTAGACAGCCCAAAACTTTTGGAGCGGATGAAACGTCCATAAACGGATGCTGGACAGATAGAGAGGAAGCAAAATGGAGGCAGTGAGTACAGAATGGATACATCGCATTAACCAACGGATGGCAAGGTTATTTGTTCATTTTACATCCTCTTTGCATCCGTTGGTTCAGTGTGACATGGGCTTAAGAAAAGATGCAAGTGATCTGATGGAAGCAGACAGTTTTGATCCTCACAGCAATTCAACAAGGTAAATTCAGGCAAAGAGATAGTAGCCAAGATGACTCAATGAGCTTTATGAATGTGTCAGGGTTTGAACCCAGAACCCTGAGGTTTCACCACAGCCTTTGTCAACCAGTCCCCTACAAGGTTATTGGACTGTAGCAGTGTGTTTCCTTTCACTGTATCAGGAGGAAAAATCCTAGATCATGTATTGCAATGTACAGAATATATGATGATTTGTCTCCTGTTATCAAGTCTTCCAAAAATATACACCCTATGAGAAGGGTACACACCATAGTCACTTGGATGTGTGCCCCAGTAACATTTTCCTTCACTCATCCGAATGGCTAAGGTCAACCTTTTCTCCTCAAACTTATTTGAACTGTAGGCTTACACTAAAGCTTTTCAGATGTTCCATTTTCATCCGTCAGCTGTCTGTTCATAACTAAAAATGGACTTATCAGACCGTCTTACATGTAATCCTGTTTACTCAGAAGTACGTTGCACTGTGTTCAATTGGACCTAATCCCAAGTAAATGCATTTAGGATTATGGCCTCCAGTTTGCTCCCAGATAACTAAATACTTAATTTTGTGAACTCCTGAGAAATCTGACATTCTTTTAACTGTTCTGGGCTTATTTGAAAGAGTTTGTCTCATTAAAGACAACCAACTTAAGTCTTGTTTACATATTAGCATCCTGCTAGCCAGTCATACTTTCAGACAAACCCTCCTGGCGTGTTTCTCAGCTGTATTCCGACTGACATAATGGCAAGACTAACAACATTAAACAGAAGCTGGATGAGCACAGGAAAACCCAGGTGACTCTATACTAAATGACATCAGTGTTACAGAAGACAAACACAACTACAAAAACAGGGGAGAAGTGAGAAGTCCATGTATAGTGATAACATATTTTTAATCTTTTTTGTTAAATTTTATTATCCTGTCTCTTGTGGTTCTTTCAGCTTCCAGAATGAACAGGGAAGGGGGTTTATTGCTTGAGTTAAAAAACACGAATTTGCATTACATGCTGGCTCCTGCTGTAATATACTTCAGTCTTGTTTCTCTCTCGTCCCCTCTCCAGAACAACTGATCCTATCGCCGCCTGATTTAATTTCAAAGACGGATTGTGATTTGGCAGGGGGGGTGGAGGAAAAAGAGCCAAGCTAATCAAAAGTCACCATCTGCTGCGTTGCCATGGGGATATTCCTCCCCAATAAATGTGCTCTTTGCCAAAATCACAGATAACAGCATTGGAGGGGGGGCAGGTTGTGGGGAGGAGAAATAAAAGAAAGAAGTTCCAGCACTACTGGGGGAAAATTGGGAAAAAGAGAAACCAGGAGGGAAAAGACAGGCAGCCATCAACAGAAGCGGGAAAAATCATCTGGAGAAGAAGCTATTATGAATCAAAAAGCCAGGCTAGAGATGCTGAGAAGCAGCAGAGAATGGAAAGATGAGAGATGAAGAGAGATAGAAAGAAAGAAAACCATAGAAAAAGATGGCAGAGAGGCAGCCAAAGTTGGGAAAGGGGAAAAAAAAAAAGGACCTCCTTGATCAAATGTCAGAAGGAAGAATAAATGATTTCATTCTGATAAAACACTCTGATCATGTGGGAGGTACAGAAGAAAAATAATGATGCTTCCACTTCTGAAATGCATTATGCTAAAATCAAATATGATCCCTATATCAATGAAAGGATAGAAATGGTTGCAGTATAACAAGCATGAATACTTCCAAAATGCAATGTAAAAATAATTGTACTTACTGAAGAGTTATTTATCTGGAAAGCCTTGTGATGGGTAGCTGTTATGGATGTGAAGACTACTCTGTAGCAGCAGAAGTTTCTAAGTGCCTGGGATGTTCAGATCACAAAGTCCAAACAGTATTTGTCAGGAACTTCAAAATATAGTAGATGTGCTGGATGGTCTTTGTGATACAGTTTTGCACACTTAAAAATGATATCAAGTTATGTTCAGTTGGATGTGATAGTGTAGAATTATGGATAAGCCAAAATATGGGATCCAAAAGAATATTATTTATGACTTGTATGCCATTTTTTCAAGAAATAGGCTAAGGTTACTGTTAATCTTTCACGAAGTCTGCCAGTCCTAACTAACACAGAGAGGATACTATCAACCAATCACTACTCCTTCTTCCTCTTCCTCTTTTTCTTCTTCTTCTTCTTCCTCTTCTTCTTCTTCCTGTTCCTGTTCCTCTTCCTCCTCCTCCTCTGACTTCTTATCTTATGTTGGCAACATGAAGAAGTTCCTGCAGTTTTCTAGGCAATTTTTTTGG
The DNA here is from genome assembly GCA_015471245.1 of Laticauda colubrina. Lineage (NCBI taxonomy): Eukaryota > Metazoa > Chordata > Lepidosauria > Squamata > Elapidae > Laticauda > Laticauda colubrina. The sequence goes on along the minus strand of BLBF01000003.1, from coordinate 39,204,244 downwards.
AAGTGCTTTTCCTTTTTGCCTTTTTCCTAAAGCAGAGAGAGAGAGAGAGAGAGAAAGAGAGAGAGAGAGAGGGAGGGAGGGAGGGAGGGAGAGGGAGAGGGAGAGAGAGAGAGAGGTTGGTCCAAAGTCACCCAGCTGGCTTTTTGACTAAGGAGGGACTAGAACTCTTGGTCTCCCAGTTTCTAGCTTGGTGCCTTAACTATTAGATCATTCTCTTTCCTTCTGGCTGACTAAGAAGACAATAGAGAACAGAATCCACAGGGTAACAAAATCTTCTCACTATGTACAAAAGGCAAATAAAATACACTGTTAGCACTGCATCCACCATATCCATTTTGGTGTCTGATGGTTTGCCAAAATAATTTGAGTTTTGCTAGTTCAAATGGATAGCTATTTTAAGGCCCGATCCCACTGCACTTACGGATGCAAAGAGAATGTAAAACATTAAAAAAAGCTTGCCATCCGTTGGAAAATGCTATGCATCCGTTGTGTACTCATTGCATACGTGTTTCATACGCTCTATCCATCGAGCATCCGTCCACTGCGATTTCATCCGCGCAAGAAGTTTTGAGCTGCACAAAACTTTGTGAACGGATGAACTTTCTGCCACGTATGATGTACATCCGCAACATATACGGGCAACAAACATTAAACGTTCACTGTATCCTCTCTGCATCCTCTGGCTATCCCCTCAACTCACATCTGCTGCAGCTGAAAATGGAAAGAGGGAGGAAACAAAAGGTACACGGAACGTCTACACAGTGTTAGTAGTACGGAAATAGAAAGGATGTAAGCGTATGCATCTCGTATATAAAGGATTAAAAATGGACAAAACGTTTGTATCTGGGATGTATCTCGGATATTTAGGATGTCTGCAATATGTTTAGAGTATGTAGAAGGACACCTAGCGGACAACCGATATTTCCTATAAAAAGGGGGAGAAAATCATCTAGATCTCAGTATGAGTCCAGCAGCCATGGTATACAGACCTCTTCACCCTTGGTCTTGGTCTTCAACATCATCAATTGTTCTCCATCATGGATGATGACACAGTCCGTATGATAGCTGTGATCATTCATCACCAGAACCAAAACCTGTTCAGACTGTTTCAACTTTTATACAGAAGGAGAAGAAGGAGACGTCCAGTTGATGGTGGAGCTGAGGAATGAAGACCCTCATGCATTCCATCACTTCATGAGGATGCCACCAGCCATGTTTGACAAAGTTGTTGAGCGTCTGAAACCCAGGTTGACCAAGCCTAGCACCAACTTCCATCCCAACCTGGACCCTGGACTGAAGGTGGCACTGACTCTGCGGCATCTGGCCTCTGGAACCACATATAGAAACATGCAGTATGCGTGGAGGATGCCACACAACAGCATCAGCAAAGTGGTCAGAGAAGTAGTGCAGGCCATCATCAAAGAATATGTGGAGGAACTCCACAAGTGCCCCACCACTGAACAAGGCTGGAGAAAACTTGCAGAAGAGTGGTATCAGAGGTGGAACTTTCCCCACACTGTTGGAGCCATAGATGGGAAGCACATGGCCTGCAAAGCTCCAGCCAACTCAGGGTCCACTTATTACAACTACAAGGGCTTCTTCAGTATCATCCTCTTTGCCATGGTTGATGCTGACTACAAGTTCATCTACATCGATGCTTCAGGCAATGGGTCAGCTTCAGATGGCCAGGTATACAATGCAAGTGACCTCAAGGATGGGCTGGAACGCAACCTCATCATGGGTTTTCCAGATCCAGACCCCCTACCCAATGACACACAAGATGTGCCCTACTTCATCGTTGGTGATTATGCGTTCTCCCTCAGAACCTACCTCATGAAGCCATATACTTCAAGATACCTCACCCGTGAAGAGAGGATCTTCAACTACAGGCTGTCCAGGGCAAGACAGGTGGTGGAGAACACCTTTGGCATCCTGGCCAGCAGATTCCAGATACTTCTCACCACCATGCAGCATGACCCAGAGACTGAGGAGCATCGTGGAAGCTTGCTGCATCCTGCACAATCTCATGCGCACCCACTACCCAGTGTTGCAGAACAGACTTGTGGACCATCAACAAGGGAATGGGGACATGGAGCCTAGTGAATGGAGGGAAGGACATAAGCTGATAGACATTGTGGATGTACAAGGCCCCAACAGAGATTCATGTGAAGGGAAGAAGCAGCGCAACCTCCTGAGACACTGGTGCAACTCCCCAGCTGGAGCAGTGGAGTGGCAAGACAGGATGACAGATGATTAATGGATGCTTCCTTGAGACTGTTGCATAACACTGATGAGATTGTGCCATGTATGTTGAGTGGTTCTACAATGAATAGAGCATTAATCAAGAGCTTTGTTTATTTTAAAATGTGTTGATCAATCAATAAATTGTTATTGATAAAAAAAGGTCCATATGTGTGACAGCTGGGATGGTGGACCATACAGTCCCACTATGCTTGCACTGGAGGTTTATCTATCCCACAACTATCCTTATCTATCCCACAAGCATGCAAAGGATTAACCATTTTTTCAAAGTTTTCACCAACACTTTATTAAGTAAAAATAATGAACCAAGTGTCTTAAGCAAAGATAACCTTTATTAACGTTCTTAACTTTATGACTTTATTAAATAAGCAAAATGAACCAAGTAAAGTGTCTGAAGTGTGTTAAGCAAAAATAACCTTTTTTAACTTTCTTTGGTAAACTTTATGACTTCATTAAAAAAGCAAAATGAACCAAGTAAAGTGTCTTAAGCAAAGAAGTACAACTCAGTCACTGACACTATTCTCAGTCACTCTGAGTCATGTCCATGGTCTCAGCTGTTAAGTGGGCAGGGTCTGTGGAGGTGGCTGTGGTTTGAGTGCTGGTCTGAGACACCATTGGGGTGCTTGGCCCTGAGGGTACAACAGGGGATGGTGTGTTCAGGAAGCTGTCCGAGAGCTGACTCAGTCCCGTGAGGTTGAGAGGCCCCTCACCAAGGACTTGAGATGTCAGGCCCAGTACTGATGACAGATTGTCCATTGACGGGCTTGGCTGTGGGGTGGAGGAAGGAGGAGTGTAGTGGGGCTGTCTGGTCTGCAGCTGGGTGAGGAGTGACGTCTGTGGCATGCGATGAACCTGGGCCTGGACTGGGAAGTTCTGCTTCTGCTGTGGGAAGTCCTGGTAGTCGTAGCCTTGGTAGGTGAGGGGCTGTTGAAAGCTGTGGAAGGGCTGTGACATCGCCTGGGGTGGAGGAGCAGACCTGGACTGGGTAGGAGCAGCTTCAGCTGGGCCTTGAGGGTTGTGCAGAAGTGCTGTGATCTTCTGCTTCATCACCTGGTACTGGGCCTCAGGCAGGTCCCTCAGGGTCTGGCTCATGTAGGTGATGAAGGGTTTCCGGCCTGAGGATGGTATGTCGCTGTGGACCAGCTGAGAGAGAAGTTCTGTGTTGGTCTTCATTATATCCCTGATCTCCAACAGCACACTGTAGTCCTGGCCCTCCAGCTGCCTCTCTGCCTGCATCCTGTGGAGCTGGGGGTGGGGGTGGGGGTGGGGGTAGGTTGGCCTCTGGTGGCTGCTGCTTCTTCCTCCATTTGTGACAGCAGGGTGTCATCCTCCACGGGATCCTCCAAGTCTGCCAGCATGGAGAATGCAGCTGTCGGGGGGGTCTCTGCCATGGGGCCCTCTGAAGACACCTGCTTGGACACCTGCTTGGCTCCTGGCTGGAAGAGGACTGGCTGTCTGTGGGCTGTCTGAGGGAGAGGGGTCTCAGAGGGGCTGCTCCTCGGTGGTGGATCTCACCCTCCAGGAAACTGCACTTGGCCATGACGTACATCTCCCGGTCAGTGAGCTTGACTGTGGCCTGCCCAGATTTCTTGAAGTGTAGCTTGCCATACCAGGTGTGCATGTGCTTCCACCATCCTAGGAGTACTTCTGCAGTGTACCCCAGGCTCTCTGCCTTGTCTCTCCAAGCTGCCTGCTTCTCTTGATGTTGCAATACAGTCTGTGGCCCTTTCTCCAGAGGTACTTGTTCTCCCTCAGCCATTCCAGCACCTCTTCCTCATGCTCTTCGGAAACGGTGTACTGTTTCCTCTCTCCTTTCTCCTTCCCTTGCCTCTTCCTCCCTCTGGCAGGGGCTTCAGCAGGGCCTTCAGGGGCTTGAGCAGCAGGGCCTTCAGGGGCTTGAGCAGCAGGGCCTTCAGCAGCAGGGTTTTGAGGGCCTTGGGACTGGTTCACCACAGCAGCAGCCGCAGCAGCAGCTCCAGTCAGTGTCAGAGGGTGGGATGCTGGTTCTGTCCTTCTTGCCAGGGCTGGAAGGAGTAGGCACAGGCTTCCTCTTCTTGCTTGACTGACGAACCATGATGTTCCTGCTAGATGTATGTGGCAGCATGTCTTTCCCCTGTATGCTGACTGCATGCGTGCTGCATCCTTTTATATCCATGGAGCTGACGTAATTCATACTCCCCGCATGTGCAGTGAACGCTTTGCATCCGATATACATCCGTGCGGCATCCCCTTTGTTTCCTATAGGCATCTGTGATGCATCCGCTTCATCCGCTATGCATCTGCCCCTTCTGCTATGCATCCGCTTTGAAATTCTCCCCCGGAACCCCCTCGGATGTGTCATCCACTTCCATCCGCTGTCATCCGCTAGGCTTCCTATGAACATCCATTTAACATCCCCACTACATACTACCCACGTCCGTTCTTTTCCGTTCTTTTCCGTTCTGTTTATGAAAATTTTTGCCAATTTTTGGAGTGGATGACAACGGATGGAGCCACCCCCGAAATTTTGCTCATCCGTTGTGTCCTTTATGCATACGTTTTGCGTCCATCGGCCAGTGGGACCAGGCCTTTAGAAATAAAACTGAAGCATTAGAATCCTTCTAAGTTTTTCAAGTCATTTTGCCAACATCCCTGAGTTGCATTGAAAAGGTCCTTTATTTGTGAATGTGAAATAAGACCATGCTGACACATTAGACCAAAGCTTTATTATGGTCACCGACTACAAATCCATGATAAGAAATAAAAACTGATACATAACAAAGCAGTAAACATTATTCTTATATAAGCATGTTGATGATTTTGCAATCAGATAGGGGCATCAGCAGCAAACCATAATTTCATCACAATAACAAAACATAGGCTGTGAAATCGTGACACAGGGGTCATAAGGGGTAGGGTACGTAACACAATATCACAATACATGCTAGTGGTCATTTTTTTCATGTTGTTGCAACTAGTGACTTCATGTTACTGCTGTAACTGAATAAGGCAACCACTTTCAGCAAACTTTATAAGAAATGATACGAAATCAGGATAAGGAAAAAAGAAAGAGCAGTGGCTGGCTTGAATGCAGGAGCCAGAAAATGGGATGAAGTAAGGATTCCACATCAGTAAGAAAATGAAGCCATCATATCTGCAGAATCTCAGCAATCTAGAGGAAAAGGCTAGTTTGCTACTTTTTCAATTAAACCAGAGTGGAATAAGAAATAAATCAACAGAATTCACCTAGAACAGATGAAATCATTGGATCTGATATATGGCATTCCTAAGTCACATTGGCTGATGGTGCAACTTTCAGCTGATGCAAAGATTTTCATTTTTGGAATGATTCAAAAGAAAAGGTGATATAGGTGACCCTTAAGTTCTGAGAACAATCTAGGCCAGTCCCTATTTGGCTTAAGCTTAAACCATCCCTTTTAGTCAGAATTGATTTTTGTCAGTCCAGTGCTGGGACTTGGATCATCAAGATCAGAGGACTTTATGTGATTGTTTGGCTCTTGAAGAATTCTTCTCAAATTAGATTATGTCACAAGATCTTCTTGGTTATGACACCCTTAATTCACCCATGCTGTTGTTTAATTTAAACAGCTAAAACTATATAATCTCTTCAATAAGACACGTACAGGTAACATGATATCAGAATATCTGCAACTCATCAAAAAGCTGTCCACCTATCCTCCAAATCAAGATATTGTAATAAGAACTGGGGGACCTAATGCCAAAATCAGACTGGAGGCTAAAACATATGATGAACGGTTGCAGGAACAGGGGATGGCTAGTCTAGTAAAGAGAAGGACCAGTGGAGACATGATAGCAGTCTTCCAATATTTGAGTGGCTGCCACAGAGAGGAAGGAGTCAAGCTATTTTCTAAAGCACCCGAAGGCCAGACAAGGAATAATGGATGGAAATTAAACAAGGAGAGATTTAACCTGGAAATAAGGAGAAATTTTCCTACAGTGAGAACAATCAACCAATGGAACAGCTTGCCTCCAGAAGTTGTGGGAGCAACATCACTGGAGGCTTTCAAGAAGGAATAGGACTACCATCTGTCAGAAATGGTGTAGGGTTTGCTTGGGTGGGGGTGGAGGGTTGGATTAGATGACCTACAAGGTACTGTCCAATTCTGTTAATCTGCAAAATCATTGGATAATCTTATACCTGGCATTTGAAAATTAGACAACCTTTCCTTAGGATTATGCTGTTCTTTCATTCATGCTTCTAATGTCAGATTTTTCTGCCCTGAACTGTTTTGGTGGTAATATATTAAAATGGCAATAATAACAGTAGTAATAAAAATGTATTGATTTTCATTTCTGCCTGAGCAAGATTTCAGGGGCTGCTACTTAACCCCAGGAGCAATTTTTGAAAATGTCATGAAAAACCCAAGCCTGAAAATGTAGCTTACTTTATTCAGTGCTATTACTAAATTGCCAACATCATGTGTTTTGGTAGGAGCACTTGTGCATTCCTTACACTGCCTATTGGATGGGAGCTACACAGGACAAGGTGGGCAGGGCACTGTATAAGACATCCACTTGCTGCAGTTAGCCTGGCTTCCTTCTGCCATGACGTTCCCCCATCCTGACTGAGCAAGTCACTTATTCTGACCTAGCAGCTGCACTTTGTAAAAAGTAAATCAATAGTACCTGTGCCAGTTGGAAGCCTCCAGACAATGTTATCTCTTTGCTTTGCTTCTGGCATGATGACGGAAAATGCCAATTATAATCACGTGAGATTTTGTTTTTAAATACCCATAGGTCACTGGTTTAATTGTTACCAGACAACCTATTGTTTTTTCATGTATCTGCACTTGTAAGAAGTTTTGGTCAAAATCTGTGATTGCAGGTCCAAGGGGTAACTGAGTTGTGTGCTTTCAAGATACAGGAATTAGATTTATACAGTTCTTATTGCTGATAGTGATAAAGATGGCTTTTCTTTTTCTTTTTAGGTTTTCTGATTAGTAGCTGGTTTTGTAATGCCAACAAAGCATGATTTTTCCCCCAAAAGATTCTCACCTTCCCAGAGAGAAAAATGCAAATTGAAGATCTAGGAAAATACTGGTATTTGCAGTGTGGTCTTGGGCTCTGCTTTCCTCTGTAGGAAGTTAGCACCCACCCCTCTCCTAGAAAAATGAAATATCCTGGGAAATATTTAAAAGGGCAGAATATTTCCCCTAAAAAGAGCAAAGTAGAAACTCAGAGAGGCAGAAATTCAGCCCCCCACACACACACCTTTGCTAATGGGCCATTAAGGCCTGGGCCAGAATACTTTACATAACAAAGATATCCAGGTAAAACTTATGCAATTGCTCAAAAGCCCTTTCAGTGCATCATCATTCAGCAAGGTTCAACCAAGCCTGGAACTCAGGACAGCCTACAGAGTTGCTCCCTCCCAGCCCCTGGGACTCTGATAGCTAATGGGTTACATTTCTTACACAGGAACAGGAAGCACTAAGGTGGGGCCCAACAGAGGTTATGAAGGGTCTCTCAGCATCTTGGCCACCCTTCTTGATCTCTTCCTTCACTTTGAAGCATGTGATTTTCTGTTCACTCTGGAGCTCCAGGCCTTGTGGTCCTGTCCACCCTTAAACCTTCCAAACAACTTCCATGTTTCTAGTGTCTTTTTCCCCACTTGGAACTGAACCCAAAAGGATAATTCTTCCAACAATTTGGCACCCCAACACCTCTCAATTAAGGGAAACTGAACTGCCTTAAGCTGGATTTAAAAAATAGAAGTAGCCAAAATTTTGGAAGAGAAAAAGCTAGCTTCCTTTTAGCAATGAGAAAGGGGACACACACACACCAAATTCAGCAAGGTCAATTTATCACATTGTGAACCAAGTCATATAACACATTTCCACTTAGAGAAGCCCCTGCCCTGAGATAGTGAAGTCCAAAGGCTTTAAAATTACTGTATCTGCATCCTCTTTAGATACAGACAGTCATTCCTCCCTCATAGTGGGCAAATGTCTTACTTTACAAATCCCTACATTTAAAGACTTCTGAGTTTTCTTACTTGAAAGTATCTATCCTTCAGCCAAACCTGACTGATCACAAAAATAAGCAACTTCAAACAGGCAACTAAGCAAAAATTGGTTAGTCTCTGGATGAGAGACTACCAGGAATCCTAGAGCTGCAGACCCAACTAGGAAGGGGTAAATAAAATCCCCAAAGAATATTACTTTTATAGTGTTGCAAGGAAAAATAATAATAATCACAAAAATTACTCGACTCAAAGAACATTTTCTTTTATTAATCTTTGTTTGAAGGGCTGTCCAGCAAGTTTTGTTTGCAATTTCTTATCAAGAAGGTGTGCTACGTGCTATGTGCCTTTAATTGGAGAGAAAAGCCATTAGATTTGGCAGGAGTTACATCCAAGTCCACATGCAGTGAATGGCATATGTCTCTTCAATACGTGAACCATAACAAATTCCCCACATTATATCATTACTATTGGTGCATACCCTGTGATATTAAGTAAACATTGTTCAGTGTAAAGTCAAAGGCGAGAAGATACAGGAGACAATGATAATGGCTTAAACATAAGAAAAAGAAAAAGAGAGGGAGAGATTTATTTGTCAAAGCTTTTCTCCTTTCAACTATCTTCTCATTTCATTTTTTGAAATTAGCAAATTATGCTTATCAAAGGAAAGAAGGTAAAGAGAAATCTGAAAGGAGGTGGGAGAAAGCTTTATTAATACAGAGGCATGAAAAGCTGTTGAGCCCCTTAGAAATGTACATGGCCAATTATCAAAAAAATATAAGAGATGCAGAAAGAAAGGTCTGTCTAATAAGTATGAATCATGGGCCGTTTAGAACATCAGTGTTAAAGCATTAGAGTTAAATGGAAAAGTAAAAAGGGGCTGATGGTTTTAACTATTTCACAGGAGGACAAGAGGTTGATACTGATAAGACAAGCAGTATAGTGAAGTTAATTATCTATGGCCTATGGTGCACAAAGCTGTTTGAGCTGGTGATTAATAGAGATAAACCATTCAAACACCACATTTCTAAGGTGAATGAAGATGGCAGAGGAACTGCAGCTGCAGCATATTAACTACATTGACAGCACCAGGCTCCAAGTGCCTTAGAAAGACCTCCTTCCCACTGATCACTTCCAATTGGGATCCATTTTCCCTGCCCCAACTGGAGAAAGATTTAGGAAGAGAGAGGGATAGGCTAGATCCCTCTCAGTGCAAACAGGTGCTTGCTGAATCTAAAGACTTGCCAGCAAAAATGCAATTGTACATCTGCACACAGCGTTTTCTTATGGTGGTTTTTTTTTTTTTTTCCAGAACAGCACACTAGCAGTGTACAGTTCAAACTTATAAATATAGCCAAAGAGATGGCCAAGCGTGTGGTTAAAAACAGCTCTCGGGTGCATTTGTTGCTATCGTTGTTGCATTGCATTGTCTCTTCGTCCAATGAATATGACAGTCTTTACACCCTGTATTTTCTGATCATCTGAGTTGTAACCTAGAATCATGGGGGTATCATGGGAGCATCAGTACAGTTTGTAGAAAGATCCAAGAAAGTGCCGTCAGTGGAATGAAGTTCAGTAAATTAAAAATTTCCAAATATTTGGTGAATCCATTATTGTGGTTGATCACACAGTCAGTCAGGTGTTTAGAGTGGATTTGGCATTTTTGTTCACCCATTGAGTCCTTCCCAAAGACCAGGAATAGGCAGATGTTGCTGTTTGATAGTGTTAAAAGATTTCATTGCAAAATGCAACCTGTTCCAAATAAAGCTGCATTTTACTATTGACTGGTGGTGAATTTATTACTGCTAATGGTGTTCAAGTAGTACATCAGATGTTTTGGGATTCCACCCAAGGCATCTATTATGATTGGTCCTATATTTGCTTTCTTTTGCCACAGTCATTCTACATCTATTTGCAGGCCATTGTATTTTGTGATTTTCTCCCATTCCTTCTATTCTCTCCTGTAATCTCCAGGTACTGGAACATCCACTATCCAGAAATTTTGTCTTTGTCATTGATTGTTGTTTAGTCTGGGATGTAAAGGTGTAGGTGTTTTTCTGTCTGAATTCTAAAGTCCCAGAGCACTTTGACTTCTTCACTTTCTATTACTTTGTGTAATTTATGGTCCCCCATCAGTTCTTGCTTGCAGGGAAGTGGTATTTCTTGCAAATATTCTGATACAAAATTGTTGTAATTTTGTCTCACGATTGTTTGTAATCAGTCTGTGAGATCTTCTTGAAGCAGTTGACTAAGTGGTCCACTGTTTCTTCAGCCACCTCCACAGCACCTGCACCCTTCACCCCTGAGACTGAGCGACCAAGAGGAGTGCCAGAGACTCATTTTTATAGCTTGTTGTTAATAAAGTCTATTTATGATTCACACACTTGCTTCATTTCTTTTTTTTCATAAAGTCTTGCTGGAAACTTTTAGAAATGGTTTAAGCCTTTGCATGCTTGTGGGATGGGTTAATATAGCAGTGGGATGGGTAAGGATAGCAGTGGGATAGATAAGCCTCCAGTGCAAGTATAGTGGGACTGTATGCTCCAGCCTCCCAGGTGCCACACCTATGGCCCTTTATTATCAATAATAATGTAATAATTATCCACACATGTCAACATAAACACAACTCTTTATTAAATGCCCTGTTCATTGTAGGCCAACCAAACATACATGGCCCAATCTCATCCGTGTGATGAGACAGACTGAAGGAAGCATCCATTAAGCATCTACCATCCTGTCTTGCCACTCCACTGCTCCATCTGGGGAGTTGCAACATTGTCTCAGGAGGTTGCGCTGCTTCTTCGCTTCATGTGAGGCTCTGTTGGGGCCTTGCACATCCTCAGTGTCAATCAGGTTTCGCCCTTGCCTCCATTCCCCAGGCTCCATGTCCCCATTGGCTTGTTGGAGGTCCACGAGCCTGTTCTGCAAGACTGGGTAGCGGGTGCGCATGAGATTGTGCAGGATGCAGCAAGCTTCCATGATCCTCCTCACGGTCTCTGGGAAATGCTGCATGGTGGTGAGAAGTACCTGGAACCTGTTGGCCAGGATGCCAAAGGTGTTCTCCACCACCCATCTTGCCCTGGACAGCCTGTAGTTGAAGATCCTCTCTTCACGGGTGAGGAGTCTGGAGGTGTAGGGCTTCATGAGGTAGGTTGTGAGGGAGAAGTCGTCATCCCCCACGATGAAGTAGGGCACATCTTGTGTGTCATTGGGCAGGGGTTCTGGATCTGGGAAGCCCACGATGAGGTTGCGTTCCAGCCCCTCCTTGAGGTGACTGGCGTTGTATACCTGGCATCTGAAGAGGAGCCGTTGCCTGAAGCATCGATGTACATGAACTTGTAGTCAGCATCGACCATGGCGAAGAGGATGATGCTGAAGAAGCCCTTGGAGTTGAAATAAGTGGACCCCAAGTTGGCTGGAGATTTGCAGGCCACGTGCTTGCCATCTATGGCTCCAATGGTGTGTGGTAAGTTCCACTTCTGATACCACTGCTCTGCAACTTTCTTCCATCCTTCTTCAGTGGAGGGGTACTGGAGGAGCTCCTCCTTGTATTCTTCGATGATGGCCTGCACCACTTCTCTGACCACAATGCTGATGGTGTTGGATGGCACCCTCCAGCCGTACTGCATGCTTCTGTAGGAGGTCCCTGGGGCCAGGTGGCGCAGAGTGTGTGCCACCTTGAGCCCAGGTTCCAGGCTGGGCTGGAAGCTGGTGTTTGCCTTGGTCAACCTGGGTGTCAGCCGCTGCACAACTTTGTCAAACATGGCTGGAGGCATCCTCATGAAGTTCTGGAATGCCCGAGTGTCTTCGTAACCAGACTCTTTTTGGGTGGCTCCTTTTCTTCTCGCAGTAGTGTTCACAGAGCCTGCAGATGGCTTCGCACTGTTTCAGAATGATGGTGGCTGCCGAAAGGACTTTGTTGCAATCCACGGTGGACATGACTGGATGCTATGGAAGAGGAAGAGGCAGATGAAGGCTGCAGAGGTCTGCACCACTGGGCTGCTGTTCTGAAAGTGAGATGCAGGCGAGTTGCTCCCCCTTTTTATAGGCAGTATAGGTTTTCCGCTAGGCATCCTCTAGGCATCCTCTAGACATCCTTAATATCCGAGATCGGTCCCCTCTGCGAACGTTTTTTCCGTTTTAAACGCTTTGTTTCCGTTCTGCATCCGTTCTGCGTCCGTTCTGCGTCCGTTGCGCTTCCTCCCCACGTCCGGGCGGATGGAGTTGCGCGGATGCGTAGCGGATGCCTAGCGGATATAGCGGGTGTGTAAGGGATGCGTAGTGAATGCGTAGTGGATGCAGAACAGACGAACTGGATACATTTCCACGCAAAAGTTTTAGGCAGCCCAAAACTTTCGGAGTGGATGAAATGTCCATAAACGGATGCTGGACGGATAGAGAGGAAGCAAAACGGAGGCAGTGAGTACATCGCGTTTTCGAACGGATGGCAAGGTTTTTTGTCCGTTTTACATCCTCTTTGCATCTGTTGGTTCAGTGTGACATGGGCTTAAAGTGTGGTCTTTTGCAGCCAGAATTTACACTCTCTGTCTCTTTCTTCAACTTTCCTGTACTTAGCCTTTGCCAGGTCTTGTAATCTAATTTGTGTGCTATTTCTTTTATGTAGTGGCCATGCCATACTTTGCCTTTCCATATCTGTTTTCTATTCTTCATTTGGTCTTTCTTACCCAACTGTTTGGTCTCTCTGGTATTCAATAAACTTTCATGGCATACTTCATGAAGCACCTTCTTCACTGTCCTTCAGATATTCTTCCAACGTCCTTTTTCCTTCATCAGCTGTCTGTTGTATTTGCAACATTCCACACCCACCTATACTTCTTGGTAAATATAGTCTGTCAACATTGCTGAAGTTCATGATTCATTACCATTATTTATTAAAACTCCTGGTCTTCCTATCCAGTACTTTTAATTCTTCTTGAGCCCAGTCCATCATTCAAGCGATGTGTTTAATGACTGGAATTGCCCAAATGTTAATTGACGGTATCTCTTCCACTGAGTTTGGACTTTAAAACTTGGCCAATAAAAAATTCTATTCCATTCTATCTTCACTCTTCTGATTCATTCACTGGTAACCTTCTTTTGACATTGGTGTGCTTGATATTGTCAGCCTGAAGAATGCCCATTTGTAGTGATTATCTTCAACCAGACTCTTAATATTATTTCCATATGGCATCTTGATTCCTTCAGTTTTAATTATTTCCCTTCTGTTGATGGCGAAGGTGGCACATATATCCAGTCCAAACTCCACTGTAATATCTTGGCTGTATATTCAAACAGTGTTAAGCAGTGATTTTATTTCAAATGGTGTTTTCCACATCGTTTCAGATCATCTATGTAAAGGTGGGGGAATAGCCTGACAGATGTTTTTGATGTTTGATAGCCATGGCCTAACTTGTTCAGTATTGTTGGCAGAGGAATCAATGCAATGACAAACAGTAGTGGTGACAGTGAGTCTTCTTGAAAGATTCCTTTCTTGATATTAACTTCTCCCAGTCCATAACCATTGACCAGCAACTGTGTTTTCCATTGTGCCATTGATCTTTGCACAAAGTTTCTGATATTTCAGTTGACTCCTGTTATTTCTAGGCGCTTGATTATCCAGAGATGTGTCAGGGATTCAAATTCTTCTTGTAATCAATCCAAGTTACATTGAAGTTGATCTTCCTTCTCTTGCAGTTTTCTACAATCATCTTGTCAATTAGAAGCAGATCATTGGTTCCTCTGCTGTTTGGGCAGTTCCTTTTCTGCTCAGGTGGAAAGAGCTTGTTTTCAATTAGCTGCTATTGGACTGCACCAGCTATTACACCAGTTATCAATTTGAAAGTTATTTGTAAGCAGATATTTGATTTGTAGTTGCCTAGTACTACCCCTTTTGTGGATCTTTCCCTATCAGTTAGGTTTTGACAGATATTAACTGATCTTCAATCTCATCTCTTTACAGTATGTTCTTAAATTGCTAGGCAATGAGTGGGTGCAGACCAGTGAGATGTTTCAACAAAAAAACCACATGTGATTTACCTTCATGTGGTCCTGACCAGTTCTTGATTTTTCTTGTCCTTTTTCTCAGAAACATTTCTGAGTCAGCTGAAATTGGAGATTCTATTTGCAGTGTACAATTCAAGCTTTGTATCAACTGATTTTCATAGCTATAGCTTTTTTTGCAGCTTTATTATTTCTAGGGCTTCTTTGATATTCCTTTTCTCTAGATGATATTTCTTGATCACATATTCTTTGGTCTTCTTTTTCTTCAGTGTCTTTTCTTTCATTTGTTTTAGCTTGCTTGCATCTAATGTTAACATACTGATCTTATTTTCTAACCTGCACTTCCATTTTGGTGAGGCTGTCATGGCCCTGGTGGAAACTGACTCTGAGGAAGAGGAGGAACAGCCGACAGGGAGAGAAGTGTGGCTCCGGAGGTTTTGGAGGAGGCTGTGGAAGGTAGAGGCCAGCTGGACGGCACCCAAGCCCATCCCCTCTCCATCCTAGGGCACACAGGGAGGATAGGATAAGGGAGAGACATGGTCTACTTGGGAGGAGAGGGCCTTTATCCTCTTCATGGGCTGCAGCTGTGACAACTGCATAAGAGGACGGACTTGCGCACAGGCGAGTGATGGAAACAAAACGTGGAAATTTCTCTAGTTTATTGTTCCTCTCTGAGTTTGGTGTCCTTCCCAGTGTGTGTTCTGACATTTGTGGATGTCTTCAAGCTCTTATCTTGCCTGGTTTTTGTTGTTTTTTACTCTTTATAATGTAAACGGCATTTCCTCTTTCTTGTAACTGCTTATGTGGGAGTTGTTTGTCTCCAGTCAAGGATATTTGGAGCTTGGAAGCGAAGTGAAGGAATAAAAAGGGCTTCACCTGTTTTTTGTGACAGTGTTTATTTTGTATTCCACCCACAGTCATCACAGATACACTATTTGGTTTTTTTTATTTCTTTGTTGATTTTGCATTCAAATTTTAAGTGCTGCTGCGGTGTTCATCATTGGTCCTTGCAGTGGACTGGTGCTTATATTTGACATTACAGTATTGCCATCTTTTAATATTTATGAAACGGGCAGCTATAAAAATATGATTGATAAATAAATAATGTTTTGCTTGCTGATTTGTTCAATTCAGGCAACCCTATTCTGTTGTTTTGTGCTGTTCTAGCCAGTCAGTTATTTTTCTTTCAGTTCCTCTTGTTTTCAGTCAGAGGACTTTGTCCTTTCAGAAAAGTATTATTATTTTGTAGAGTTCTAGTTCAGGGGTCTCCAACCTTGGCAACTTTAAAACTTGTAGACTTCAACTCCCAGAGTTCTGGGAATTGAAGTCCACAAGTCTTAAAGTTGCCAAGGTTGGTGACCCCTGTTCTAGTTAATTAGTTTAGCAGATGTAAATAATTTCAGGTACAAGAAAGTAGGAAAATTAACATTTCTATTCCTGTGCAAACAAACAACTTTTTGGATTGACTTCAAATATCACTGATATTTATCCAATGATGAGTTAGATATTTGTTAAGAATTCTAGATATAGAACTTCTGTAAGACTCTTCTACTACAGTAACTTTTCTAAGCTATTTGCTTGTCCTGAATTCTAGATATTAGTTCATCATTCTGTCGTTATACATGAGTTTGCCATTATATAAGATTATGCCATTATATATTATTCTGGAGTGTGACTCTGATTGTTCTTCTGAGCAATGCGAGCACTTTGTGTTTGTACCCAAACTTCTTAGACAGATTCCCTATTCTGTAGAGCAAGCAGGAAAAGCAGAACAAAATATGTCTAGAGTGAACGTCGAGTGAAAAGAAGGATGAGAGGTAACATACTAGCAGTGCTCCAATATTTGAAGGGCTGCCACAAAAAGAGGGTCAAACTTATTTTCCAAAGCACCAGAAGGCAAGAGAAGCAACAGATGGAAACTAACCAAGGAGAGAAGCAACCTAGAACCAAGAAGACATTTTCTGATAGTGAGGACAATCAACCAGTGGAACAGCTTACCTCCAGAAGTTGTGGACGCTCCATCATTTGAGGCTTTTAAGAAGAGACTGGACAGCCATTTGTCTGAAATGGTATAGGGTCTCTTGCTTGATCAGGGAGTTGGGCCACAAGACCTCCAAGGTCTCTTCCAACTCTGATGTTCTATTTCTGTGGTCTAAAATGGAGCAGTGCAGGGACAACTAAATTCATCTTGGTCAAAGACAGTAGGTTTATATTCTAGCTTCATTGCACTTTTCTGGGTTTTTTTTCCAGTTGAAACGCTTTGTAGAATCACATATTTCATTACAGGCTATGTTTTTTTTGTTTTTGTTTTTAGAAAGCACTGAACTCAAGTAGTAGAGTTTAGTGCCTCTAGGAAAGAATAACGGACTAAATCACATTGGGAGGAAGAGATCAGATAGAGACTTTCTTTTATATGCTGATGGAATGAACAAGCAAGGAAGTAAAGAGGATGTTTTACTACTGGATTTGGAGCTGGGGAGCAGAGATGTGACAGAAAATACAGTCAATTCATTCCCTTCATTTTTTCAAAGCAGATATAGTTGACCCCCCCTTCCAGGTTAACTGTGTTTGAACCTAGCAGATAAGGCTGAAAGAAATGAACACAAATACCACTAGATGAACAGATAGATCCTAACTATACAAAATTTGAGGCTAAGGATTCAGAAGGCAGTGTTGTATTTGAACATTTAGAACTCTTCTCAAAACTTCAGGCTGGATCAGCAATAGGCATTCAGATGTCTCCTAAAATATTTCAGATATTTCACTGTATTTCTTTTTTCTTTTTGATTACTTCTATTAAATTGAATTTGCTGCTGTTCCCTCCCAATAGCTCACAAAATGTAATATAATAAGTAACAAAAAAGGATGAAATGAACAGAAGCTCTTTTAAAAATTTTGGTGAATGGATGTCCTCTAGAAATTTTGGACAACAATTCTTATGAGACTTGATCTATAAGTCCAGTAACTGGAGACTGTAGAAATCCAAGTTCAAAAGCATTTGGAGACATCTGGTGAAATAAATTTATAAAAAAATATAAACAGATTCTTTATAGAACCTGAAAATTGTGCGTAACTGAGTCATGCATCAAACCTTAGAGTATGATATCCATCAAAATGAAATTGTTATCAATCAAAGAAAAATAATAAAGAAACGATCCTTTAAATATTTCATGAAGAGACAGAATTCCATAATTTGGGAATGGTGGGACTCGGAATGATCCTCCCACAAAGAATCTCATCAGACACTTACGAAAGCATGGGCCATTCAGATTTTGTTCTTGAGCTGTTTAGGATATTCTCAAAAAAGCTTAAAAACTAACCAGAACCAGTATACATTAGCCTAGGTACTACTAGAACATCTCACCAAAATATCAGTACCCTTGCAATTTTTTAATCCTCTTGTAAGAGTCAGTCTGATGAAGGTAAGGTAAGTGGGATGTAAAAATATTGTTTGTAAGTGGCTCAGAATCACTGACAGTGAGTGGCTGAATAAGTAAATAAGTAAGTAAATGTGACAATGATCACGTCTACTTATTTCAGAAAAGTGTGTTGGAGGCAAATTAGCAATGGCTATGTGGTGATACTCTTGGCCACAATTTCCACTTTCTTGGAGTATTCTCAACATATAAAATAAACTCATAGAATCATAAGGCTGGAAGAGACCTTGGAAGTCTTCTAGTCCAACTTCCTATCCAAGGCAGGAGGGGCTACCACAGAGAGGAAGGGGTCAAACTATTTTCCAAGGCACCTGTAGGGCAGACAGGGAATAATGGATGGAAACTGAACAAGGAGAAATTTTCTGACCGTGAGCAATCAAGCAATGGAACAACTCGCCTTCAGAAGTTGTGGAGCTTCATCACTGGAGGCTTTCAAGGAGAGACTGTACTGCCATTTGTCAAAAATGGTATAGAGGGTTGGACTAGATGACCTATAAGGTCCTTTCCAACTCTGTTAATCTAATCTAATTCTCATACCATTCTGGACAAATTGTCCAATCTTTTCTTATGTTTGAAAAGACATGACTGATTCTTCAAAAAGGATAACTTCACTTAAAGCAGGCGTTTAGAATAGTTTTCCGATGTGTCCAAAGCATCTTTGTATTATTTCAGCTTGGGTGGATTGTTTCAGATTGTTATCTATTTGTTGTGATGTACAGTATGTTATGTGGGAAAAGTCAGCTTCTCTGTTTCTCATATACAGGTGATAGACCACATTTTTAAAAAAAATTAAAAAGCTTAACAAACAAGTTGGACCAAAAGCATCCAACAGAAGACAATGAAAGAAGAACCAGAAGAAGCCTGTCATTCTCAGTTCCAAATCTCAAAGTCTTATACTTTTTTCTGAAAATTGTTCCCCCCCCCCCCAAAAAAAAAAAAACCCACAACAGAGCCACGATCCAAATAGTTTTGGAAATACTTAATTTTGTTCTGGATGTTAATTTTGCTTTTTCCACAGAGGGCCAAATTCTAAATAAATCCAAACAAGCTTGGTTTCACTTTTGTCATAAGCTATGCCTATTGTCCCATAAGGTTCTGTATATAGACATTACTCCATCCAATTAAGATGTCACTTTTGAAATTACAGACTTATCTCCTTCACTTTGCTCTCTCCATCAGTGTCACGTTTCTGTTGGCATTAAACAAATGGATTTGAATGGCCAGACACAACAACATTAAGGGGTCTGTTACAAGAGGATAATGGTGTAAAAATTATTTGTCTCTGGTTAATTGATAGTGTCAAGTGCCTATAATGTACCTGAGCAAGGTCAAGGGTGCATTGGGCACTAACCTTATCAACTAGATTGTTTCATCCATCTCAAAAGCAATGAGATATATGGTGGTTTGACTGCAGGAAACCTGCACTAAAACTCTTAAGTGGCATTATGGGGGCTCTTCTGAAGGGTGAAATGCTCGACAACTGTGCACACATGTTGAGTGCTGTGCACATGCTGTACTACTGCATTCAACCATGTTTTAACAGCCTTTTTTCTGCTTAGCATAATGAGGCAAAGCAAGTTATCTTAAAATGGAGCAACATAATTTTCTTTAAAGGCTCAAGTTTTGCTGGACATTTGATTAAAAAAAATCTTCCATTTTGACAATGAATGTGGAGGTAGCCCTCAAGTTATGGCCACAATTGAGGCCACAACATTTATGTTTGCTGAGTGAAACATTGGTTCAGTGAGTTTGCCCCATTTTACAACTTTTCTTGCCAGAGTTGTTAAGGAAATCATGGCATGTGTTAAGTTCGTAACATGGCTGTTAAGTGAATCTGGATTCCCCATTGATTTTGCTTGTCAGGAGGTAGCAAAAATGGATCACACAGGATCCCTGGGACACTGCAACTGTCATACCTATGAACCAGTCACCAGGCATCTGTATGTTGATCCCGTGACCATGGGGATGCTTGCAATGGTTGTAAGTGTGAAAAAACAGTCATAAATCACATTTTTCAGTTCCGTTGTAACTTTGAACAGTCACTATATGAACTGTCTTCAGTCAAGGATGACCTCTACTTCAGCTTGCTTGTAAATTTTATAGCCATCAGTTTCATACAGCACTTCGGAACAGGAGCAAAAAGGGCAGGGGTGGGATTCAAATGTCTTAACAACCAGTTCTGTGGGTGTGGCCTAATTTGTGGGTGTGGTTTGGTGGTCATGTGACTGGGTGGGCATGGCTTGCTAACTGGGCATGGCTTGGTGGTCATGTGACTGGGTAGGCATGGCTTGTATATAAATATTATAAATATTGTTGTAAATATTGATGTTTTCTTATTTTAAAAAGAGCAACTTTTACTCCAAAACAGGCAAAGCAGGCAGGCAGACTGAATTGCTCACAGAATCACAGATTAACTTAGATATCTATCTATCTGCAATCGACGACCTGAGTCTGCACTGAAAAGCTTCAGTCCTAAGGAAGGTTCAGCTCTGCTTTTAGATTAGCTAGAAAGCAAGAAATCCAAGGATTTCCTGCTTTCTAGCTAATCTAAATCTCTTAGCAGAGCAGAACAGCTGATGGTGGGGGTGGGGGAAATTACAGCTTACCAAAACAGGCAAGTTGGATGGCTCTCATGCCAGGTAAGTGAGTGGGCAGGGAGGGGAGGGGCCAGCCAGCGGAGCGTTTTGCTGGTTCTCCGAACTGCAGACAATCATAACATGTGTGTGTGCAGTGTTTGCAAGAAATCATCAGCTGTGCTGCCTGGACAGCTGACAAGCGCTGCATTCAGGTGCGCAGCATTTGAAAATCCTCTTGTTTCCTGCTTTTTCAACCTCAGCTGTGCTGTGCAAAGCAGTTGAGGAAGGAAAAGTAGGGAATAAAGGACAGCCTAGAGCCTGGGCAGGCAGGTGGGCCAAATCAAACACCAAACTGGTTTGGTGTCAGCTACTCTTCACAGCTACAGTTTCTATAAAACCGGGCCGAACCGATAGCATCCCACCCCTGAAAAAGGGGAAGGGGCTTGCATAGATATTTTAAAAACCTGATTTAAGTCAATTTCCTTCCTTATTCCAGTTTTTTTTCCCATGAAGAAACAAAGTTGCAAATTTAAAGTTGTAAAGCAGTGGTCCCCAACCTTTTTTGTACCAGGGACCAGTTTCACGCAGAAACACTTTTTCAAAGACTGGCAAAATCAATTATTCCCCAATAGTAAAGGGCTTCTTTACTATTTCTTTACTAAAAACATATTTTTATACATATTTCTAATCACGATTATTCATTCTTTGCGGCCCGGTACAAAATGATCCACGGACCGGTACCGGTCCAGGGCCCAGTGGTTGGGGACCCCTGTTGTAAAGCACACATCATTTTGAAATGGGGGCTATATGGAAACAGCATTTGGAGTAGGCTTCTGTGGGTTCAGTGAAATTGGATAAGCGGCAGAAAACTATGCAAATCACATAGTTCCAAATTTTGCAGAGTTATCAATAAAAGACATGTAGAATTGGAATAGGGCCTAACACCATGATGGTGTCATCCAATCTGTGCTGATCAGCTTAACATGAAAGCCTCCTTTTGACTATCTGAATGGTAATTGTAATGCAAACATAGAAGCTAAGATTCACTCTCATATCCAATCTCTCAACAACAAGGCTCTTTTTACTCTTCTATCTTGGGGTTTTAAAAACCTTCCAGACTGAATTCAAAGTGATGATTTCTATCATATTAAAGCACCTTTAAATTGCTTCAGGGGGCTATGCCTTTGAGACTTAAGCTCTCGAGATGCTTGAACGCACAAATATATTGTTCATAAGCTTTCCGTTGGGAGCTATTCTTCAGGAAAGCTACTGTTTCTGAAATTGTAGTATTTGGGGTAATGGATGCCAATTAAGTTCCTAAAAACACCAGAACCTTTTGCACTCACCAAGAAGATTGCAAGTTGCCAACATATGGACCATTTCTGACTCTGGTTAAGAAATGGGCATTGTATGGTTTATGTTGCATTCATTCTTCCTCCCTTTCTCCTTATGGACTTCAAGATAGCAAAAGATAGCAAAAATCTTACTTTGTTTCCCACTAAGGCAGTGATCAGACCCAAACTGACCTAACTTCAGAAAGGCCTAAGAGCCACAGGCTAAGCCAGGATCATTTTCCAGGAATTGTAATTTCCTCACATCTTCAAAATATGGACACTCTCCTTGTGAACAGTCTCAAGTTGTCTTTTACAATCAACACTGCTTCTTTTGAGAGGAAGGCAAAAACATGGAAAGTCAAAGGCCAGAATTGCTTCATGCATGCACCCTCTGGATTACTTCATTTCTGTGTATTGAAACCAATTTGCTGCATTAGGCGTCTTCTATCTTTTGCATGTCCACATCACCACAAAGGGTTTTTTTTTTAAAAAAAAGAAACCAAAGAGACTCATCACTCTTTCCCACAGAATAAAAACATGGTTAAATACTCACTGTAAAAAAACCATTATGTGATGCGCTGGCCAAATGATACACTAATACTCTGGATGTAAGTGCTTTTTTGGCTGCTACTCAAAGGAGCAAAAATCACATCGTTTTCTAGTGATAAGATTACACAAAAGAAAGCAATATATACAAACTGGGAGGGTGATAAATATTGTACGATAAATGGGGAGAAACCCAGGATTCTTGTTTTTACACTCTGCACATTTTATGGTGGTTTTCTATAATTCGAGGCAATGGTGCCAATAACTTGTATTCTTGGGTATTCCCCCCCAACCCAGTCCAAAACAAAGCTGACAAGAACAAGGTTTTGAAAGATTCCTTTTCTGGAACTTCTTTTGTCAGCTGTTTTATTCTCTTTCAAGTGAGCTTTGCAAAAGGAAGCAAAAGGACAGTAGAGTTGTGTCTTCTCTACAGATGTAGGAAACTTTCTCAAGTGCAGTTTCACTAGCTCTGATAGTGGAAGAGGAAGGGAACTACTCCAACACATCTGGAGGGGGGCACCCTATTGCTAGAGACCCAGTAAGGGGGTGAAGGAAGAGGGGGCAAGAAAAATTCCTTACTTATCTGTGTATTATTCTTGCCAAAGAATGAATTCCAATACTTGATCTCAGCTTGTTTCCCAGCTAACAAAAGAAGGCAACTTGAAGAAGCTTACAGACGGGATAGCATGTTGTATTGGATGGGAACCGGAGGAATTACAGAAAATTGGTCTGCATCAGAAAACCAAATTCGTATGAACACAAACCAGTTAGCAAAGACACTCAAAGACCTTCTTTTTTTTTCCGATATGGGCCACCTCTGAAAAGCATGCTATCCAACTTTGTGACCATGCACAGAAAAAACTGTGAAAATCCCAATGTGATTCAGGAATCCACTTAGTAAGAAGCAGGCTAAATGCAGCATTGGCTGTTCCACTGGGAACGTTGTTGGCAATAAAGGAGAATATTTGTCGCTCCGGGTTGAAATAAACATCATCATCACTAGCACTGTGGTTACCTAGTTTGAGTAATGAAACATCTGCAAGAAAAAAACCAAGCTTACACACCACCAAGGACCCTCAATGATGTTATCTCCAAATCAAGTAGTAGTCCAAGCAGAGAGGTGAATCACAAGTAAAACAGTTTATGTGCCATGTAATCACAAGGAGAATTGTATCCTGTGCAATGGAGATGGCAATTTATCAACTCCAGAGGTTATTGAACATCCAGTAGCCCCAGCCAGCATGGCTAGTAGTGAGGTGTATTGGAGGCTGTCTAGATACAGGAATTCCGTGACTCGGTAGGTTTCAGAGGCCTGCAGCAAAGAACACAATGGTGCACCTTTCTCAAGCAGGAGACAGAAACTGACTGGATTGATAGTCATATGATATCCATAGTCAGATAACTTACAGAATGATGTCAGAATCAGGTTATTTATTCATTAACATGTTTTTATGCCATCACATTTTACATGCTACCCTCTGCTCCTGGTAATGCAGTAATAATAACAAATTTAAAACAATAAAATCAAACTTCTAAGCCAGTTTCTGTTACATATTAGCATACTCCAAATACTCTATTCCCATTGGTCCACAAATACTCGTATCTGATTGGTGTTTTACTCGACAGTGATTGGTCAAAAATAACTAGCCTATGATTGGCCCACCCAGCGGCAGGAGAATCAAGGAGCCATCACTGGCCGTGAGCCATGAGCAGTCTCTCTATAAAAAAGGGCTGCCATGGCTCCTGGTTCAGACAGAATCCAGCAACTAATAAAAGAGCTGAAGTTACTCTGGTCTCGAGTCTCATTCTTCGCGAATATAACATGAGCGACGAAGGTGGGATTCTGAGAAAAGGAGACCAGTTGAGCACATGGCAATGAGAACCGAGCAGACAAAATGGCCGGAACCAACTCGCCACCTGCACCATTCAACCCAGCGATGGAAGACTGGGAATCATACATTGACAGATTCCTCATGTTCCTCAAGAGCACCTACTTACAAGGAATCTCTGACAACAGAAAGAGAGCCGTGTTCCTGACGCACTGTGGGTCCACAGTGTTCAAGATGGCCAAGGTATTGGCCAAATCAGAGGACGTAAAGCAGATGGCCTGGCCAGATTTGGAAAAATTGCTGAAGACTCATTACGCACCGACTGTCTCCAGCCTTATTCGGAGACATGAGTTCTACAAACGGGACCAGAGAGAAGGTGAGAGTATCGCAGACTTTGTAGCGGCTCTCAGGGACATTGGAGGGGCATGCGAGTTCCTCAACATGGATGAAGCCATGAGGGATCGCGTGGTCCTTGGTCAAAGAGATCTCACATTGCAGAGCAAACTGCTAACCTGACCAAAAATTACAGTCACTGAGGCCATCGCTGAGGCCACGGCAGCTAAAGCCACTAAAAAATCAGCAGCCAAAATGCAACAAATGAATGCGACAACAAAAAAAACACTGGCAGAAACAAGCCAAATTCCAGAGAAGTCAGAGAACACACACAAGACCATCGCGTACCATGAGGATAGCGAATCGTTGTCCGAGACCGATGCCGAAGAGGAAGAAATCCACAGACTCCAGTCAGAACAAAATAGACGGGAGAGGAAAGAACGTAAGTCAGGGTTCCAGTGCACCGGGTGTGGAGGAGACCACCCCCGTTCCGAGTGCCATTTCCTAGATGCCATTTGCAGGTACTGCGAGAGATGGGGACACATAGCAAGGGTCTGCCGAAACCGGAAAAGCTACAGCCCCTAATATAGAGACAACACCCCACCAAGAATAAAAGAAAGACAGACATTGAGCCTTGAGAGTTGAGAAAGCAGAGGCAAACGACTAAACGAAAGCTACAGAAAAGAAGAAACACACCAAACTACAACCATTGCCCATTCAAACGCAACCAATGGCCGGAAGGTACATGTGGTAGTTAGCATCGAAGGCCAAAAATGCGAGATGGAGGTGGACTCCGGCTCATACCTATCAATGGTGTCATGGAATACCATTAAAAGACTGATACTGCACGTACACAGAACCGAATTAGAAAACCAAACACTGAAACTAAAAGACTACCAAGGAAACAGGATCCCCGTAGTTGGACTCAGACACTTCTAAGTCACATTCAAAAAATACACAAAAATTCTGCCTCTAACCATCGTAGACCAGAACCGCCCAAGCCTGCTGGGACTCGAGTGGTTCGAACCCCTGGGAATCGGAGTGACCGGAATCAACAGCGTCACTGAGACAGACTGGGAGGAGAATCTAATGAGAGAGTTCCAGGATGTCTTCGATGGGAAACTAGGCAAGTACCAAGGGTCCCCCATATATCATTTCATTTAAATCCAACAATAGATCCAATTAGGTTAAAAGCAAGACGAGTTCCCTTCGCATTAAAATGAAGATCAATGAGGAATTAAATAAACTCATAGCACATGGAATATTGGAACCAATTGACCACGCTAAATGGGAAACCCCAATCGTAACCCCAATTAAGCCAGATGGGTCTGTGAGAATCTGTGGTGACTACAAGGCCACCCTAAACCATGCACTACAGCAAAGTGCATATCCTGTTCTGGTAGTGCAACACCTGTTATACTCACTGGGGAGAGGCAAGTTTTTCACAAAGCTCGACCTTGCACAAGCATACCAACAATTGCCAGTCGACCCCGAAACAGCAGAGGCACAAATGATTGTGACTCATAGGGGAGTATTCAAATGCAAAAGACTGCAATTTGGAGTCAGCGTGGTCCCAGGGGTGTTCCAAAGCCTGATGGAGCAGTTGTTACAAGGCATATAAGGGGTAGTCCCATACTTCGATGACATGCTAGTGTCAGCCAGCGACAAGAAACAACTTGAAGCCCATCTCAGAATAGTATTGCAAAGATTCCAAAAGGTGGGATTCAAGGTCAAAAAAGAAAAATGTCAGCTAACCATCTTGAAAGTCGAATTCCTGGGGTATCTAATCAATAAAGATGGCATCCACCCCACAGATAAAAAAATCAAAGCGATCAAAGAAGTGGCCAGACCAAAAAACAAAGCAGATTTACAAGCATTCTTGGGACTTATCAATTTTTATAATGTTTTTCTGCCACAGAAGGCAATGACGGCAGAACATAGATTACTGGACAAGGCAGCCACCTGGACCTGGGGACGATGAGAAGAGGCTGCGTTCCACAAAATAAAAGATTTAATAACATCCGAATCTGTATTAATACAATACAGCGAGACACTACCACTGACAGTCACCTGCGACGCATCACTGTTTGGCGTCGGAGCCGTACTCAGCCACATGCTGCCAGATGGGAGAGAAGCACCGATCGCATTCTACTCCAAAACACTGTCCAAAGCTGAAAGGAACTGCAGCCAGTTGGACAGAGAGGCGTTAGCAGCAATTTCCGGGATCAAACAGTTCCATGAATACCTCTACAGTAGGACCTTTACACTTATCACAGACCACAAACCCCTATTGGGAATACTAGCAGGGAAGAGGGCCACCCCAAACATACTCTCCCCACAAAAGACAAGATGGTCTGAGTTCCTTGCTGCATACAATTACAAATTAATTCACCGATCAGGCAAGGACATTTCACATGCCGATGCGCTGAGCCGTACTCCCCTACCTGAACTAGAGAGTGACCCGGCATCAACCACATCCACCCTACAGATTGAGGCACTACCAAACCTACCCATAACCGCAGCGGACATTGCGAAATAAACCACAAGAGACAAAAAATTGTCACAGGTTTTAAGCTGGGTAGGAAAAGGGTGGCCGGAAAACGAGACAGGCGTGATTTTTAAACCATTCAAGAACAGGCAGACTGAACTTTCATTGTTAAAAGGTTGTATTCTATGGGGGGATCGGGTGGTCATACCGGAAGCATTACAAGAGCAAGTACTGAATATTTTACATGAAGGACACCCGGGTGGCGTATGAATGAAATCCCTGGCCAGGAGTTACGTATGGTGGCCAGGGGTGGATAAGGATATTGGGAGATGGGTAGAAACCTGCACTAAATGCCAAAGATCCCAACCTGCACCCCCTGCGGCACCTATACTCGACTGGGAAACACTGAGGGGGCCCTGGTCAAGAATACACAAAGATTTCACAGGGCCTGCAAAAGGACACACATTTTTTATTATAGTAGACGCTTACTCAAATTGGCTGGAAGTAAACGTCATGAACTCAACAATTACAGAAGCAATTATCAGACAACTGAGGAAACTTTTTGCCACACATGGATTACTGGACTTATTAGTTTCAGATAACGGGCCACAGTTCACAGCAGTGACATTTAAAAAGTTCCTCGCCGAATACAGTATAAGGCATGCCTTGACAGCACCGGGTTAGCCGGCTACGAATGGACGGGCAGAACGCATGGTCCAGTATACCAAAGAAACCATAGAAAAATTAGACACAGGAGACATACAAGAAAAAATTTACAAAATGCTCACCACACAACACATCACACCTAACTCCACTACAAATAAAAACCCAGCAGAATTACTAATGGGCAGAAAATTAAGATCATATCTGGATAGATTACACCCCACATACAGCCCTGAAAAACCAACAGACTCCTCCAGCAAACACTGCACATTCGACCCAGGGGACCTAGTTTATGCTAAAAATCTCACAGGGCACCCACTGTGGGAACTGGCAAAAATAACACAAGTAACAGGAACCCGGTCGTACAGATTAGAAACGGACGATGGAAGAAGCTGGAGGAGACACATAGATCAATTAAGATCAAGAACATTGGAACGAACCACTGACACACCCAGGCATAAAGAACAACAACACACTCCAGTAACACAACAACCATTAAACAAAAACAATAATAATCAAACAAGAGAGGAGGGAGACCCCTCAAACACAAATAAGAGGGGAGGGGGAGACCCTCCGTTAGAACAAGGAACACCGCAAAATCAGAAAACAACCCACAAATCAAATTCTCAAATAAACCCAGAAAGAAACAACTACTTACCTGAAGAAGACTTCGGCGAAGAGGAACAGGAGGCACAAGAATACCAAGAAGTCACTCTGGAAGGGAGCAGCTGAGCTGACTCTATCAGCCTGGGTAGGCCAAGTGGGAGCGGCATGGCTGACTCCACCTTCCAGGAGGTTCCACAGAGAAGGATGAGAGAAACAGCGATCCTGTCCGAACCCACCAAAGACAACAGCACGACTAAACTGCGCAGGTCAACTAGACAACATAAAAGCCCCGCCTACTTACGTGACTATGTAATGTAGGACCAAACCAAGAGGGGAGGGGTTTTACATATGAGCATACTCCAAATACTCTATTCCCATTGGTCCACAAATACTCAAATCTGATTGGTGTTCTACTCGACGGTGATTGGTCAAAAATAAGTAGCCTATGATTGGCCGCCCCAACAGTGGGAGAATCAAGGAGCCATCATTGGCTGCGAGCCGCGAGCCGCAAGCAACTTCTTTATAAAAAAGGGCTGCCGCGGCTCCTGATTCAGACAGAATCCAGCAACTAATAAAAGAGCTGAAGTTACGCTGGTCTCGAATCTCATTCTTCGCGAACATAATAGTTTCCATAATTAATTGCAAGAGCTTGCCTCTTATGGATTAAGCTTCAGAGATTTCAGATCTGTCTGGAAAATACAGTTTTAGTCTCTACCACAGGAGAACTAGAGGGTTCATATAAGCAGAAACAGGTAGCTGCCCCCAGTGTTCCTTCCACCCCATCACCTGCTGCCTGGCCAAGATCAGCCCAATCACACCAGGCCTTTTCAACCCAATTCCATCTTGAATGCATCTTGAAAACCTTCATTTTCCACACACTTAAGCTTATATTGGAAAAAGGCCAGCGCCTTTTCTGTGCCAAATCTTACCATCGCTCTCTAGTCTTCAAAGCATCTGAGGGGAGGACAAGAAGTAGAGGATGGAACTTAGCAAAGAGATGTTCAACTTAGAACTAAGGAGAAATTTCCTGACTCTGAGAATATTTAACCAATGGAATAATTTGCCTGCAGACATTGAGGGTGGAAGGGTTTTTTTAAAAGAAGAAATTAAACAGCCATTTGTCCTAAATGGTATTGGGTTTCCTGCTTGAGCACAGGGTTGGACTAGTAGACCTTCAAGGTCCCTTCCAGCAGATATTTTTATGTTTTGTTTGTTTTTTGTTTGTTTTTAAAAATCAATAAAAGTTAACCAAAAAAAAAAAAAAAAGGTCCATTCCAGCTTTATTATTCTGTATTTATGGATAATGAGAGGGAATCAAAATGATCAATTTCACTCTTCAGTTTTGCAGAAATACCACTCAGACACTACATCCACCTTCCCCAACTGGTGCCAGTTGTGATGTACAGAACTGTGGGTCCCATCATTCCAGTCAGCAATAGCATGCTGACTGGGGCTGGCAGGAGTTGTAGCAGAACAGAATTGGAGCCCCCAAATTGAGTGAGACTGCTCTTTTAAAAAAAAACAAGTTCGACAGCTGCTGTCTTGCACAATGCTCTGCATGCATATTCTTCTTGTGTCTTTGAAGTGCACAATAGCTTTTTGTTTATCATCACCACCATCTTTGGTAGATGCCCAGTAGACATATTCATTCCCTCCACGGTGCACAGCAGCATTTTAAACAGGTACCTGTAACCTTAATGGTGGCTCTTTAATGCAGAAAATGCAGCTAAATTAAATGCGAGAGGCATATTACCACACTTGCTTTAAATTGATATTTAATTAAAAAGTTAATTATTAATTAAGTTTATCAATCGCACATCAGTTGTTCAATAGAAAAAGGCTCATTCATTTAATTATTTGCGTGCAACTGATAGTATATGCTTTTTAGCCAGGCAAGGTTATCTCTGTATCTCTTCTAATTTAGATCAGTTTAGCTTCTAATCTATCCAGAGTGCTTCCTTTTGCATGCTTTTGATTTGATCTATAAATGTTTACTTACAGAACTGTTAAGTATTAGAGGCTGATCAAATAAAGAAAAGCACATTGCTTGGGTTGCATTACATTCTCTTAAGGAGTTCTGGCACAGGCCTCCATTAGAAAGAATAGCTAAAGGATTTTGCCGTTTTCCTCTTCCTCTTCTTGGCCTGCTGTAAAAGTTTCAAAGAAGATAAACATCCAGCCAAAAGTATGTTAATCGTCCAAACAAATGGAGACCTTCAAAAGATCTGAGGCCTGACAGACGCCACTACTGGAGTAAAACCTCCTTGCTGCATTTCCGTGCTAATTTGAGGGCACCTCATAATGGCAATCTAAAAGTGAATCTCTTACAAAATGGCAGGCAAATGCTGCTTTTGAAAAAAAAAATTGAGCCATCAGGCACTGCTTCACACATCTCAGAATAACATACTACATGCACATATATACATGGGAGGGGAGAGGGAGGAAGGGAGGGAGAGAGAGAGAGAAAGAGTGTACAGCTTTTAAAAGCATTTATTTATTTATTAAAATTATACAACATCCATTTTGCCATCAGGCAACTCTAGACAGCTTACAACAAGATAAAAACAACAATAATATGAAGCATTAAGATATTAAAACGATAAGTATTAACATTAAAATTAACAAAGATGGCTCAGGAAAGAAGTGAAATACAAATGGGCTGGAGTTAGAATCATCACGCACTCCACAAACCAGGAAAGCACACTCCCATCAGGTCCCCCCAATGTTCCAGAAGGCGAGAGTCATGGCAGAAAAGCTCTTCTCCTGGACCCCACCCGTCTGAATTCCTTGTCCAACAGGGTCTGCAGCATTCCCCTTCTGCCAGCATGAGTTGGGGTGGGCCAATCCTATTGGTGACACCACGGTTCCTCAGGTATTTACTGTCTCACAGATCAGTTAAGTAACAGAACGTTGGAATATGACCACCATGTTCTTCCTTCTGCTTTTCTGGTACCAGATTAGGATTTGAAGGGAGAAAGGCTTCTGACTTTTGGACAACCTCTCTAGGTGAGGTGTGGTCATGAGATGGTATCAGGGATGTGTGTGAACATCCAATTGTTCAATGATCTTTCCAGAGATCTGAAGTTTCTCTGTTTTTTTTTTGAACTTGACTTACTTAATTCCTATCAGGTCGAACTTCTCTCATTAAGCTTTTGCAGGAGCATTTCTGATACTTAGGAAATGTCCTGTAATGGAGAAATTGTTGAAGAAATTGTCTTCTCCCTAACAAGGTTCAAAGAAAACTTCTACCCAATTTCTGGAGCCGTACACTTGATGGGGAATTTCAAAATCCCATTTCTACCCAGCTGAGAATTTTATCTTTGATAAAATTGCAAATGTGTTGGATATGCTACTTTTTAAAATCCTGGGAGTAGAGGAACATATCTGCTGTTCACATTGTGAACTGTCTGTCTACATGAGAATTGAACTATCTGCAATAGCATTTATTTGTGAAATCCAGATTCTAGTTTCAATTGAATGTAAATTTGCTGTTTCATTTATGAATTCATAAGTGCCTAAATTATTACAGAAATGCATGGAGAGTTCTGCCTCCCATTTCTAGATTTTATCCAAATTATTTTTGTTCTCCCCTATTGAAAACGGTAGCTAATATCCCTTCCATTGTAATTCAAATCTTTATTTTATGCTTTTGTTGACCAAAGAAGCAGACTAAAAGAAAAGAGAATGAAGTATACATGGAAATTAATGGAGTTTGAAGAAATCCATTATCTAGGTGTAAAGCTGGAAAGTCAACGTGACATGGTCAAACACACAGGTAGTGTGGCCTGCTATTGAATGATGACCATAAAACCCAGGATAACCCTTCCTTGTCAGCTACAAAGATAATGAGCACAGACAATAGCTATGAAAGAGGTTATGGAAAACAGATTTTATTTGGAGATGGGACTACCAATCGAAATATTTCTAGCTATATTCTTAAAGCCATAATGTTTTACCTCACTTGTGCATATTTTCTTATCCTCTTACGAATGAACCTTTCTAGTCAGCCGATAGAGCAGGACATCAGCCAGGGGCAATGGGTATTGCAAGAATGGGTAGCCAAAGTGTGAACTTAATAAAACAAATGTAATCCTTTTTTCTACTTGCAAGCATGTAAGAGGCAGAATTTCTGTTGTGGCATCACAACACACATCATTGTTTTGACAAAAACATGGCTACTTTCCTGAAGCTCATTGACCTTCCCATTAATCTGTCCTTCTTTTCTTCTCCCACTTGCTTCTCTCCTTGTCACTTGGTTTTGCCATTGAAGCTGGGCAATTATTATGAGTAATTTGAGGTGGTGAAGAGCAGGTAAATAGTGGTAAACAATAGATCCCCTTCAAAAGTTCTTTAGTTTTAGGGGGCAATATAACTGAGGGAAGGAGTCTCAATTAGCTCCTGGATCTTTATCAGCTACTGGCTTACGGTCAAGTCAAATTGGTGCTAAGTAAGTCAATGGAATTCATGGAGGGGTGGACTTAGCTTTCTTGTGGGAGAATAATGACTCCAGACAGATGATGTGTTTGACTAGGCCTATTCATCTCTTACAGTACCTTCATTACAGTCATTTTCCTTACTCATTACAGATGTCCACCATATCTAATGTGGTGATACCGTCAGAGAGAGGCAGTCCCACAAATAGCTTGATCCCATGTTCTTCAACCTTTAAAAATGATAACCAGTCTTTAAATTGCATCTGGAAAGAAACGAGAACAGGAAATAAGCACAATTCACACAGCAATAGTGTGAAACAAACAAACAAAAAACCATGGAGGAAAAACTGTGCATGCCATTGGTATTTCGACCAGTTGTAACTTCTGCATAGTCCTTAGGAGCAGATACACAAACAGCGTGTTGCAGCAATCCAACCAGAAACTGATTAGGGTACCAATGATTTTCGAGCATCACCTCCCAGTCCAGTAATGGCAACAAAGATGAATTTGGGCAGAAGTCCCCAGCCCCTGTTGCACTTTCTTCTCAAACAGGAGCAGTGAATTCGGAAACATCCCTCAAATTGCCAGGGAAAACTACCCCTACAATAGAATTAGTGTACAATTTGGAGGTCCTCCTGGGGTTCTCAGAAATTGTACTATATGTGCCAACCAATTGACGTTATGAAGCAGCATCAATTACACCCAAATGTGCCTGCAAAAAAACACATTATAGTCTTGCATGGACATTAATGATCAAATGATTGAAGGGAGGATCCACAAAACCAGGTTGCAAATGGGTAGATCATTTCCTCTCTTCCCTCAGCACATAGTTTTATTGCTTCTACAAAAGCTCTTCACAATAACAGCTAGCTTGAAGAGGTGAATCAACTTGTTTTGGGCTTTGCACCTTTGAAATTGGGCCAAAGCTGGTTTCCCCATCCTTTCCCCCACCCCTTTTACAGCAGTAATTGTTTCTGTCTATGCTATCTCTCTGTGCATCAAACTCAAAGGGCAACATTGGTCAGATCAACATAGAATAATGCCTCTAGTTTTGGAGAGTGAATTTTAGGAAGGACACTGATGTAGAGCAGAGAGAGGAGAGCAAGGAAGATAACCCAGGGGACTTAACAGATAACAGACAATCAGAGTTGGAAGGGACCTTGTAGTCATCTAGTCCAACCCCCCACCCAAGCGGGAGACCTACACCATTTTTGACAAATGGCAGTCCAATCTCTTCTTGAAAGTCTCAAGTGATGTTGCTTCTACAACTTTCAAGGGCAAAGCTGTTCCATTGGTTGATTGTGCTCACTGTCAGAAAGTTTCTCCTTATTTCCAGCTTAAATCTCTTCTTGTTCAGTTTCCATCCATTATTCCTTGTCTGGTTTACAGGTGCTTTAGAAAATAGCCTGACCCCTTCCTCTCTGTGGCAGCCCGTCAAATATTGGAAGACTGCTATCGTGTCTCCCCTGGTCCTTCTTTTTACTACACTAGCCAAGCCCAGTTCCTGTAACCATTCATCGTATGTTTTAGTCTCCAGTCCCCTAATCATCCTGGTTGCTCTTCTCTGTACTTTTTCTAGAATCTCAATATCTTTTTTGCAATGTGGTGAACAAAACTGGATGCTGTATTCTCGTACTAAGGCTTTATAGAGTGGTATTAGTACCTCCCTTGATCTTGATTATATCCTTCTGTTAATACAACTTAGGATAGCATTAGCTTTTTGGACTGCTGCTGCACACTACTGGCTCCTATTTATCTGGTTGTCCACTAAGATCCCTCGAACATTTACTGGTTGCACCCAGTCTATATGTGTACTTTTGGTTTTTCTTGCCTAAGTGTCGGACTTTATTTTTCTCTACTTTGAATTTCATTTTGTTAGATGCGGCTCAGTGTTCTAGTCTGTCAAGATCCATCTGGATCTTGAGCCTATCTTCTTGAGTGTTAGCTATTCCTGCCAGCTTAGTATCATTTGTAAATTTGGTAAGTTCCCCTTCTATTCCCTCATCTAAGTCGTTAATGAAGATATTGAAGAGTACTGTGCCTGAGACGGAACCTTGTGGTACCCCACTGCTTACTTACTTCCCTCCATATAGACTTAGACCCATTAGGGACTACTTGTTGAATATGGTTTGTCAGTCAGTTGCGAGTCCATCTGGTGGTGGTGCTATCTATTCCACTTTTTTTCTAGCTTACTAAGAAGTAGGTTGTGGTCTACTTGAAAATATTATGAGGAATTATTTAGCCTGGAAATGAGAAGACTTCAAGTAGATATGAACTCTTGCATCCAAGTATCTGAAGAGCTGGCAGGGCAAAATTGTTCATAGGTGGTCTAAAAGACAGAAGGAGAAACAATTTGTTGAGGAAAGAAAGGGATATACACTTGCAGAGATCGACAAAACCCAAAGCCCTTTCATTTCCTAGTGGAAGAAACCCTCACACTCAAACTGATAATGTTACCTAGTTAGGTAATAAATCTCTGCAAAGCAAACAGCCAAGCTCAGAGAGCATCAAGGACTCTATAATTCAGTCTTGAGCTGCATATGTCGGTATTCTCTTATTGGCCAACCAATAGGAAATAATAGCATGATTTATTTTTTTAGATTTTGGAAGTCTTTTTTGTTTTAATAAGAGAAAAAAGAAACGGAGAAAAACTCTTGTCTTTCTCTCTTCTATTCAGATACTTCATTGAAGTAAAGTGATGGGACTTTTACAGAGTTTACTTTTGAGTAATCGTGGATAGGCTCAGGTTGTGATCTTTCAGCTGCATGTTTTCTTTAAAAGGACCTTTTGCATTTTGTGAATTTTGACCTAAACATTAATACACTTCTTTTTCTAATATTTGTACTTCATAATTCTACTTTACTTATGTTGTTGCCTTTATTTCTTAGCGGTAATCCTCCAACTGTTCTTTTAAAACAGAATTTAAATAAGCATTATGGCAATAATCTCTCCAGAACATTTCCCATAAATAGATTGCCTCTAGTATTAGAACAATGTCTTTATTCAAGCCAATGTCTTCAGAATATAATTGGAAGCTGCCTTTAGACTTAAGTTTGACTTCTATGAGCTTCTTTTGACATCTGATTGGGCTACATGGGAATAGGATGCCAAACTGGATAAGAGTGGCTTTGTCCAGTACTTGGTGCAAAAGATATATTACATCTACAATATTCCTCCATTCTACTAAACATGTAAACTAATCAGTAAGATAAGATTGGTCTTGCAAGATTTGATTTTGGCTAATCTCTGTTGACTTCTGATAATAGTTTCCTTTTATGACATTTCTAGATTAGTCACTATGTTTTGCTTCAAAATCTTGCCAGGGATCAGTGTCCGAAAGATCTGTCCATTGTGCCCTGGAACCTCCTTTCCCTTTTCTCAGAAGATAGATATTTACCCTTCTCCAGTCATCTGGCACTTTCTTTAGTCTCCAGGGTTTCTCAAGATGCTAAACAAGGGTTCAGAAGTAACCCAGAATGCAGTTCATCTGGACCTAGAGACTTATTCCTATTCATAGGAAATAGGTATTCCCTGAACAGGTTTTTATCGGTCTCAGACTGCAATTCTGTCCATTCATCTTATTTTTCCCAGTTCCCAGGTGAAACGGATAGAGAAGGCTGACACAGAAAAGGAACTGAATGCCTCTGCCCTTTCTTTATCAATTAATTGCTACGCTAATTTTTCTTCCTTTTATTTTGAATATAACTGAAAAAGCCCTTTTTGTTGTTCTTAGCATCTTTTGCCAAGCTCAGCTTATTCTGAGCTTTTGGTTTACTGGCACAATCTTTATAATTCTGGGCTATCTATTTGTATTATTTTCACAATGATTCTTCTATTATATCCTCTCTAGTTTCTATATGTATCTTTTTTGGGCTTGTTTAGAGCTCTACTAATCTTGTTGTTTACCACACTGCTGCTTTTTCTGCCCATACCTTCTTTCTCACTGGAATTGCTTGCAATTCTGCTTTTAGTGTTTCCTTTTTCATAAACATTGATCAACTTCATATCTTATTCCCATTATCTATCCACGCAATAGAATTTTAAACATTGTTGCTCTAAATTTATTAAGAGCCACTTTTTTGAAGTTTAAGAAGCACAATCAGTTACACTCAGTTTTATTTTCCCTTAATATCTAGATTTTAGGTGATCTTTCCAGGTCTCCAACCACTTCAGTAAATCTTCCATATTAGTTGATATCAGGTCAAGGAGATACTTTTTTTTGCTTGTTTTCCACAAATATCTTCATGGGTGGGGTAAAAAAAACCTCAGGATGTAAAAAAGTGGGGTTTCTATTATGCAGTTATGAAACACCTCCCCTCTTGAATTTTTGACACCGTATAAATGCCCTTGCTTCCTTCACTCTTTGAAAGAGGAAGTGGTTAGCAACCCAAGCATTTCCTGGAAGGACTGTGATTGATGGACCCAGGATAGTTGATAGATATCTGTGCAATTAATTTTTGGAAGGGGCAACAGGCAGGGGTGGGATTCAAATTTTTAACAACTGGTTTTGTGGGAATGGCTTAGTTGGTGGGCATGGCTTGGTGGACATGTGACTGTGTGGACGTGGCTTGGTGGTCATGTTATTGGCTGGCTGTAGCCAACTCAATATCACTCACATCGAGGCACACATCTCCCCGCCTGGCCTCTCATGACTGTGGGGATGCTGCAACAATTGTAATTGTGAAAAATGGTCATTAGTCACTTTTTTCAGTGCCATTGTAACTTTGAATGGTTACTCCACACAAGCAAAGTACCAGCAAAGGAGGGGAAAAAACTCCAGAGAAGTTCCTGAGACAGGAGGTCTAGTCCTGCCAAGAATGTAATAAGGGTTAACAGAGAGGCAGTTTCTGTAAGCAACACCAGAATGTTTCCTTCCTACCTTCCTTACAGGATTAGGCCAGTAATTTCTTCTAACAACCGGTTCTCTGAACTGCTTAGAATGTTAACCGGTTCTAGCGAATAGGTGTGAATTGGTAGAATCCCACCCGTGGCTACAGGTGCTGCAAAAGCACACTATAGTCTTGCATGAAACATTACAGATGCTTGTAGATATGTCTATCTGCTGGGTTAGGGGAAATCCATGAGGTAATTTAAGGTGGAAACAAAAATAATAATGTCTGTCAAGCTCTTCAGTTTGCTTTCTCATAAAAAAATGTTTTACAACTTATACATATACAAAAAGCCCTTTTGTGGAAGTGTCCATAACAAGTTCTCAAAATTCCAAAATGTTCGCCAACCACTAAAGAAGGAAGATCTTGTTCAAAGAAAATAGAAGCTCAAACAATAGGCCATCAGAGATACCTTAAACAAACAATGTAGTCATGCTGTGTGCTTAGTAAATAGCAATAGCAATTAGACTTATATACCGCATCATAGTGCTTTACAGCCCTCTCTAAGTGGTTTACAGAGTCATCATATTGCCCCCATCAATCTGTATCCTCATAGTCTTAATTAAGCCTCATAGCCTTAGTTCTTAGTCTTTATATGCTGTTCTAATGGTAGTCCTTAGGTCCTTAGACCTAAACTATGAAGTGAATTTTCTATTGGCCCTCATCCAGGCAATGTAAAAGAAACTTGTCCAGTTTCCTCTCTCTTCTTCTGTGTTTATTACACCCAATTTCCACATCACCTCAATTCAAGAACTCATCACATAGACATCATCTTTTGTCACCTTGACATCTGAAATGCTTTAGAATTTATTGCCTCCATCCATTATCATGGTTAGTCCTCCCTCTCACCAGCACCAAAGAAAAATGAAACCATTCTTCTGAGTTGTAACTCTTTCTCCTTTTCCTAGTTCTTCTTCTGACTATTGACAGTTCCTTCCCTTAATCTGTGATCTAACATGTTCTGACATCACCCTGCCTGCGCTCCTTCCCCTTCTGCTTTCTGCCTTACATTATTTATGGCAAGGAGAAGCCCTTCTCTGATCCATTGGCCTGTTTGTGCTTTGCAGTAGGATGCATTTTATATACGAAAGATGGAATACCAAAGAGGGCTTGGACTGCATTTGCATTTCCACCTCTTTAGAGGTATATGCTAAAGGTTTAAGAAGAAGAGGAGGTTAACTGTTGGCTTAACCTTTGTAAGCCCATTTGCCTTCCAGAAGACAAAGACACAAGCTGGCCACATGTATTATCTTTGCAGTACATTTGTTTCAGGAGCCAGTAGTGTGAAGCAAAGGTACGCCAGTTGATAATAAACCTGCTCCACGGTGTCATTTGTGGGTGATTTGAAGAAAAACAGACCATGTAATCAGGTCTAGGGGGGTCTATAATACCAGCAGACGCTAGTGCTGTCAGCTATAGAAAATAATTAGTATGTTATCCCTGTGGCAAGTAGAATGTAAATACATCTAAAATACAACATAATGACATTCCCCTCTGTAAGCCAGGGGATCTGCTTCAAATAAAAGGGCCATTAACACAACAATTAAAGCCAAGAGGGCTGGTTAGGCAGGGAGCCCTCAGCCTGGCGCAGGGGTGAGGCAAGCAAGAACCGAGTGTAAATCTTTTGCTCTTGCAGTCAGGAATGTGACTATTACCCTCCTCTGACCAGAGGGCTTCCCAATAAGACATCTGCTCTCTGTCACAGCCAGGGTTTTGAAACATCTTTCTCCAATGTGCAAAGGTGAGGGAGTTTTCCACAGGGCGCAGCTGAGAAGAATGGGTCAAGGGTGGGCCTACCTCAGAGGGAGTTCAGCACAAAACTGCCCTGCTACACACACACACAAACACACACAAGCGCACACACCCATAAAACCTTTGTATAGATGTAGAAAAATATCTGAAGCACACACTTGTTTTCTTCTTCTCTAGTAGCCCCGTTGGCACTAGCAGGGAGATTGTTCTTTAGCTTACATTTAAACAAGTGTTTCATTGTTCCAGTGAACAAATGGTTTGTTAAATGTTCCCAAATTCTATTCCAGAGTAATTTTTGCCTAGATGAAAGCTATCAAAAAATGGACTTGACAATGTAAGCGAGAGTTGGGGAAGAGAGAGCAATTCCAACTAGACTAGCAAAATCGAGATTACTGTTTGACCCCTCCCCTGATTCTCTTTTATGTTTATATAAAAGAGAAAAGAGAATTAGAGAAGGGGTCAAACAGTGTGCACATACATGTGGCCGCACCAGAGGTGATATTCAGCAGGTTCTGACCAGAAATTTCTGGCAGAAATTTTGAGTAATTCAGAGAACGGGCAAATATCACTTCTGACTGGAGATTTTACAGTATCCTTCCCCTGCCACTCCCTCCAAGCCACGCCCACAGAACTGGTAGTAAAAAAAATTTTTAATTCCATCACTGGCCTGCACATATACACCTAGATACACAAACATCCACTCAAGTACATTTTTGACAGCTTTCATACAGTTCTTATGAAATTAAATGAAACGTATCTTGCCAAGAATGTTAATAATAATTTTTTGATCCAAATGAGATCAAAAAAATTTGATCCAAATTCAAAAAGAATAATAATCTCTACAAACAACAATTTAAAGGGAGATTTTCATTGTTTTATAAGTACTGGGTGTATCTTGCATGTTATAAATGTGTGTGGCTATAAACACAACATGTTTGTAATCAGTATAATTTTGCCCAGGACAAATCATTGGGCTGATGAAAACACAGGATGGGGAGGTTGTTGTTGTTTTAATAAATACTTTTGATTATTATTCCAAATCTGCAATAACGAGTAGTTCAAAAGTGAATACAGGATTTTAATTCCATTCAGGCAAGAACCTTCAGACATCACCAATTCAGTTCCAGCTTCAGCTCCAGATCAGTATGAAAATAATGCTTTTATATTATGTAAGGAGTCCCAGAACTCTTGTGATCATATCTGTGAAGTACTCTGAATATTAAAAAGTGCTGTGTAAATTCTACTGTTATCAAGTACATAAAACAGTTCTTTCACTGTACATGACAGAAAGGAACATATGTAAATACTGGATAGGACAGCCTTTTTTGTCATAGCGGCTGACTGGTGAGAGGAGGCAGAAGCCAGTAGCTTTAGGTCCTCCATGTAGTCACTGCATGAAGACTAATCATCCATACACTACAGCTAAAAAAGGATGGATTTATTTATCATGGTTATGCTATATCAAAATCTTGGAACAAAAGTCATTCCTAAGCCATGCCCTCTCCCCCCCAAAAAAACCTAACAGATAGAAATGATCCTTCCTTCCTTCCTTCCTTCCTTCCTTCCTTCCTTCCTTCCTTCCTTCTTTTCTTCTTTCCTTCCTTCGGATAATGTTCTCTAAAAAAGTTAAATATATGGGTTATTGAAACTAGTGACCTTTTATTGAACCACACTGTATAATAAAACTGTAAACAGATTATTTTTAGCCAAGCATGTGGAGGTGAAATAGAAGGATCTGAACATCACTATCGATGGAAAAGTCTTTTCAGAAGAAAATTAAAGCAGAAAGTCTATAACTTTCTTCTTTTGTGACAGCCATGGGTTCCATCTTGTTCCTATTTATAGCCATCTGATCTCCCACAAACCTCCAAATTCATAAATATCAGGCATGGAGGTCTTTCCAAAATAATCTATGGAAGTATTTAAGTAGGCTGATTGGAAGTAAGGACAGGAGTGTGCAAGCATCTTGTATTTGTTTTCCTTCAATAATTCTTAGTCCCCTCCTTTTCCCCGCTCACCTTAAGCAGCACAGCTAATTTACAATCCACCCTGATAATATTCAGGAACCAGGGATTCACAATTTTAGACTGGGATGTAACATTGGGCAATAGTCAGTTGATGATATTCACTTGCACAGGTAGTAATCAATAGCAGATTCAATACCGTGGATTCAGAATCCTTTCAAATAAATAGGGACATAAAAAGGATGCCCACTTTCACTATTTTGTTTGATCTCATTATAGACATATTAACGTAGAATTTTAGAAGGAATAAGAATATTCGAGATCTTAATATTAGGTAATAAATCTGTTTGAAGATACGTATGAGAACAATAATTCAGTTACACTTTTAATTGAATAATTTTTTATCCAGAAACTGGAAGCAAAGCCAATTTTAATAAACTGTCTGCTATGTTAATCAACATTGGTTAAAAAGTCACAAAAAGCCAATCAGGAATCTACTGGACTTCATTTTAGTCATTTTGTCATTTAAAAGCAATTATTACAAAGGATTGACATGAATTAAAATAAGTTATGATCTTTTCTTATGAAAGCTGAAGATAGAATTTATATCCTGGGATGTCATTTCTTTATTATTGCTTGGCAGATTATCTGCAATTGAAATTATTTTTTTCTAAAATTTCATCCGTTTCAAATACTTCCAGTTCCCTTATCTATTATGTGGTTTCATACAAAGTAAAGCATTCTTTTTGTGTACATTGGTAAAACATTATTTTGATATTTTTCAGTTAAGATAATTAAGTCACATTATTTGGAATTCAAAAGATGTTAAATGGGCAAAAGCTGAGATATGATTAAGCACTCAATCTGTTAAAGCAATACCATTCATCCCTGATATTAATAAATAAATATCTGCAAGCACAAATCTATATACTACTAAAATTCTCATGCTTGTCTGTGTGTAGCCTTTAATTGGGTGAAACAGTACATTGCAGGGCAATAATTTTTTTAAGCAAGATATCCCAAATGGGCTAACTTACAGAATGGAATGCATCTAAAATTTCAAAGCTTGGTGGCCCGCAGGCCAGATATGTCACTTGCAGGCCACGCCTACCCAGCTCCAAAAATGGGGAAAACATTGTGAAACATCAGGTGACGGCAATGTGACACGGCATGTTTGACACCGGTGCTTTAGAGCATGCAGAAACTTAGCACCTATCTATATCTCTAAAACTAAATGCATCTTTTCCTGGGATTATTTATTAGAATTAGAACTAGGATTCTTTTATTGGCCAAGTGTGATTGGATACACAAGGAATTTGTCTTGGTGCAAATGCTTTCAGTGTACATAAAAGAAAAGATACACTTGTCAAGAGTCAAGAATCATAAGGTACAACACTTGATGATAGTCATAGCGTACAATAAGCAATCAAATCATACTAGGAAACAGTCAATATAAATCATAAGGACACAAGTGATAAAGTTACAGTCATACAGTCACAAGTGGGAGGGGATGGGTAATAAGGAGTGATGAGAAGATTAATAATAGTAATGCAGACTTTGTAAATAGTTGAACAGTGTTGGGGGAATTATTTGTTTAGCAGAGTGATGGCTTTCGGGGAAAAACTGTTCTTGTGTCTAGTTGTTCTGTGTGCAGTGCTCTATAGTGTCATTTTGAGGGAAGGAGTTGAAACAGTTTATGTCCGGGATGTGAGGGGGTCTGTAAATATTATCACAGCCCTCTTTTTGATTCATGAAACAGTCTGCAGTATACAGGTCCTTGATTGAAGGCAGACTGGTAGTAATTGTTTTTTCTGCAGTCCTAATTACACTCTGAAGTCTGTGTCTGTCTTACTGGATTGCAGAACCAAACCAGATTCTACAGAAGAATTACTCACTGATCACAACTTTATTTCAAATGATACAAATGCAAAGATATCATCTTAAATTCATGATATTTTATCAATCAAGAAGATAGATGATGTTTGAAAAATGGTTTATAGCCAAATTGTTTAAAAATTAAAGAAACATTTTCAATATAGCAGAAAACTCTTCCATAAAATACACTGATCTTTCTTTGAAAATATGGGAAGTTGACTTTGGATTTAATACTTTAAATCCTTAGAATACTTAGAATACTTTATAACACATGTTCCTCTTAAATCTATTTTGGGACTTCCAGTTTGAGCTTCTTTGGTGACGGACCGAAATCTGTGATTGTGTGCAATTTCGATCTGTGCTTGC
The DNA here is from genome assembly GCA_015471245.1 of Laticauda colubrina. Classification (NCBI taxonomy): domain Eukaryota; kingdom Metazoa; phylum Chordata; class Lepidosauria; order Squamata; family Elapidae; genus Laticauda; species Laticauda colubrina. The sequence goes on along the minus strand of BLBF01000003.1, from coordinate 39,160,908 downwards.
CGCCAGAGCACCCCCAGCTGGCTGGATTCGGGGCTAAGCCATCCTGTAGAGGTGGTGAAGAGGGGGGAGACCACCAGCAGGGTCAAGGAGAGCCGAATCTCTTCTCCTCAGCTCGCCATTACTCCCTTCCCTGAAGTCAGTTGCAGCAGTGGTCAATTCAACTGGAAAAGAATATGCAGGAAGAAGATAAGAAGAGAAAGTTTTGGTTGACCGAGTTAAACTGAAAAAGCAACAATGTAAGGTACCCTGGAATTTGAACTATAAAAAAATAACATTGTTCCCAAATAAGACTTTGAAGTAGCGAAGGAGAGAGGGAAGGAAAAGGATTTGGGGTTTTTTTTCTTCCTTTCCTAATACTGACAGCTAAGAGATTTAAGTAAGAAACTGACAAAAATCCACTTTGACATCAATAGGCATTTAAGCTGAAAATAAAATGTCAAAGGGATAATAAAGACTTTTGGATACTCAAAAACCTTTAAAAGCAGGAAAGGAGAGAAAAGGAAAGAATAAAAGGGTGGGATCTGGAAAAATGGAGGAGACTGCCTGAAACTAAAAGGAACTTATAGTAAAACCTAAAGCCCCTGTCACACAGCACCAACGGATGCAAAGAGGATGCAAAACGGAGAGAAACACTTGCCATCCATTGGTTAACGCGATGCTTCCGTTCTGTACTCACTGCCTCCGTTTTTCATCATCTCTATCTGTCCAGCATCCGTCGACTGACATTTCATCCGCTCAAAAAGTTTTGAGCTGCACAAAACTTTTTGAGAGGAAAATCTATCCAACGAGTCTGTTATACATCCACTACGCATACGGGGAAAATCCGTTAGATGTCTGTCATCATCCGTTACGCGTCCACTATATCCACTAGGCATCCGTTGCGCATCCACGCAACTCGCATCTGCTCCAGTGGAAAACGGACACAGGGAGGAAGTGAAATGGATGCGGAATGGACACAAAGAGTTAGTAGCACGGATGGAGAAAGGATGAAAGCAGATGCAGCTCTCATACAAAGCATTAAAATGGAAAAAACGTTCACATAGGGGACGTATCTCGGATATTTAGGATGTCTGCAGGATGCCTAGAGGATGCAAAAGGACACAGAGTGGAAAACCTATATTTCCAATAAAAAGGGGGAGGAACTCACCTGGATCTCACTTTCAGTCCAGCAGCCCTGCTGTGCAGACCTCTTCAGCCTTCATCTGGCTCTTGCTCTTCCACAGCATCCAGTCATTTCCACCATGGATCATCACACACTCCTTTTGGTAGCCACCATCATTCTACAACAGTGCGAAGCCATCTACAGGCTCTTTCACCAGTTCTACGCGAAGAAAAGGAGGCGTCCAAGAAGTGTCTGGGTCCGAAGATGGATCACGAGAAGAGCAGAGTACGGACTGTATAACAAGCTGATGGTGGAGCTGAGGAACGAAGACACTTGTGCATTCCAGAACTTCATGAGGATGCCTCCAGCCATGTTTGACGAAGTTGTGGAGAGGCTGAGACCCAGGTTGACCAAGCAGAGCACCAACTTCCGGCCCAGCCTGGACCCTGGGCTCAAGGTGGCACTGACTCTGTGCCACCTGGCCTCAGAGACCACCTACAGGAGCATGCAGTACGGCTGGAGGGTGCCACCCAACACCATCAGCATTGTGGTCAGAGAAGTGGTGCAGGCCATCATCAAAGAATACGTGGAGGAGCTCGTCCAGTGCCCCTCCACTGAAGAAGGCTGGAAGAAAGTTGCAGAGCAGTGGTATCAGAAGTGGAACTTCCCCCACACCGTTGGAGCCATAGATGGGAAGCACGTGGCCTGCAAAGCTCCAGCCAAGTCAGGGTCCACTTATTACAACTACAAGGGCTTCTTCAGCATCATCCTCTTCGCCATGGTCGATGCTAATTACAAGTTCATCTACATCGATGCTTCAGGCAACGGCTCATCTTCAGATGCCCAGGTATACAACGCCAGTGACCTCAAGGAGGGGCTGGAACGCAACCTCATCATGGGCCTCCCAGATCCAGAACCCTGCCCAACGACACACAAGATGTGCCCTACTTCATCGTGAGGGATGACGCCTTCTCCCTCAGAACCTACCTCATGAAGCCCTACACTTCCAGATACCTCACCCATGAAGAGAGGATCTTCAACTACAGGCTGTCCAGGGCAAGGCGGGTGGTGGAGAACGCCTTTGGCATCCTGGCCAACAGGTTCCAGGTACTTCTCACCACCATGCAGCATTGCCCAGAGACCATGAGGAGGATCGTGGAAGCTTGCTGCATCCTGCACAATCTCATGTGCACCCACTACCCAGTCTTGCAGAACAGGCTTGTGGACCTCCAACAAGGCAATGGGGACATGGAGCCTGGGGAATGGAGGCAAGGGCGAAACCTGATAGACACTGTGGATGTGCAAGGCCCCAACAGAGCTTCACGTGAAGGGAAGAAGCAGCGCAATCTCCTGAAACACTGGTGCAACTCCCCAGCTGGAGCAGTGGAGTGGCAAGACAGGATGGTAGATGCTTAATGGATGCTTCCTTCAGCCTGTCTCATCACACTGATGAGATTGTGCCATGTATGTTGAGTGGCCCTACAATGATCAGGACATTTAATAAAGAGTTGTGTTTATGTTGAAATGTGTGGATGAATGATTACATTGTTATTGATAATAAAGGGCCAAAGGTGTGGCACCTGGGTGGGTGGACCATACAGTCCCACTATGCTTGCACTGGAGGTTTATCTATCCCACAGCTATTACCCATCCCACAGGTATCCTAACCCATCCCACAGCTATTACCCATCCAACAGGTATCCCTGCCCATCCCACTGCTATTCTTACCCATCCCACAAGCATGCAAAGGCTTAAACCATTTCTAAAAGTTTCCACCAAGACTTTATTTGGTAAAAGAACTGAAGCAAGTGTGTGAAGCAAAGATAATCTTTATTAATAACAAACTGTAAAAGAAAATGAACCAAGTGTCCCAAGCAAAGATAAAGTCATCAGGTAGCAACCCAGTCTCTGGCACTCTTTTCAGTCACTCTGAGGTGTGCCCATAGTTTCAGGGGTGAAGGGTCCAGGTGCTGTGGAGGTGGCTGCTGCTGGAGTGCTGGTCTGAGGCGCCATTGGGGTGCCTGGCCCTGAGAGGACAACAGGGGATGGTGTGTGGAGGAAGCTCTCAGAGAGCTGGCTCAGTCCTGTAATGTTGAGAGCCCCTTCCTCCATGGCATGGGGTGTCAGTCCCAAGACCAATGACAGATGTTCTGAGGCTGGGCTTGGCTGTGGGGTGGAGAAGGAGGAGTATAGTGGGGATGTCTGGTCTGCAGGTGAGTGAGGTGAGGCATGGGTGGCATCTGTGGCATGGGTGGCATCTGTGGCGTGGGTGGCATCGGTGTCATCGGTGGCATCGGTGGCATCGGTGGCATCGGTGGCACCGGTGGCATACAATGTACCTGTGCCTGGACTGGGAAGGGATGCCTGTGCTGCTGGAGCTCCTGGTAGCCGTAGCCTTGGTAGGTGAGGGCCTGTGGAAAGCCTTGGAAGGGCAGTGACATCACCTGGGGTGGAGGAGCAGACCTGGACTGGGTGGGAGCAGGTTCAGCTGGGTCTGGAGGGTTGTGAAGAAGACCGGTGATCCTGTCCTTTATCACCTGATACTTTGATTCGGACATGTCCAGGAGGGTCTGGTTGATGTAGGTGAGGAAGGGCTTGCGGTTTGAGGATGGTATGTCGGTGTGTACCAGCTGAGAGAGGAGATCTACGCTGCTTTTGATGGTGTCCCTGATCTCCAGCAGGACAGTGTGGCTCTGCCCCTCCGGTCTGGCTCTCTGCCTGCTTTCTGTGGAGGTGGAGTTGGGGGTAGATGTGGGTTGGTCTCTGGTGGAAGTGCTGTCTCCTTGCTCCCACTGCATCAGGGGGTCCTCCACATGCTCCACCATGGGGAGTGCAGCTGTCGGGGGGTATCTCCGTCATGGGATGCTCCACAGATACCTGCCTGGACACAGGAGCTGACTCTTGGCCAGAAGAGGACTGGGTCTCTGCGGGCTGCCTGAAAGAGAAGGTTGTCAGAGGGGCTGCTCCTTGGTGGTGGATTTCACCCTCCAAGAAGCTGCACTTGGCCATCACGTAGGTCTCCCGGTCCGTCAGCTTGACCGTGGCCTGGCCAGACTTCTTGAGGTGCAGCTTCCCATACCAGGTGTGCATGTGCTTCCACCAGCCGAGGAGGACCTCCGAAGTGTAGCCCAGGCTCTCCACCTTCTCTCTCCAAGCAGCCTGCTTCCTTTTGGTGTCTCGATAGAGCCTGTCTCACTTCCGCCATAGATACTCGTTCTCCCTCAGCTATTCCAGCACCTCATCCTCATGTTCCTCTTCAATGGAGTCTTGCCTCCTCTCCGATTCACGCATATGCCTCTTCCTCACTCTGGCAGGACCATCTGGGCCCTCATCAGAGGGGCTGCTCCACCACACCAGCAGCAGCAGCAGCAACAACAGTAGCAGGACCAGCAGCACCAGCAACACCAGCAGCACCAGCAGCACCAGTATCAGCAGCAGCAGAGTAAGCACCAGCAGGACCAGCAGCACCAGCAGGACCAGGAACAGCAGCAGCAGAGTAAGCACCAGCAGCACCAGCAGCACCAGCAGGACTAGCAGGACCAGCAGGACTAGGAGCACCAGCAGGACCAGGAGCACCAGGAGCACCAGCAGGACCAGCAGGACCAGGAGCAGCACCAGCAGAGTAAGCACCAGCAGAAGCACCAGCACCAGGAGCAGTGCCAGCAGAAGCCCCAGCACCAGAAGAGTCAGCCCAAGTCACAAAAGCCCCAGCAGAAGCAGAGTCAGGGCCAGGGGGTGGGATGGTGGCCCTATCCTTCTTGCCAGGGCTGGCAGCAAATGGCACAGGCTTCCTCTTCATCCGCTCGGCATCCACTCAGCATCCTTTCCTTCCGTTGTGCATCTGCTTCGCTGTGCTCCCCCGGAAGCCCTGCAGATGTGCCATCTGCTTCCATCCGCTTCCATCCGCTAGGCTTCCGTGGAGCATCTGCTTTACATCCTGGCTACATCCTCCCCCTGTCCGTTCCTTTCCGTTGTTGTCCGCTCTGCTTATGCAAATTCGGGGCACTTTTGAGAGCGGATAACAACAGATGGAACATTTTCTCATCCGCTGTGTCCTTTTTACATACATTTTGCATCCGTCGGCCTATGTGACAGGCCCTTTAACAAGATTCCTAAAAGATACATTCTAACTGAAACTTTGTAACAAAATAATAGAACTCCAGAAAGAGAAAGTGGAAAAAAGAAGCAAGAAGAAACAGCTTTGGATTATTTGGATTACTTGGTGATTTTTGGATTTTGGGTTATTGGATTTAAATGTCTAAAATCAATCGAGTGGTTGTTTAAAAGTGTTTAAAATGGCATCACTTTTAGAAGAACTGAAAATGGAACTTAAAAAACAAAGAAGATGCACAAGAAGGAAGAGGTTCTTTTGGCTTCATATTTCAGTTTTTAGAAATGGAAATCTGGAACTTTGAGAAACAAAAGAAACACTTGTAGAACAAGAAGGCTGGGATAAAGAAGAAGCCATCTTTAATGATCAAGATATTTTATGTGGGGAAAAAAAGGAAAGGGGGGAAAGAGAGTGAAAAGTTTAAGATTTGAAAAAACAACCAAAAAAATTAATTTGAAAAATAATTACAATATTAGGAAGCAATAGAAAAGAGGATCACAGAAGAGAGAATTAGAAGTAGAGAGACAAGGGGGCAAAAAGGGAAGGGAGAAGAAGAGGGGGAAGAAGGAAAGGAAAAGAAGTTATAAAAGACAGAAACAAGATATAAAGAAACAGGGAAAATGTATAAGGATTGAAAGTATAAGCCTATTTAGAGATAATGGGTGAAAATTTAACAGAAAAGGGGATTCTGCAAAGGTACATAAGATAGTATTGTTATATTAGAAATAGAAATAATTTTAGAAAATATGAAACAACATATGATTAAAATGATGGATAAAATACTTATTGTAATGCAGTGGAATGTTTGTTAATAAATAAATGAAATAAACTGAATGAGAGTATGCAAATAGGAAAGGATGGGAACATTTTAATTATTATTAATGATTTATAAAAATATAAGTGAAGAGAAATATAGAAAAAAGAATTAATGATGGAACATTTATAAGTGTTCACAAGGAAGTATGATATTCAATTGAAAAGAAATGTTAAAGATGTTAAGATTCTAACTAATAGTCGTGATAGAATTGAACTGGAATGGAATGAGTATTTTATTTACGATTGTGATATATATATATATATAGTAAATAAAATACTCATTCCATTCCATGGAACCATTTATATATATATATATATGAATATAGTGTGTATTTTGAGAATGTACCAAGCAGAATTCGATTGGAAGTCATATACTATATTGAATGTTATAATTTTAAAGGCATAAATTGAAGTTTAAGTAAGAGTTGAATGGATAAAATTAAAAGATATAAATGTGTCATACTCCAATTAGTAACTACAGAGAAAATTTTTGTTTAATGAGAAAAGATAATATGAAATTGAAACAGGACAGACAAAAATATAAATATAATGATTGGAAAGACATTGAAACTTAGAAAAAGATATATAATTGAATTTAGATATGAGATAGTTAAAAATAAAGTTGAGAAAACCAAGGGAGGGGAAGAATTATGGAGAAAATGTTGAAATCATAGTAAGATATGGAATAGAACACAAAGATGAATATGAAATTGAGTTTGTGTCTGTATGAAGAAGTGATAACCTGGGATCAAAAAAAGATGTTTTACTTGTATTATGTTTTTGTGAAAACCCAAATAAAATTTATATTTTTTAAAAAATCTATTTTGATAAGTCTTTAAGAACAGACTAGATGATATATGATGGATGTTTTTTGTTCTTATTTTTTTTTACTTTTAATCTGCTTATAATTATTGTATATTTATCAAAAAGCAAAGCAATTGCAGGATTAACTGTAATGGTATAACTTAAAATGTTCAGACTGAAATATTCTAAAGCCAGAAAAGATAGACTAACTCAAAATTCTTGTCAATTAAGTGAATACCTGGACCCCAAACAAGTTTGTCTTTCAGTACATCTTGTCTAATATTAATTGATTCAGAGAAAATATTCTGGGGTTTCAGTTCCTGCACATTAATTTTAAAGCATCACCAGTAAAATGTTTGAAAATATCTTCAGCTGAACCTTTAGGGAATTTTTTGTAGGTGCATTGAACTAGCTGGGCTAATGGTCTAATGGTACAATTGATGAGAATATCAGATCGCCACTGCATCATCCATCTAAAAAGAGCCTTGGTCTGATTAACTTGGTGCTTTTGGGACATAATGTGAAACCAAACCATTTTTTCAGGTGAAAATAAGATCTGTTTCTGTTGATGATTCACAAGATCTCAGGACAATGAAATACTTCATTATTTTAGTATATTAAATTACCAAACAAGCATCCTTTATGCTCTCTTTATAAATAAATCTCTTTATCATGTTGTTTGTTTTAGGAAGTGCACTGTTTTCTTTATGAACATTTTATGTCATGCTAATAAAGTTTGTCTTTCTCAAATGAAAATATCTGCAAGAGAAGCATAAAAAATCTGAAATGTTCTACTGGAGCAAAAATGCAGGGTAAGAGATCAAACTCCTAACAAGTACTTATTCCCAAAACCCTTTGCACAAAAAGCAAAAGTGAAATTGAATTCCCACTTGTTTTTAACCACAGCACAAAGATGTTGTGACAAAAAAAATGGTTTTGACCATGAGTCCTTATGTTGTCTTCATCTAATCCCCTGCCTGTGAGATAGCCTTAAGTTGCCTTTAGCTGTATCAATGTAAACATAATATTTTCCTCTCATTCTAACACTGCCTAAAGATAGCCTTTAGGTGTATTAAATCTGCTAAGCTTTGTCACTCATTGATCTGGAGGCAAGTCAGGTAATTGCAGTGACTTGGAACAGGCAATTGAGGCAAGATAGGGATCAACAATAGACACCCCAAGTTTTGTGCTGGAATGGTTTTCTATCTGCTCAAAAATGGTGGCTGGATAGAATTATAAGTCAGTAGTAGAAAGCAGAGACAGAGGAGGAGGAGGAGGAGGAGGAGGAGGAGGAGGAGGAGGAGGAGGAGAAGGAGAAGAAGAAGAAGAAGAAGAAGAAGAAGAAGAAGAAGAAGAAGAAGAAGAAGAAGAAGAAGAAGAAGAAGAAGAAGAAGAAGAAGAAGAAGAAGAAGAAGAAGAAGAGGAGGAAGATTTAAGCTACCAGGGATTTGTTCAGTCTTTTTCATTTAATAAGAATATCTTTGTTCCCTTTGAGTACAGGTTTCAGAATACTAAAAGAACCAGGAAGTATCTGAAAAATTGCAGATGTTTGGGAAAATCACCATGTTTTGGAACAATGCTGATTGGATGTGTAATGATATGGAGCTTCTGCCCCATTTTCATTAATATAAATCATTACAGCAATACAGTATTTAAAGGTGATGTGCAGATCCTTTTTATTTATAAGAATGGATCCTTTCATTCCTCTGATCTTTCTTCCCTTCACGCTTAGGAAACTATCTGTTGTATTATGCTTGTAACTCTTGAAATTACAGTTAACAATTAATCAATGGAATAGCTTACCTCCTGGGGTTGTGGGTGCTCCATCACCATTTTCAAAAATAGACTGGACAACCATTTGATGGGTATTGTATACATTTTCCTGCCTTAAGCCAGGTGTTGGATTCCTGAAGTCCCTTCCAGCCCTATGGTTTTATTGCGTATGTTCTAAATATCAGGGCTTACAGTGTAACTATTAGGGATTGGAAACCAGGAGTTTTTAAATCACCAGAAACTGCTTAGAATGAAATCAGTGTATAAATCCATGTAGACCAATTCTGCCTACACTGATCAACAAGGTTTTTACAGCTTTTATCTGGCAAAATTGTGGACTGAACCTGGATATTCTGCATTTAGATCATCATAGTTAGGGGAAAGGACTGGTATGTTAACTTTACATTATTGGGCAAAGGCTACAGAGCATCAAATAATAGCAAATAAAGATTTGCCCCACCAAGTCAAAAAGTGCAAAGTTAATTGCAGACTAAAGATAGACTGGGTACCTATTAATGACTTATAAGTTACCATGCCCATTGGTGGTTAAGGGTACAGTGGCAAAAGGGTGGGTAGTTAATGAATCAGCAAATAAACAATATCATATGTAAGAATAATAAGGTAGATGGAGGGGTGGGGCGAGAGAGAAAAAGAGAGAGAGATTCAACACTCTATTTGAATCTCAGTATGAAAGTCAATAGATTCAGAATAATGAACAAATTAGAAAAATTGCCAAGTGGTTGTTTTATCCCATATGTATGATCATGGATCTGTTTCAATCATGCATAATATGCAAAACGCCAAAAATATACACTTGCTGGGATTTGGCTCCTCTCCCTTCAGGTTCCCACAATCTTCTCCTTCAAATATCTTTCACCTGCTTTAATTCTGATACCAGAGTGAAAACAGGGACAAGAAAAGCAAAGCTAGATTTCAGAGTGGTAAGTGGTAAGAAGAACGAGGATACAATCTGCTTTACCATCTATTCCTTTTATTCTAAAAAGTATATATCTGTCTACTTACATACATACTTATATGTATATAAACAGGCCTGCCACTCGAATCTGGGTTTTTTGTTTTGAAAATCATAACATTGGTCTTGACAATGTGGCAGGAAATTTTTGTCAGCTGCAATAGATATGAAGGGTTATAACACAGTGATAGAAAATGTGGCCTATAGGTTATAGATGGGACGTTTATTCTTTGGCTTATCCAGGCAAATCTGGGAAGGATTTCTATTTGAATCCTGGGCATCTACTGTTGTTTTCAATTGGGGCACCCTGTACTGAACTCAATGGAACAATGGTATAAAAGCAGTTTGCTCTATTTTTATGTTATGAATCAGAAATATTTCCTATTTGGCACCATGCTGCCAAAGAGAAGCAAATGGATACGATGTACAGTATGCAGTAAACCTAAGCACCATAAATGGTGGAGATTACACATTCTAAAACATATGTTCCTCAACATTTGAGTGGGACAAGGCAGCTTGTGCACCATAGAGTTATATATATGGGGAAGGTAACCTTTCATCAAAGAAGAAAATATATATATTAGAAGATACAAACTCAATGTTGAGCAACCACAGCAAAGGCAATGGAGCAAGAAATCCCGCCCTTCCTGTCATTCTGCTTATGGTCAGTCTCCCCCAGTCTCCCAAACTCCCAATGCATAGCATAGCATAGCATAGCATAGCATAGCATAGCATAGCATAGCATAGCATAGCATAGCATAGCATAGCATAGCATAGTATAGCAAGACATATAGATTATGCTGTTATTGTATTACATTTTAGCATTTCACTCTGAGATAGCATAGAGGAATGAATAGTTTAAAAAAAAAAACTAATATCCTGGGCAATAATTATCCACTATGTTTCATGGTTGAATGGAAATATAAATCTTAATAATTATTTGGCCACTGAAAGATATTCATTTTTAAAATAATATATCAATAATTTAAAGAGTTTTATGGAATTCATTGAAGGATTCCACCCAGATATTCATGTCTGCTATATAAATTATCTTTATAGCAGACCATGCTCTCACTTTGAAACAGCTAGAGCAGGATGTGCCACATAGTTGCCTTATTTCAAATTATTTTGAATAAATTCATTGATTGCATAATTTGAATCAAGACTCTTTTGCCAGGTGTAATGGAAAGCACAAAAGTTTCAGATCAATGGGGATCAATTCAGAGGAACTCTCACATTCCTCATCCAATTGATTATTAATATGGTTAAATTTGCATTCCATGGTTTTTCTTTCTCTGTATTTAATATTAGCTGGAGTCAGCCCTTTGCAACCAGTTAATCAAACCCAAACAAAAAATAATAATTCAGAATCCTCCATTGGTCAGCATTCTTTTGAATGAATACATGTCTCCTTTTCTGCAAGATTCTACTCTGGGAACCAATTAGGCCCAGATAAAGTGAGGAAGGGTTGTATTTAAATGAAATGAAGCAGAAATAGTCGTTGATCTTTGAAGACATCTGTGCAATCTGAAACTCTCCTTTAAAAATCAAACTCATGCACTGATGAAAAGTGATGTGGTTGCCCTTAATAAGCATAATAATTACAAAATCTCTTTTTAAAGTGTCTGAAATGTATAAATGGCACTAGGGCATGACTTTCTTGTCAATTATATAATGTTTCAAAGTTTTCCTTTGGCTTGGATTCTGTGTATTATGCCAAGAATTTATTTTTGAGCAAACAACACTACTAACAAACTGTAACTTTTCACTGTGCCATCATTTTATGGCACATTTCTTATTTGAAAGCATGAGACAAAAGAACAGAAATTTACCAATTTTGTACAAAGATAGTAACACGTATTAAAAGTACATATTACATTCTTCTTATCCAAGGGTCATCTACATAGAACCAATACTACTAGAAATACAAAGTTGTAATACACCTGTGGGTTTATTAATGTGTTAAGCCTCTGTCACACTGCACCAACGGATGCAAAGAGGATGTAAAATGGACAAAAAAGCTTGTCATCCGTTGGTTAACGCGATGTACTCACTGCCTCCGTTTTGCTTCCTCTCTATCCGTCCAGCATCCGTCTATTGACGTTTCATCCACTCAGAAAGTTTTGAGCTGCCCAAAACTTTTGCGCAGAAAATGTATCCAATTCGTTCATTATGCATCTGCTATGCATCCGCTACGCATCCTCTACGCATCCGTTCTGCATCCGTTACGCATCCGCTATATCTGCTAGGCATCCGCTGCGCATCCGCGCAACTCACATCCGCTCAGACGCAGGGAGGAAGCAGAACGGATGCAGAACAGATGCCAAGTGGAAACAAAGCGTTTAGAAGGGAAAAAAAGTTCGCAGAGAGGACCTATCTCGGATATTAAGGATGTCTACAGGATGCCTAGAGGATGCCTAGAGAATGCCTAGAGGATGCAAAGGGACACCTATACTGCCTATAAAAAGGGGGAGCAACACATCTGGATCTCACTTTCAGAACAGCAGCCCTGAGGTGCGGAACTCTGCAGCCTTCATCTGCCTCTTCCTCTTCCACAGCATCCAGTCATGTCCACCGTGGATCGTAACACGGTCCTTTTGGCAGCCACCATCCTTCTGCAACAGTGCGAAGCCATCTACAGGCTCTGTGAACTCTACTACGGGAAGAAAAAGGGGCGGCCAAGAAGCGTCTGGTTACGAAGATGGTTCACCAGAAGAGCAGAGGACGGACTGTACAACAAGCTGATGGTGGAGCTCAGGAGCGAAAACACTCGGGCATTCCAGAACTTCATGAGGATGCCTTCAGCCATGTTTGACGAACTTGTGCAGCACCTGACACCCAGGTTGACCAAGACAAACACCAACTTCCAGCCCAGCCTGGACCCTGGGCTCAAGGTGGCACTCACTCTGCGACACCTGGCCTCAGGGACCACCTACAGGAGCATGCAGTACGGCTGGAGGGTGCCACCCAACACCATCAGCATTGTGGTCAGAGAAGTGGTGCAGGCCATCATCGAAGAATACAAGGAGGAGCTCCTCCAGTGCCCCTCCATTGAAGAAGGATGGAAGAAAGTTGCAGAGCAGTGGTATCAGAGGTGGAACTTCCCCCACACCGTTGGAGCCATAGATGGCAAGCACGTGGCCTGCAAAGCGCCAGCCAAGTCGGGGTCCACTTATTTCAACTACAAGGGCGTCTTCAGCATCATCCTCTTCGCCATGGTCAATGCTGACTACAAGTTCATGTACATCAATGCTTCAGGCAACGGGTCATCTTCTGATGCCCAGATATACAACGCAAGTGACCTCAAGAGTGGGCTGGAACGCAACCTCATGGAGGGCTTCCCAGATCCAGACCCCCTGCCCAATGATACGCAAGATGTGCCCTACTTCATCGTGGGGGATGACGCCTTCTCCCTCACAACCTACCTCATGAAGCCCTACACCTCCAGATGCCTCACCCGTGAAGAGAGGATCTTCAACTACAGGCTGTCCAGGGCAAGGCGGGTGGTGGAGAACGCCTTTGGCATCCTGGCCAACAGGTTCCAGGTACTTCTCACCACCATGCAGCATCGCCCAGAGACCGTGAGGAGGATCATGGAAGCTTGCTGCATCCTGCACAATCTCATGCACACCCACTACCCAGTCTTGCAGAACATGCTCGTGGACCTCCAGCAAGGCAATGGGGACATGGAGCCTGGGGAATGGAGGCAAGGGCGAAACCTGATAGACACTGAGGATGTGCAAGGCCCCAACAGAGCCTCACGTGAAGGGAAGAAGCAGCGCAACCTCCTGAAACACTGGTGCAACTCTCCAGCTGGAGTGGTGGAGTGGCAAGACAGGCTGATAGATGCTTAATGGATGCTTCCTTCAGCCTGTCTCATCACACTGATGAGATTGGGCCATGTATGTTGAGTGGCCCTACAATGAACAGGGCATTTAATAAGGAGTTGTGTTTATGTTGACATGTGTGGATGATTGATTATATTGTTATTGATAATAAAGGGCCATAGGTATGGCACCTGGAAGGGTGGACCATACAGTCCCACTATGCTTGCACTGGAGGTTTATCTATCCCACAGCTATTACCCATCCCAAAGGTAGACCTGCCCATCCCACAGGTATCCCTGCCCATCCCACAGCTATCTCAACCCATCCCACAGCTATCTTAACCCATCCCACAAGCATGCAAAGGCTTAAACCATTTCTAAAAGTTTCCAGCAAGACTTTATTAAAAAAAAGAAATGAAGCAAGTGTGTGAATCAAAAATAGACTTTATTAACAACAAGCTATAAGACAAAAATGAGTCTCTGGCACTCCTCTTGGTCGCTCAGTCTCAGGGGTGAAGGGTGCAGGTGCTGTGGAGGTGGCTGGTGCTGGAGTGCTTGTCATCAGCTCCTCCAGAAGCAGAAGCAGCAGAAGCCCCAGCCCCAGAAGAGCTGCAGAAGCCCCAGCAGAACCAGAGTGAGGGCCAGGGGGTGGGATTGTAGCCCTGTCCCTCTTGCAAGGGCTGGCAGCAGATGGCTGAGGCTTGCTGTGCTTCAGCATGGTTGTGGGGTTGCTGGCTGGCAGGGAGGCTGGCAGGAACCAAGGCTGGCAGGAAGGCTGGCAGGCAGGCAGCCAGCAAGGCTGGCAGGGAGGCTGGCAGCAAGGCTGGCAGGGAGGCTGGCAGCAAGGCTGGCAGGGAGGCTGGCAGCAAAGCTTGCAGCAAGGCTGGCAGCAAGGCTTGCAGGCAGGCATGCAGGCAGGGCAGGCAAGGCTGTCAATCCGTCCGGCAGCAGGTCTTTCCTCTGAATGGTGACCTGCTTCCGAGCTGCTTCCCTTTATATCCATGGGGCTTACGCAATGCATCCTCCCCGCATGCGCAATTAACGCTCGGCATCCGTTAGGCTTCCGCTGTGCATCTGCTTCATCCGCTGTGCATCTGCTGTGCATCCGCTGTGCATTCGCTGTGCATCCGTTGTGCATCCACTGTGCATCCGCTGTATCCGTTCCACATCCGCTTTGCTGCAGCCCCCCCGGAAGCCTAGCGGATGTGCCATCCACTCCCATCCGCTTCCATCCGCTGGGCTTCCGTTCCGCATCCGCTTTCCATCCACTCTGCGTCCTCCCCGCGTCCATGTTATCCGCTCTGGTTATGCAAATTTTTGCCCCTTTTGAGAGCGGATAACAACGGATGGAACATTTTGCTCGTCCGTTGTGTCCGTTTTGCATCTGTTGGGCAGTGTGACAGGGCCTTTAGTAATACTGTGTTTGCTGTTATTGGAAATTGATGAGACGCTCAAATTGCAGGCTACCCAGATTCTAATTCATTTATTTAATTTCCCTTATAGAAAACGAACCCAGAAATACAGGATGCTGCTCTGCAACAGTGCTGCTCAGTAGTTGGAGACCTGAAGGTATTTCAGTCTTTTCCCTTTTCGAAAACATCAATCAACACAACAGAAATGGCACTCATTGATCTAGTGGCAGTTATGCCAAGCAACACATCCCGTTTATGTTCCACAGTACCTGTTGATACATGCAGGATTACATTCCATAGGGCAAATTGCTATAAACTCAACCTTTGCAGAGAGGTGGGGATTAGACAATCACTTCACAACTGAAGGCCTGATACTGAATCTTCCAGTTAGGCTTATTACTACTATTAAGTTAGTTAGCAAAATGTCCAGCAACAAACCAAAACTCTAGGAACACACAGAATTTTTTAAAAAATTTTTCAACTGATTATGGATTCAGACTTTATAAAGGAAAATATAGAATATAATACAAAGTACACTGTAGCATACATAGTAAAAAGGCCTATAATCGGGCTTAATCCACTTTACTGTCCACAATGCATAAATTCTACAGTCAAGAGATACAAACCCTGGCAACCCAGAGGTTTATTTGGGGATCTTTATTTGCCAAAAGAAACTGCATATAGAATTCTTTTCTGACCTGAAAACAGATTAAGAAGAGATGTTAGTAATTCAGTGTGAATGTCTTGGTAAAAGTAAAGCAGAACGTGATCCTGTAATTCAGTACTCCCATCTTTACAAGAGCGAAGGCTTTTCAGCACAGAGGATTTTGCAGCATTTACCTTCCAACATTGCTGACACTAAGATATTAAACCGTAAGAGAAGAGAAAAAGAAAAAAAAGTTATAAAGAAGCAGCTTCTGATCTTCATAACAGCACTTAACAACTGCATTTATATAAGTTCCCTTCTCTATTGAAACTTCAACATTTAATGGTCCTCTGAAATTTATTTTTTGTAAATTGGGCCTGGTTTAATGCAGGTTAAAATAAAATCTGGTTTGCTCCAAAGCAGTGGTCGCCAACCACTCCAAAGCAGTGGTCCATGAGAAAATGTAGGTGATCCACAGAGAAATGTCCCCTCCAAACAAATTAATCCAGGCTGTGTGGGAACACAAGGCTACGCTTCCCACATGGCCCACCACTTGCTGATCCTCACCCTTCAGCTAAGTGCAAACCTAAGTGCAAACGCAAGCTGGAACTGGAAGGTAAGACCAACAGCGGGGGAGAGAAATCCACCCTGGGGTGGCTTGCTGATGGTGGGAAAGTCATCCCATATTCCATAGCTGCAGTGGTCACAAGACTGGCCCTTTGGTCATCCCGGAGCAGCTCCTCCAGTGCATGGCAGGCCGGTGCACCCAGGTGGAGAGCAGCTGCTCCAGGATGACCAAAGGGTCAGTCTCTGGAATATGGGACTGACTTTCTCACCAACATCAGAAGCCACCGTCAATCAAAATTCATATTAGTAGTCTGCGGGATTTAAAATTATGAGTTTGGTGGTCCCTGAGGTCCAAAAGGTTGGCTCCAAAGGACAGCTTGCTATATACTTTTGTAATTCTATATGAAGAATCAAACTTAGGTACAATTGTTTGCCCTTGATTCAGATGCACTAGTATTTCACTTGAGAATCCCAATTTTGTTAATTTGACATTTATATAACATTTCCAAGAGTAATAATATTTATCCAACAAGATAAGATGCATCAGACTTTGGGAATGAAAGTGAGCTTTTAGTCAATATCTGAACCTGGAGATATTGTTTCAATTTTTATAAGTTTATCTCCAAATGTAGAGTAACATTTGACACATAGTTTGCTACCGGCAGTAATTTTCATACAAATCTAGTTTAAACTCTCTCTCTCTAGTTCCTCATAATTTACTCCTGAAGTTGACTATGGTCTGTAAAACACCTATGGTAGTGGCTGGTATATAGAAGGTTCCTCTGGAAAGAAAAAATAACAGAAGGTTGCTATTGAACTAGAAACATTCAGAGTAACCTCGAGATGAGGTCACCCTTCTCTGAATGATGGGAGATTAAATCCAAGTACTTAAAACAAGGGTTCAATGTTTTGTCCGTTAAAGATCCTCAGGAAAAAGAAGGGCATAAAATAGTTTGTAGGCTCCTCAACTGAAGTGATATCGATGATTTTGGTGGATAACTGAGTCATAAACCAAAATACATACTGAAGAAAAAAAAAATTATCACTAGGACAGTTATTATCAGCGCTTATTTAGCTAGGTGAGGATGAGCAAGGAAATGGGAAACTATGTGCAACAGTAAATAAATGTTGACCACGATATGAATAGGGGAAGTTAGGAAATAGAAACTTTAAATGGTTTTTAAAACATAGCCAGTCAATCAATTTGGTGTGATCATTAAGGAACCTGTCTGGAAAACAGGAAATACCACCTTTGGCATAAAGCCAACTGAGTGACTTTGGGCCGGTCCCTTTCTCACAGCCCTAGGAAGTAGGCAATAGTTAGCCACTTCTGAAATGTTGTCAAGAAAACTGCAGGGACTGTACAGGAAGTCACCAAAGGTGGATTCAAAGGTACACAGGGAGAGGGGGTGGGAGATGGAGAGGGGGAGAGCGAGAAGGGGGCAGAGAGGGAAAGGGATGGAGGGAGGGAGGGAGGGAGAGAGAGAGACAGAGAGAGAGACTAAAGTTGGTATATATCTCATACAGGAAGCTCCCTATCTTCATTCTAAATGTGGGGGTTACCATATGCTATGTCTCAATAAAATATAAATGGTCTAATGGCCTAAAGTTACATTAGTGGCCTGCTCCTAGGCCACTAGGAAATGTCCCTCTCAACATAGGAAGGTTATGCTATCAGATAGCTAGACTATCCTTAGCCTCTCATTCCATGAATAGGAGTCTGGCTGAGCTTCCAAAGAAATTTGCTTGCTATTTATTTTGAACAAGGCTTTTCAATAGATGGTCTGCCAGTCATCTATGTTTTGCCCTCATAAGGAGACTCACAACAGCAACAATAAGAACCATTTAGGGGCTTTTTTTGTCCTTTTCAAACTAGACTTGGGTGGCCCAGAGCCATTTGATCCTTTTAAAAAATATCTTCCCTTGAGCCATTAACTCCTCAGTCCTATTCCTCCTGGGATGCGAACGCCTTAAACAGTCTTGGTGACGTCAAGACGAGCGCTATTCAATTGTCCTAGTTATTATGAGTAGTTTATGTGCCACACCTCGGTTGTCAGGAAGTCACAGGGCATAAATCTCTGCAGGGAGGAAAGGCAGTTTGCAGTTCACCAGATTCCTGAAGCTGCAGCAGACGACAGCAATGCAAACCGGTCACCTTGGTTTAGAACTTCTTGTACAAATCTAATCCCCCTGACTGTGTTTTGCACAAAGCTTTTCAGATTCAGACCAGTAGCAGCCAGTAATTGTAAAGTAAACCTCAAATATCTCAGGGGCTTATTAGGAAATGCCAATCTCTTGAGAAAGCATAATGTAGAAGAAGCTAAGGATAGGGTAGGAAAAGGAATACTGGTAACCCAGAGATCAGTTCATAAAGTTCCACCATTCCAATCATGGGCAGAGAATGGGAAAGATGTTTGACTAGATGATCTCCAAGGTTCATTATAAACCTATAACTCGAGGGTGGAAGTGACTTTACTAAGAAGATAAGGGACGGAGAAGTTTCTCTACAATCCAGCTGATCATACCTCTAACTACCACGCACATCAAACCGTACTATAGTATGTAGAAAGCAGAAAGGGTGTCAAACTGGTGGCCCATGGCCTGGATGCGTCATGCACAAGCCACACCCACCCTGGGTCCGCAAAAGCAAAAAACATTGCAATACATTGTGATACATCACATGATGTGATTGAGTTTGATGCCTGTGCTCTACGGTAATCTCTATTTTCTTTCCACTATAATAGGAAAGAACCATGAGGTTACAGGCTATTCACATAATTCAGGCACAGGGTTTACAATTCAGTTCTTGTGAGTTCACAAAAGCAAGAACATACCTACCCTGAACTTATTTAGGTGATTATCAGGCATTATGGAGATGCTCCTGATTCTGCAAGGTGTGAGTTAAGCAGATTCAGATTAGGTTGGCTCCCCTGCAATCACCAAGCTGCCAGCTTTGCATAGCATTATTATAAAATATATCTAAAGTAGGAGCAAAACAGGAGTGATTATTGAAAGTCAAGGCTTAGGGATACCGTTAAAGACAGATCTGTGTCGAATTGCAGAATGAGACAACTCAGCGTGGCAGTGAGCTTCGCAAGGTCAGCTCACTGCCACCAGTTCACCATCACCAAGTTGCCTCTGCCAATTCACCACCGCCAAGTTCTTGTAGAACAACTCAACACAGCTAATTCGCCACAGGGACAACTCACCACAGGCAGCTGGAGAGAGATCCTGGTCGGCGGGTAGGTGGGCAGAGCATAGAGTGGCGATGGCAGCCAGGCACATTCCATTTTCACATGCACCCCATGGGGAGCTGGTGTTTGAGTCATTCAGCAGTAGTGCCAATTGAGAAAATGGAAAATGTCCATCTTCTGTTGCCTCCCCATCATCTGCCCTTTTCACTGCCACTGCTGCCAAGCAACCTGAGTGCCACCACTGCCACTGAATGGCTCAGAGTTTGAAGCAATGGCAGTGGTAGTGGCAGAGGGTGTGAAAATGGGAAGCTCCCGGCCACTGCCTGCACTACACTCTGCTCAGTCATTCAGCCACCCATCCAACTCTCCTTCTGGCTGCCATGGCAAGTTGTCCCTGAAGCAAATTGGCCATGTTGAGTTGTCCTGCTGTGATTTGGTGGCAGTGAGTTGGTAGAAGCAACTTGGCAGTGGTGAGCTGGTCTTGCAAGTTTTCCTAGACCCGGTGAATTGAGGGCATAACCTGGTTTTGCTGGTGGACATTGGAAAATGGTGATGGTTGAAACAAACAAAAAATCCTTATTGATCATCAGCTTCAACACTGTCTTTTTTAGAAATTTTAAAGACAAGAACCATGGTGCAGATGGAAAGCATGTTTTTGCATACAAAAATCATTGGAGGGTGATAGTTCATTTCAACTCAAAACAATAGTTGCTTGATCTAGTATAATGTATCTCTCAAAAATTCCCATGCTAGTAGCTTGCCAGGATGAGATAGCTGATCTCCAAAGCAATGAGAGTCCATACTTTTGGCAATGGTAGAGTGTGTCTGAGATCAGTGGATTCAGTGAAAACTTTCTTCCCCCAGGGTATTACCAATGTTATAAACTATTGTTGCCCTGGGTTTGTTCGTCCATATAAGTTGAGTACAGTTGTCCACTGTGGTTGGGTGATGATGTTCCACACTATCCTCAAATCATAATAAGAACCGCTCAGTTGTTATATGTGTCTTCCTATGCAGATATGCAAAGGGGGGGTCAATTCACATGACAAATTTTCAAATCATGGAATAATCAGATTTCCATGCTACAGAAACCAAATGTGTAGGTCATTTCTGCCCTAGTGACATGTTACATCTTCATAGCATAACTCAACCATTACTGAAGTGATATAAAGCTTCTCATTACTGTTATTCAGGCACAAGGATGGGTGGGTGACTCTTGAAGATGTCAAAAACCATTAAGGTAGAAATGATTAAAGAATCTATGCTTTGAGTTATACCATAAGTTGCATACTGCAGTTTAGAAGGCCATGCCTGTACAGCGTACACTGCTCAGGAGATATACAGCACACAAATAGAATGAAGGGAAGAAGAAAGTAATAATTCCAATATTTGCAGTGATAATCATGATATTGGGGGGAATGTCTGCAAACTATTTTTGTTTCCCTCCCCTCCATTCTCAAGGGATTGAAAGTTGTTATGAATGGATATTATTCCAATGAACCTGCGCCCAGGAATCCAAACTGGGCCATGCCCATCTAAAAATGCACTTGGGTGGGAGCTCTGGATAAGAGCCCTTCTTTCGCCCTGCAGCTAACCATGATAATGAGCAACACTGATATGAAATAGGGATTTGGAAGTTTTCTTTTTTAGAAGGTGAATAATACATTACAGAAGATAGGAAAATCCATCAGACTTTATTTAACTGTAACGTTTATTAAGAGGAGTGAAAAGGTCAGAACAGAGCTTGCGGCATACGGGCTAAACTCTTTTTCCCAGTCCTGAAAGCGACAAGGAAGCAGATCCTTTAAGATGCAACTATCTTAAGCTCCCCTCTGCTATTTAAACTCTTTGTAATTCTAGGTTTGGGAGACAAACGTCAAAGCAGAGGGTTCTTCCCTTCATTATTCAAGTAAAGGCCCCATCAATATTATCTGTAATAAGAATCTGCTGTTGACATGGCTCACCCCATAGTTCCTGTTTCAGGCAGCAGGCTCTGTCAATAGGATTAAAGTGAAGGAATGCCTTTGACAAGTCCACTGCTTGCTGCTGGTTCACTGCTGCCATCAGGCTGCCAGATGGAAAAGGCAGGAGACCCCATGAGAGCTAACAAATCAGGTTTGGCCAGATGGAAAGCTTAGCTCTTAAAGGCTTCCCTGGAATCCTTTGGACCTCATCCCTTTCAATATAAAGTCACCATAGAAAATCCCTTGTTTAGCTCTTGGGCTCGGCTCCCTTCTGCTCTCTCCCCATTCCAGCTGGTTTGCAAGAGAAATATCCACCTTCTAAATCAACAGGGGGATCAGATCTACTGAAAGTAATCCACCAGCCTATTGCAGATCATTTCCTTCTCGGGGGTTCAGTTTACCTTTTTTTTTTTTCTTTCCCACCTGACGAAGTTGTCCATTACGGGCTGTTGTTTTTTTGTTTGAGGAAAACATATCTCCGCAAATCTCAGAGTTTCTTGAAGCCCTTTGATGTTCTCTGCAGAGGGGCTTCTCGGTGGCACCTTTTTACTGTAAAATCCGTTGGTACTCACCAGCTGATTTAGCAGTTAGGAGGGAGCAATGATCCTTTCTCAAACTGATTAGAAGAGCACATGCAAACTGGAAATACAGAGATGTTAGCAATCACTGCAACTGCAGTTCCTCTGTCATCAGCAATCACTGTAATAGCAGTTTTAGGGTGTGAGGCTTAGGGCCTCGGTGCAGAAGGATTCTATAAAATCTCTCCATATGAGGAAGTACAATCTATAGTGGCGTATTGATGTATTGTATTTAAAGCACTGAGCTACCGTAGGACTCTTATCTGTCAGCCTATTGGAGTTCTCTGTCTTTAATTGGATCATAGTGCTAGGTGGATGTTGAAGTCCTCTATTTATGGCATAGATTAGTCCTGGAAACAGCCATTCAAAATCACAAGACATGCCTAGAGAAGATAGAGAAGCCTAGTTAAGAGATTGAGAACAGAGAAAGAGTGCAGATTCCCTGCTTCAAATGTGGGCCTTGGGGTTGTTTTCTTTCTTATACTTTTTTTAATCCAGAAATACTGTAAATCATATGGGTTTCAACCATATTTAGTCAGGAAAATGTGTATATGATGACAGCCTCAGGACTTCATTTTGCCTTTTGACAGCACTGATTCATTTTTATTAGTTGTTAAATTTATGTCCTAAGAGCCCAAGATAGCTTACATGGGAATCTTCTGAGATTTTTTTATCTATACTATAGCAATTGTCTGAGGTGGAGTAAGCTGAGAGAATGAATGATCCAAAGAATGAATGATCCAAATATACTCAGTAGTATCTGAGAGTGGGCTTAAACCCCCAAAGTTGTAGTCCTAGTCTAATAATTGGATCATTATACCAATATTCTAATTCAGAGTATTTTCCAAGTGTCTGAACATGTGGCATCATACCAATGTTGACTCTTAGAGATCACCTGGATAGATTTTCTCCATGATGATTTATCCCTAAGCTTTTAGGTCTTCTACAGTGCACTCGTGGTCATTGTAACTGAGTCCATCTACCTTGCAGTTGACAATCCTTTCCTATTTCTTCCCATCTTTCCAAGCAATACAGCTTTCTCTTGAGAACCAGATATTCATATAAAATATCTGAAGTAAGATTGTAAATGATATTTAGAGATCTCCTTGAAATCTCTAGGAACTACTTTGTCATTTCTTTGGTGTGTTTCCTTCATTCAGAGGTAGAATATAAGCTATAAAACAATAATAACGCCAATAAAGTTTATAAAATGCAAGCTTGCATGGGGCTGTTAAAAATCAGTTGCTCACCTTCTCAAATGTGTTTTTAAGGAAAAATGTCTTTGTGTTTCAATCAAAAATATAAGCTGGACATGGAATCCATTCATTCCTTTATCCTCTAATCTCCTTTTTAATTCCAGATACAATATAGAATTGAATAATAGACTAATGGAAGAAAGAGGGTCTATAGAACAAAATGTTCCCTTTCTCTGTTCCAGCCAAACTATTATTTTTAGAGACCATTCCCAACTTGATCTGAAAATCTTCCAGATGTGTGGACTTCGCTCCTAGAATTCCCCTGCAACATGGCCATTGAAGGAAGTTCTATATGTTGAGATCTACATACTTGGAGGGCATCAAGATTGGAAAAAGACTTTGGAAATTAACATGAGTAGAAAGCTGTTGGGGCCAATATGGTATGCTATGTTATGTTATGTTATGTTATGTTATGTTATGTTACGTTACGTTACGTTACGTTACGTTACGCTACGCTACGCTACGTTACGTTACGTTACGTTACGCTATGCTACGCTAGGTTAGGTTAGGTTAGGTTAGGCTAGGCTACGTTACATTACGTTATTTATTTATTATTTGTTGCCCACAATCACCTTGGCCAAGGTGGGGCTAGAATTCATGGTCATCATTGCAAGTAGCCTTGCCTGTTCCCATGTTGGGCTGTTGAAGATAGTTGCAGCATTTGATGGGAACCAGTTCTATGCTTGGCGTCCACTTGCTTATACCATGAAATGGCCTCAGATAAATAGTCAATCCTAACACCATGTGGATTATCTATATTCAGGTCATTTAATATGGGGGGAAACTGACACAAGATGAAGCTCAAACTACTTCAACTTCCATGCTTAAATATTTGGTGAGATGGTTGGGGTGTTGGAAGTGGAAGTAGTGTTAAGTAAGAGCAAGAGGCATGTTTGTAGCACTATAGAGACTGTACTACTACACTGAATGCTCACAGTAAAGGCCGTAAATTTACAATCAATATGTGAAGGGCAATCATGTCTATAGTAACACATTCACATATTTATCCCATTTCTATACAAACTGGAAGGGAACTTGTTTTTGCATAAAATGCAGGACCTTTTCCAACTGGCTGCTCTTTCTCTCAACTTGTCTTGAAAAAAAAGAAAATAAAAGCTATAAAGTGCAGCAAAATGAATCAGGAATCACCATGAATTATTTCCTTTCTTCAATGAATTTCCATACTGTTGCTATATCGGTGAACAGTTATAAAATCACCCTGCATGTCTAGATGGGTCTTTTGAGATCTGCCATCAATCAACAGATTAGACTGAATTCTGAAGGAGTATCTATCAATGTCCTTCAACATGTAGTTTGCTGCATGTCTCCAGTAAATAAATATTAGTTGCTGGAGACCTTGGTCAGGAAAGCTAACTTCTTCACTGCATGGTACGTATATTTTCAAGATTCTTAAATTTTTCTTTTGAATTTCTCATCCTGATGATTTTGTATTTTCTTTATTTTTGGAGGTGGCAGAAGAGGCTGAGACGGTGTTACTGCATTCTGTTACACAATGTTCTATTGCTCTGATACTAAGAAACCCAATGAAAAGATGTCCTTTCTTTAGATTTAAATATGGGAAGGCAGGAAGGATGCCTCCTGTGAGAAAATGAATTTTACAGTGAAAGACAAACCATTTATATACATAATTGGACATCTCATTGCAAAATAGGTGCCAGCACACCATAGTCTATGAATAAGAATTCCATCTTCTTCTTGAAAAAAAATCAAAAACAACTTTGTTCTCTTTTTATCAGACTGAACATGAATAAGTAGGGAAAAGTATAACAGAAATGATCTGCCCAGCACTATCTTTACTAGTGACAGAGTCGGATATTCTTCCTGCTTTTTCCTTCCAGGATTTTTTTTTATTTCCTAATCTAGCCTACAGCCAGGGCATTTTTCCAGCAAACTCCCATCAATGTATCTACTAACCAGATCTGGCACTTAGACTTTTTTGAAGGGCAGCCGAGAGCAACAATGTTCTACCACCTGCTATAAGTCAACAATGGGGCAGTGTGTAATATTAATATTAGGCTAACTGGATCTAGTCTCTTAGCATTGCTTAGTTCTGAACTAAGCAACACTCTAAAGGCAGAGCTCTCAAACTCAAGGCCCTCAGGCTGGATCCAGCCATGGGGTGCTTAGATTTGGCCCATGGGGCCGCTCTGGAAACAGCAAAGGACTAGACCACAGTGCCTCTGCCAGTGAAAATGGAGCTCGGGAGGGCCACATGTTTTCAGCCACGTTGGCCTCCTGAAACTCTCTGCCAGAGAAAATGGAGCTTGGGGAAGCCACATGTGAAGAGGAAAGGAAAAAGATGAAAAAAGATGAAAAAAGATGAAAAAGAAGGAAGGAAGGAAGGAAGGAAGGAAGGAAGGAAGGAAGGAAGGAAGGTTGGTTATAATGAGAGTGAGGGAAGGTCTGAGGGAAATTCTGCCTTATCACTTGGCCACTATGGGTACTCCCTGCACAAGTGATATCAAGTTGGCCATGTCTACCCTGGCCACACCCACCTCAGCCCCCCCAAGTCAAACACAATCCTGATGCGGCCCTCAATGAAATTGAGTTTGACACACCTGCTCTAAGGTTTAGTGATAGAGAAGGCCTATGAGAAGAAATCTTGCTGGGACCTCCTTCAGTATGGAGCCAACCACGATCAAAATGGCTGCTGTTGAACATTAGTGCAATTCAGGCTCTGTGGCTTAATGACAGAGCATCTAGTTTCTCTACAAATGTTCTGGACATCTCTGGGATGGCTGGAAAATTCCCACTCACAAGCCTGGAAGGCTGATTCAATTTAAAATAGGCCTCAGGACTCCAGAATGACAATTCACCCTATCCTCTGATGGAGCATGGTGCCATGCAGATGCAAAAATATGCATACACATTGTACAAGTATACACAAAATTCACATAAGAGTACAAACACCCACGAACAACATATCAACGCCCTCCCCCCCCCCACCCCAAATTCAAATCTTAGCCTAATTCTTTCTACTCCTTTCCCCTTAGGTGCTGAAGCCAGGTTAGGAAGCAGTCAGCTTAGAGTAAACAGATTAATTCTATCTTCTTTTTATATATATATATTTAAAAGCTCTTATTATTCTCAAAAGGCAGGGGAAAACTAATGACCTGCATTTTCATTAGGACGGCCAGTTCCGCTGGGCTTCAGGAACAGAGCCAGGAAAGCACAAATGTCAAAATATTTGGTGCAAACGATGAAAATCCTAAGCAGGGCATTTCAAAGGAACGCAGGCTTGTCAAAGCATGCTGTCAGGCTGGCTGCAAATTTTTCAGTTCCAATTATGATTATTGAGGGGTGTATTTTCCCCCCAAATTCTGTTTTGTTGTACTGTTACTTATTAAATATTAATGAAAATGAAAAGTATGAAGTAGCAGCACCCTTCAGAAGAAGCAGGGGTGTGTGAGAATCGTCTGGATGATCTGATCCAAGACCACTTCTATCA
Organism: Laticauda colubrina; assembly: GCA_015471245.1. Lineage (NCBI taxonomy): Eukaryota > Metazoa > Chordata > Lepidosauria > Squamata > Elapidae > Laticauda > Laticauda colubrina. Next base: position 39,134,417 of record BLBF01000003.1, on the reverse strand, counting down.
CCTGTTTTGGAAAAGGATAAAACCAGTGTCTCTTGCCTCTCCCCACAACCCCCAGAATTGAAAATCGGAGCTATCAGAGCTCTCCTGTCAATCAACTGTCAGTAGTGTGGCCTGGCATACTGAATGCAGAATGTTTGCCTCCCTCCATTTCCTATTGCCTCCTTCTGTATTTTCATTCTGGATCAGCACAAGGGACAATCAACAGTGAGTTTTTCCTTCAATTTTAAAATAAAGAAGATAAATCAAAGCAGAAGTTTAAAGGCCAGAGTGAAACATTTAGTTTTGGCAAAGTCTGCACCAGGTTAAAATGCAATCTGGGCACACAGAGGCAAATTTCATGATATTTGATAGAAGAGACTTTCCATCAGATCTTCAGGAGACCAGGGAGCAAACACTTTAATTGATTTCTCAGGTCATTTTTTAACTCATTGATTTCAGTACTATCCAACTCCAAAATGAAGCTGAGTTGCTCACAAGATAAAAAGCACACTGCCCTAGGATACTAAAATACAATAAAATTCTATTTTTATTAAATTCACTTATAATGAATAAGGTTGTAGGTGAGGAGAACCTGCAGGGATCGCTACCAAAAATCAAAGTAGAAATGAATGCATATGCAGTTGAATTCCTTGATTAATCTACCTTGTGGCACAGATACAAAGGCAAGATCATGAACATATGACCCTTTAAAATGGTTAGCCAGGTTTTTCATGCCAGTTAGCAGAACCGGGAGATGCCCTATCATCCAACATCTCTGGAGGGCACTAGATAAAGATATATGCTAAATTAAGCAAGAAATAATATAATAAAACAATTATCTGGACCTTCTGTATGTTTAATTTTGAATTGTATGATTTCTTTATTTTTTATTTTATTTACAGACTTTCTGGAAATGGATAACGCGATGCAGTGTAAAAATGTCTTAAATAACTTTTTATTTATTTATTTAATTATTTATTGGTAAATAATTACCAATTTAAGTGGCCTTGGGTGAGGACCTTTCACTGTCCTAGATTTCTCCTGCCATTGTTATGGTTGGTCACACAGCACAGCCAGATATTTAAATTGGATTTGATATTTTTGTTCACCTATTAATTGTTCCCAAGGTCCTGGCATAGACAGATATTGTTTAATAATATTAAAGATATTGTCACATGATGTAAGTAAAACTGCCTTTTTCAATTGACTGATGGTTATTTTGTTAATGTCGATGATCTTCGAGTGTTGTTTCATATGTTTCTGGAGTTGGTCCCGGGAGACCTTTAATATCTTTGCTTTCTTTTGTCAGTTTTTCTACAATTCTTAGCATTTTGTGATTTTTCTCTTTCTCTTCTATTCTGCTATGTTCCCAATCCAGACTTTTTTTTTCTTTTGCCTTTCTCCTTGACAGTTGTTAAATCTGGGGTGTTATGTGGCAAGTGTTTGTCTTTCTGAATTCTAAAGTCCCAGAGCATGTTAGCTTCTTCTTTTTCTATTACTTTGTCTATTTTATGATCCCACCAGTTCTTGCCTGCAGGCGAACACTACTACTTGTAGTTATTTCAAAGCATCGTTGTTGCTATTTTGTCATGGTGTTGTTCATACTCAGTCTATGTGAGCTTTTCCCAGCAACTAACTAAATTATTGTTATCATCTAAAGCCTGAAAAACCTATCCTTTTTCCTCACCACCCTTTCCTTCAATGACATGCCACTATCATGATTTCCTTAGGATCCCATGGACAATAGAGGAGGAACACACAATCACTCCAACTTGTGGTGCCACTGATTTGAAAGGGGCAGAGGAAGAAGATTGGTGGGGAAGGCAGGCCACATTGGAACAAGAAATAAACTTTGAAACTGGGCCAATTTGCTGCTGTGAAGCAACACAAGACTTTGCCTTTTTGAAACCAGGGTAGAAACTTGCGTGTTTAGGAATCATGACTAGAGGGGGCATATGGATACAGTTCTCTATTTCCATGCCTAGCCCCTGGCTGTCAGGGTACTAATTAGCAAGAGAGAAAGTTGTTCCCTTCCTGTTTGACTAGTCTATGCAATGGCCTTTACCCTCCTGGGTACACAAGTGACAATGGTCAGATCTGGAGAAAAATCAGCTCACAACGGCAGTTCCAATCAGAAGAAGCCTGCAGGTTTTAGATGTGGGCCAAGACTAGTGTTGCCATCCAGAGTGACTATCTCTCGGTCAGGGTAAAAGAGTCATAGCTGTATTAAAGCTGTCAGCTGGGGGGGACAATATATAAACAGAGCCTGGCTCCACTGATGTGCATCCTTGATAAAACGTGGCCCACAGGTAACAAATAAACTGTTTTATTAAGCTCCATCTGTCTGTGACCAGTTTGGATTGACTGAGCCATAAAACTGGGGAGGTCTTATCTCCTTTTGCATCGGTAAGCACACACATGCAAAACAACTCTAGCCCACAACTATGCATGAAATAACATGATGAAATAAAATAAGGTGAAAGATTAGATAAGGTGGCTCAAGCAAACTTTAACCAGCAGTAAGTTTTTTCCTGGTTTTTGCCTCAAGCGACCAGGCCCGTCTTTTGCAATCTACTGCTCTCTGGCTTCTGGAGTGCCCAGTTTTCTAGGGCCTAATGCTACCTCTCACTACTCCATACCTACAAAGCAAGATTAAATCATGTCTTGTCCTTGAAGCAATTCCACGGGCTCCTTGGGCGGTACAAAGTTTAGTTCAAACTTGCCTGTTTATTCCTGAAACATGTACTCTTAGTACAATCGAGTTTTATCCCAAATCAGGATTGAATCTGGGGAACGGCTTAAGGGAAATCAATCTAGATTCATTCAGATTCATAGCTGGATGCTGTTGATGCTTTGCTGTTGAAGAAACAGCACAATATTAAGCACTTATTTGGTCAAAATTGTTTTAAGGAGCAAACTTCACAAAGCAACACAAGGTTTGGTGCACATCTCTGCATCTAAGCTGCGCTCTTGGCAGCCATTTATCAAAGGAGACATTAAAGAGCCTTTGGCTGTTATCTCATTCGGAGCAGCTGAACACCAGTAAGATCTCTAAAGAATCTGTTGCTAGCATGGAGAAAGTACTCTTTGACTGGAACTCATTTCACATGGACAGAAAGCCGTTAAAGTAGCCCTCAATTTACTGTTTTCCAGAGATGTGAGACTGAGGATGGTTGAAGGTGTCATCCAATATTTAGTAAGACACTGTGTTGACAAGGAGGAGGACAAGTGTCATTGGGATAAGACTCCTTGCTGGCTCAATATAGCAACTAAATATTGGGAAGGAATAGAATGGTAATATAATATGTTGGAATCTCCTCCTACAGAATCTAGTGTGAGAAATGTTTTTAGATCTACCTTTCTCAGCAAAGGTACAAGAAACCCCCTTTGGCACAAAACATATTTTACCACACTATTAATAACTTTGCTTCATGAATTCATGGTGAGTAGCCTCTCATTTAGTATATTGAAATGAATTGCACACAAGAGGCTATTCAGAAACAGCATGAAGGTAATTTCAGCTTGCTTCCTTGCCCTGGTACAAGGGCAACCCGCTAATTGCTTCTTAAGCATCTGTCCTCATGCCTCCACCTGTACAAGTGGTCCTTATGATCACGATTGAGCTCAAAATTGTGGTTGTGAAGTGAGGCAGTTTGAGTTTTGCCCCATCTTACAATCTTTCTTGCCACAATTGTTAAGTGAATCACTGCAGTTCTAAAGTTAGTAACATTAATATGGCTTCTCTGTGGTCTTTGTTCGTCAGGTTGCAAAAGGTGACCACATGACCCCAGGAGACTGCAGCCATCATAAATATGAGCCAATTGTCAAGTGTCCAAATTCTGATGACCTGACTAGGAAGATGTGGCAATGGACACGTGGAAAATGGTCATTAGTCAGTTTTTCAGTGCCATTGTAACTTCAAACACTCACTAAATGTAAAGTTGTAAGTTGAGGACTACCTGTATCTCGGTGGCATCACACAGCTGAGGCAGCACAAGAGATTATAGAAGAGATTATATTCTGGAAGTGGCGTTTTCCTTCTTATTTCACTGACTCTACATACAGCAATGTAGAATGATTGAAGTGCATTGGAGAAATGGCCTGAAATGTTTTGCTCCTGGCAAGCAAACATTTTTTAAAATATATTTTTAAAGAACATATGGACTATGAAAATACCAGTAGCACATACTGAAATGCACAGCCTAGAAAAAAGCCAAAAAAGCAAGATAATATAAAAAAGATTGTTTCAACGTAAAAAAAAGAAAGCCTAAATGGAAAATGTGGTTTATATCCTCGTTTTCTCTTTCACTTGTATTCCCAGCTGTGAGCCATCATTTAGACATTTGAATTATACATCATCAAACTTTAGTAATTGTTGTTGGGATGAGTCCTTGGTGCTTTCTGAGTTGATTGTTTTCTTACAGATGTTTCATTACCCAAACTAGGTTCCACGGCCAACTCACTGCTGCCAGCTTACCATAGTCAATTCACATGAGACAACTCACTAGGAGACATTTCAACAATTTTATTCAAACGTTTAAAATTATTTTTAAAATTATTTTAATTTTTGTCTTTTACATGTCATTGTATCCTTCCTTTTGCATCCTTTCTTTAATAGATAGAATAGAATAGTATTCTTTCTTGGCCAAATGTGATTGGACACACAAGGTATTTGTCTTGGTGCAAATGCTCTCAGTGTACATAAAAGAAAAGATACATTTGTCAAGAATCATAAGGTACAACACTTAATAATAGTCATCGGGTACAATAAGCAATCAAATCATATTAGGAAACAGTCAATATAAAGTGACAAAGTTACAGTCATAAAGTCACAAGTGGGAGGGGATAGATGATAAGGAGTGATGAGAAGATTAATAGTATAGTAGTGCAGACTTTGTAAATAGTTGGACAGTGTTGAGGGAATTATTTGTTTCGTAGAGTGATGGCATTTGGGAAAAAACTGTTCTTGTGTCTAGTTGTTCTGGTGTGCAGTGCTCTAGGGCGTCATTTTAAGGATAGTAATTGAAACAGTTTATGTCTGGGATGTGAGGGGTCTGTAAATATTTTCACAGCCCTCTTTTTGACTTGTGCAGTATACAAGTCCTCGACTGAAGGCAAGTTGGTAGTAATTGTTTTTTCTGCAGTCCTAATTATCCTCTGAAGTCTGTGTCTGTCCTGTTGGGTTGCAGAACCAAACCAGACAGTTATAGAGCTGCAGATGACAGACTCAATCATTCCTCTGTAGAACTGGATCAGCAGCTCCTTGGGCAGTTTGAGCTTCCTGAGTTGGTGCAGAAAGAACATTCTTTGTTGTGCTTTTTTGATGACATTTTTGATGTTAGGTGTCCATTTTAGGTGTTGTGATATGATAGAACCTAGAAATTTGAAGGTCTCTAGTGTTGATACCGTGTTGTCTAGTATTGTAAGAGGTGTTAGTATGGGAGGGTTTCTCCTAAAGTCTACCACCATTTCTACGGTTTTGAGTGTGTTCAGTTCCAGATTGTTCTGGTTACACCATGAGGCAAGTTGTAAAACCTCTTGTTTGTATGCGGATTCATCGTTATCTCAAATGAGACCTGCAAACTTCAGTATTCTAACAGATGGATCATTTGAGATGCAGTCATTGGTATAGAGGGAGAAGAGAAGTGGAAAAAGCACACAGCCTTGGGGGGGCCCTGGGTTAATTGTACAGGTATCAAATGTGATTCTGCCTCGCGTCACTTGCTGCTTAATAATTCTATGTTATCATTGCTTTCATATTATGTAATTTTTGTCCCATAGCAAGTTCTCCTGTGGCGAATTGGCTGTGGCGAATAGGCCCTGGCAAGTTGGTTATTGTGAGTTGGCCATAGCAAATTGGTTGCAGTGAGTTGGCTGTGGCAAGTTGTCCCATTCTGCATCATCAGAGCACAAAGGACCTTTCATTTCAACTCTGAGCTACAAACATTCGCCTTTATTTGTAACTATTGTTAGTTTCTGTTTGTGTGGTTGGACACACAAGACAAATTCTTTGTGTGTCCAACCACACTTGGCCAATAAAGAATTCTATTCCATTCTATTCTATTCTATTTTTAAAAATTGTATTCCAGATATCTAAATTTGCCTTGCTCTGGGACACATTGTGCATTCTTGTTTGAAGTTAAATTTCTGTTATGAATATACTGCATAATGTCAATGTCACAATTGCAGTACATTCTCCAATTTTAGTCTCCCAGTCTAATATCCCTGACAAGTTCTTTTCCAATACTGCGCGAAATTTATTCTTCTGGTGATCAACAAGTATTTTAGGTTACTGTAATATTTCTCATTTTTGTTTTCTGGGATTATGCTAAGTAGAACTATCTGTGAGTTCAGTTCAAAATCTTTTGCTGTTGCTTAAAAATGATTTTATGCATTTCTTCCAATATTTTAAGGCTTTTTTTGCATAATGGCCACATGTAGTAAAATATTCCTTCTTCATTATGGCATTTCCAACATTTATGTTCATTTATCTTGTGATCATAGATGAAATTATATACTATCTTTACATCATTTCCTCCTCAAATTGTAACTTGAAGTAAATTGTCCCATAGCTCTTTCCACTGGTTCCCTGTAATTCTCTCAAATTTTACATTTATTTTGTCATACAGATTTTAATTTGTTCTCTGTGGTATTTCAGCAGCAATAAATCCTAGTAAATTATCTTTGTTCTGTAGGAGCATTTCAAATTCTGTCATCTTTTTCAAGGTCCCTCCTTTTACAATTGTCTTTTATTTTTTGAATTATTTGTAAATACATTAACCATGGCAAATTCCTTCATTGTGCAGTTGCTGTTTTGTCTTTAATCTTTTTTTCTAAATTTGGATGTATCATATTGGCATGTGTAATTAAATCCTTTTTACTATAATTGCCCTTAGAATAACAAGCATTTGATTGTGAAGCTAATGGTAAAACTGGCGCATTTAACCTTGCTTTTAAGAAATTCCAAATTTTAGCAGGCTTTGTCTTATTAGATGCCCTTTCAAATTCTCTCTCTTTTGTTTCTTTGTCCTATAACATACCTGAGAGGTCTATTGGGTGTATCTTCTCCTTCTATTACTGACATTCTGCTGTTCAGGTACCTTATCCTATTATCCATGAAAAGCATCTTGGTCTGGAGCATCATCTTAAATTGGGAAAGGCTAATCTAGAATTAGAATAACAGAGTTGGAAGGCACCTTTGGAGGTCTTCTGGTCCAATCCCCTGCTTAGGCAGGAAACCCTATACCAGGAGTGTCAAACACACATCATCATGGCAGCATCATGTGACATATTGGGACTTTTCATCCGGCCTATGGGCTGGGAGTTTGACAGCCCTGACCTATACCATTTCATTTCTACCTATTTCCTTTGAATCTTGTAGAATTTAAAATCTTATTCTTGGCTATTAAGCAGTTGTTGCAGGCTACAGTGATTCTACCCCAATTAGCCATATTTATCAAATGACTTGGTGGTGGTGGGTTGATAGAATCATAAGGTTGCCAGAAAGCCGTCTAGCCTCATTGCTTGCCCAGTACAAGAATTTTTGTACCATCCCCAACAAATGGCTCTCCATCCTTTTTTTGAAAATCTGAAGTAATGAGGCACCCATAGTTTCAGCATATAGAATGTTCCACTGCTTAATAGTTCTCGTAGTCAGGACGCCCTCTCTTTTTTTGCAAATTTGCATTTTTCTATTAGACTTCCATCTATTGATTCTTGTCTTACTCTTGGATGCTATGGAGATAAATCCTCACTCTCTGTCATCTACAAGGGCTATCCACAAAATAGATTATGTTTTAGTCTGTAGCAAGAAGGGGCGGAGCTAGCGTGGCCATCTTTGGTCTGTGCATCCGCTGCTTAGTCTGCATCTAGTCGTGCTAGTGGGAGGTTCATATTGCTGCCCGTTATTTCACAGCAAACATTTGAAATGTGTGCTGCAATTGAAAATCCCGCGAGTTGTGAGGTGCAATCAGTGATAAGGTTTTTGTTGGCAAAAAACCATAAAATGATTGAAATTTTTCGGCAACTGTGTGAAGTGTATGGGGACAACATCATTACTGAAGGTGGAGTGCGCCAATGGTGCATTAAGTTTAAAAATGGACAAACTAACGTTCATGATGAACAGCGGAGTGGACGTCCGAGCATTGTGATTGATGAACTGGTCACGAAAGTCGATTACAAGATTCGTGAAAACCACAGTAACGGAACTTTTGCTTAGTTTTCCACAAATTTCACGCAGTTTGTTGCATGAAATTTTTACACAAAAGCTAGGCTACCACAAATTTTGTGCAAGATGGATGCCAAAAATCCTGACAGAAAACCACTGAGATTTTTCCTCATCCGCCCTACAGCCCCAATCTTGCACCAAGCGACTACCACTTGTTTCCAAGGTTGAAGACCTGGCTTGGAAAACACAGCGCTTTGACGACATGGAACTGCGGGCGGGCGTGACTGACTGGCTCAAATCTTAGGCAGCTGAATTTTATGACAATGGAATTACAAAGCTTGTTCACCGCTATGATAAGTGCCTCAATTTGTTCAGTGAATATGTTGAAAAGTAGTGTTTAAGTGTCACCTTCAAGTGTATATAATAAAAAAATTTTCCTACACTTTGTTTTTTTTCTATTGCGAAATGTAATCTATTTTGTGGATAGCCCTCGTAGCATTATTTCATTTATTGGAAGATCATATCATATTTTCCTTTATTTAACTTATTTTCCTCCCAGTGACCACATTTGAATTTTTATAGAGCTGCCCATCATATGATGCCCATCATCACCTCTGCTGTCATTTTAGCTGTACCATTGTCTCCCCCATAGCCACAGTGGGCAGAAGAAGGATGTGCTGATTATTTATCTGTTTAGCAGGAAAAAGGCATGTATTGACAACCTCTCTTCATTCTTTGCAGCAACTGGAAGTGCTGAAAACAAGGCTATTGAACAACTGAACATCCTAGATCAAGGATTTTTCAAACTTGGCAAGTTTAAGACTTGTGGGCTTTAACTCCCAGAATTCCTGAGCTAACATGACTGGATAAGGAATTCTGGGAGCTGAAGTCCACAAGTCTTAAAGCTGTCACGTTTGAAGACCCTGTCCTAGATTGTATATCACCAGCACACAGAGGTGCAAGAAGATAAAAATGTTGTTCATGTTGTGTGGCCAATAGATGGAATAATCTAAAGGAAGTGGGAGTATTTATCCAAGCCACCCCCTTCTTGTATTTATTAGTGCATTTACCAAATGCATTTACTAATTTTATCAGCCTCCAAATTCTTCAGGCAATTGAATCAAAACTCAGTGAATGACTTTGAGACAAGCAGTATTTCTCTGCCCAACCTATCTCTCAGAGTCGTTGTGCAAGAAATTGGGAAGAGAGTTTGATTCCAGTTCCTGGGGGAAAGACAGCGTATAAATGTAACAAACAAATTATCAAAATAATACAAACAATAGACTGAATATCATCACAAATAGAGAAACAATACCAAAACAATTTTGTGCTGATCAGGAATCAGCACAAAATCATCATAAGCTGTAGGCTAATATGTACTGTAATAAATACAAAAGCTAATGACCAACAACAATGGATAAAATAAGATTTAAAAAGTTAATCGCCATTAATTGGCATTGGCATTTAGCTCACTTCTCACTTTCAGAACTAAATAAATGTTACGCAGTTATTGCCAATAATTAATCGGATAACTGGGGTCAATAGTCATATCAAAAGAAGATTATTGTTGCAGAAATTTTGCTGCTAATTGTACCTATGCAGCAGGAATGGATCCTGTACTACTGTATTTAAACCAGGGCACATGCAGCCACTTTCAGGGCCACTTTCTGCATTACAGGATGCAGTTTCAAAGCCATGCAGAAACACCTTGAATTCTGAACAAATTGGGAAACACCAGGCACTCATGGTGATGGCAAGGGCTTTGTACAAATATCAAGGCATGTCTGAACAGTCCCCAGCACCCTCATGTCATTATTCTAGATTGGAGTCAATGAAGACTTAGATGCATGCCCTGACACAGCTCAGTGAACTAAGAAAGTAGGTGTACTATTTCTCTCTACTATTTATGATCAGTACTGTTATGTGCAATTTTTACAGCACAAATGATACTGAACATGCATATTCAATGAATTAGGAACTAGCATTAAGGATTCAAGGAAGGAAAAGAAAAACCACAGACTCTGCCAAGACAAGTCAGCATGTGAATTTTTTCAGACAATTGAAAATTTTCTGGAGCCAGATAGTATTCAAATTTAGGTGTTCGACTAGAATGGGGGAGACTTTGGGTTTGTCATAATTTTCCTTTGTTTCTTGTAAGTTTTATGTCACTTATTGGCTGGAGACCAATTTTCTTCTGCTCAAGCCATGAGGCTTTCGTTCTGAAGCAGATATTTTTTTCTTGTCTTAGTTCCTATTTCCTGCATTTTGCAAGGCATCCTGCAATTGTAATGGCTAATATTCTCTTGCTTCTTCCTTAATTGGAAATCAATGTTCCACAAGGCCCCAAATCAGAAATTTTGGATCCCATCTCATCAATCTTCTTAAGGCTGTAGGAATCATTCTCACTCTTTCCCCCTCTTCTCCTTCTGTCTCTTCTACAAGTTTATTTAAATGTTCAAATAAATGTATAAGGAATCTTGAAAACATTAACATTGGTGCTATGTAACACAATAAAGTTGATACATCCTTGAAGCTTCTAGATGTGTGGAAAGCATAACATCAGGGGGTTATATTTTTTAACTTAGAACTATAAAAAAGGACAGCAAATACATCAAGAGTTTAGTTTATAACTGGCTCTACTTGCCTTGTGACAATAAACTAACAATGAGCTGGTGTGACCAAAATATTTGCTCAGTGGTTTGATTTCTTCTACAAATGTGTCTCTCAGTATATCACTGGCCAAGAGTTTTGTTTACTATATATTCCTCAAAAAGAATATACTTGGTATATATTCTAGCATATATTCACAACTGCAAAATCCAAATTAATGAATACAAAGTGTTTCAAAAACATAGAATATAAAGTGTGTGGTTTATTATGTATTATTATTATTATGTCTGAATGAAGCCACTGAGACTTCATTCCATGTAAAAATGTAATGGCTTGAGCAGTGCAAATCAACCCTGAAAGCAACACAACCAATAGAGACCTATCCTGATGTGTAATACCTATCATCACTTCTGTTGATGCAGCTTCCATGAATGTTTGTAAATGTGGTTACCCCCCAATATGTACTCACAGAGGGATTCAATCATAGCTTATGCAGCTGTGCATCTTTACGAATATATGAACTGAAGACTGCAAGCGTGCCTTTCTTTAGGGAATTATAATTCACATCAGTTGAATATATTAAAAAAAAATGACTTTTGTTTTCTTTTTGCTGAAGGTATCTTTCCTCACCACCATTCCTCTTGAGCTCCATAGGCAGGAAAAACCATGGCCAAGACAGAATTATTCTTAGCCTCGCATTTCCTACCAACTCCCTCTTCCTAAAGCTCAGGCAGAATGCTGAATATATCATCAGCTTGGTGCTGATGGCTAAAACTTCTCAAATCTTTACAAAATAAGTCCATCATATCATTAATGAGGTGCTCCCTGGAACAGATGTTAGCATGAACATAAAAAAATGATCCCACTGCCATAAAACATTTCTTCATGTTCTGTCAACTACAGCATATTTGCTGGAAAGGCATCAAGCACAAAAAGGGATTCACATGAGTAAATGATTTCTCAAAGATGTTGTGGTTTCTGGCTGACACATTTTTGTTGCTCCAAGTTACACATTTGATTGTTTCCCTGTAAATTGCATGTGAACTACAATCTCTCACTTTCCTCTTTAAATTTAATCCAATCTGTCTTGTTCAGTCTGAAAACCCTGGAACCCATTCCACCATCACTGCTTTTGATAACAGTTGAAACAACCATTATAAGCCCAGAACAGTAAATCAGTATCAATTCTAAGGCAATTTCCTTTGTTAACAAAAAGTGTCAAATATGAGTATGTGGAGAGAAAACTGAGGGAACATAGCTGCAGAAGGACTGGAGAGAGGGAAGAATGCAAAGAATCTCATTCCTGATATTATAGTAAGTGCCACAGAAAATATTGTGAGTGTGGATCTGACTTAAACTTCTTCACTGAAAATATAGAAATAACTTGAAGCTAGGGCAACAAATACTGGCAGGTAGTGGGATTCCTGTTTTGAAGAGCCAGCCTCAAGATCAGGTCAAAACACTTGTTCTCTCTCTTGCCAAGCTAAGACCAACCTAGGCCATCCATTTTCTATCTACTTAAGGTAGAAAAGCTTTAAAGCAGCTCTATTCTTCCTAGGTAAAACATCAATAAATTATACAAGTAATATGACTGTGCAAAGCCTTTGAACGAGGTGCTTCTTCACACTATGTGGAAGACTGTGGTATGAAGCACTTCTTTTTGAACACATTTGCAAAGCTTGGGTGGCCGCTGCAGAAGCTGCTCCAGCTATCTTCACTGAAGCAAAGCAGAGGTGAAGTCCCTGTTAATGCATAGCTCTAAAGGCAGCTGGGAGCAGTTTATGAAGCAACTGTATGACCTCTGCAGATCACAGGGCTGCTTTAATGACTTATGAAGAGATAATTCCTACATGCATTTGCATATTGTGATGAACTTCCTTCTAAGCTTTGCAGTTTTAATAAATAGTGATTTGCTGCGGTTCATGACATCCCAAATCAGCTGTTTGATGAGATGTCTTGTTCCACCTAATGGAAGTACCGATTGTGATAGAGAAAATGTATAAGGTCTAGATAACGAATGTGCATATGTATCCAATAAACAAGGCCACAGCCTTTTGGCTGGAGACTCCAACTAAGGTTTTTCTCTTGGCTGAACAAAGTGAGATCTGGCCTCAAACCAGAACATTTTGCAAGGCTGTCAGTGTTCATTCATTCTTTCATTCATTTGTTGTCCTTATCCTCAACATTGCTAAGTGCTGACAGTCTTAAGGGACAAGGGAGAAAATGGATACATGCCCTTTCATATTTAACCTCAGTCCTCTGCTTAACCTCCCTTGAATAAACATTAAATCTTACCTCTGTTGCTAAGAAAAACCTCCTCTGTTGGGATATAGCCTGCCAACAGGCAATGACAGTTCTCTGATAGACCAGTCCTTTAAAAAACAATGGTAAAAACAAACAAGAAGCAACTCTTTATTATGAAAGCACTGTTCTACAGCCCAAACAGAATCAGAGGTATTTTCTACCAAGACACTTTTTCATTTGGGTGAAGAAAGTTCAGATATAACACTGAATCAAATAACTTCTCTGAAGGCTGATCAAAAATTGAGGGATTTAATAACATTGGCAAAGCTGAAAAAGACAGCGAGCTAGTTGTATTCCCAAAGGAAACCAAGTGAAATGAAGTCACCATGATGTTTCAGATATGGCTGAGATAGTGAATTCAGCCAGAAACAATGATCAAATATCGCCTGAGAGGTTTTAAAATAAAATAATTCTCTAGGACATGGAGAAGAGAAATACCATATGAACTGCAGATCTATGTTCAAGGAACTGCAGAAAAAGAGGCAGGCAGAACTATGCGCTCAAAATATTCACTGATATATGATCCTTAGAACCTCAAAGAAGTACACAATCAAGAGATTTCTTAGAGCATTTCCAGACAATGACTTTTTTCAGCCACAAACTTTTTAAAAGACCTGGTGAATAATTGCTCTGCTTTGTTCTGGCCAGTTACAAACACCCAGAAACTGAGCACCAGGCCTGTTTACTTGGACTTGGAGGGAACCAGCCAAACTATGCTCTGTTAATAGCCCTGTTACCTAGCCCCAGTTCATACTGAAACATTTCCCTTCTGTGTCTTTAAAGATGTAAACAAACTTCTTTTGTTGCGTTTCCCTAGTGACATTCCTTATTCCACTCAGATGCTGATGCTGGCATGCTGGGAACTCTGTATTTCAGCTCCTTTGCGACCCATTGCATTGTGCTAAGGATAAAACCAGGAACTAGGAAGTGAGTGAGCTGGATTCTATCAATATAGTAGTAAGAGCATCATCACCCCTCCTCCCAGCAGAAAGATGCTTGGGGAATGTTATTTTATTATCATTCTGAAAAAAGAAAGGAAAAGAAATCACTTTCTTAATCATCCATACTAGCTTGATTCATCTAGTTACAGAATGAGGTGGTTCACATTGATGAGGAATGATAACCTCACTTCACCTTTATCCAGGAATGACCAATCAAATGTTTTAAATGATATTAGAAGGAAAATTCCAGATACCAAATAGCAGATTATAAATTGGGCAGATATTTCAACAGAAGTATTTTATAGGTATCTTTTTGCAGAAAAGCTTTAAAAATGAAGCAGATGTAGAGTAGCCATCCTGGGGGCCTTTGTCAAACACAGTGGGAACTTTTGATAGTGTCATCAAGCTCTGAAATGTCAGCCCATTTGTTGATCTCACTTGAAAGACACAAAATGAAGATCCCATGCAACTGATACTAAATATCCTAGTAATTTTAAAAAAAATTAACAATGCTTGTTAACACAAAAGCAGAGGAAATAGGCTATGAAGACCTAATTGATGCTTTTGTATAATGTGCTATGCTCGAGTCTTCACCTTCCTTCCATTCAGTCCTTTCTTGTGGTTTATTAATCCAACCCATTCAATGTATTATATGAACCTAGGAAATGAATTTAGTAACCTGGTTTAGCATGTTGTGTGAATACAACCATAATGTATCACAGTTCTGGATTTCCTCCTAGTTTTAACAGGAAATTAGTGTTTTTTCCCCCCCTGAGATTATATATCAATTATATATGCTTCCCCCTCCTTAATTATTCTGCTATAGCTGCTTTCTTTTATATTACTTGAAATTCTTATTGTTTTTTACTTATCCGTTTTATTTTAATCTTTATAGGGGAAGTAAGTGGATGCATAGGCAGGAAGGCCAATAGACAATTAGAGCTGGAATTTAAAGGTAAACCTGATCTTACTCAACCCCATGAATTCTCCCTCAGGATTCTATAGCAACGGTCACAAAAGGATTCTGCATTAATCTGAAAACTAGCTACTTAGCCAGGTTTCTGAATGTCAGCAGTGTTGGATAGTTGAGTTCATCTTTTGCAGTTGAAGCCATTGCAAAGCTAAGTTCTGTAAGGGCACAGGGTCAGTGTGATTCTCTGTTTTCTCACTAAACCTCATTGATCATGCAAATCATACAAACCTCCATACAATCTCAGCAAGTGAGCACCAAAAAGCTTTCAAGGCAGATGTTGGACAGATTTAAGGCACAGATAGCAATGAGGAGGGAATAAGATTGATCTGAAATATTTCATCTTATTCTGAGCAAACGTATTCATCATAACATCTTACTAACTCTCGGTAAAGTAGATTTTACAATGTATTGCTATCCAGATCTATTGAAAGAACATCACCCAGAATCCCAGGCCAGTGAGGAATTGCTAGGAGTTTGGAGTTGGATGATGCACCAGACAGAAAGTTAGTCTAGATTATTTCTAAAGTCATTCCAGCCCCATGATTTGATGATTCTTAGTTACACTTGCAGTATATTCATGATTGGAGAAGGCTTCCCAATGAATTCATGAATTTGATCCATCTTAACTTTCCCTAATCTGGGCATGCTCCACAATCAGAATTCTCCAGCCTGTAATGGCCATTATGAAGACACAGAATTGGTCCACATATTTAATATAGAACCTTTCAGCAGTTTGAAGGCTAAAAGGGGCTTCTTGGCTGTTCATACAGTGTCTGTCCAACAAAGTGGACCTGAATAAGAAATTAATGCCATATAGGTCAGGGCTACTTTTATTCTACATACGGTAACAAATATTTGAAAGACTGAATGTGCTTCCTCTCCCTTATTTTATCTTTGTGTAAATTAGGGAGGGACTTATCTGAGATGTTTGCTCCAGTTTTCTTCTTGACCCCTGCTTAAGCTTTACTTAACTGACGATTGCCTTGCTCTTCCTCTGTCCTCCAAGGCCAAACCCTATTCCATCTACACATAATAACTGTCTGCAGCTCTTTAAAGCAGCAGCATCTTTCCCAGAGACCCTACAACTATCTCAAAGTTGTTAACACTAAGAATGTCAGCTTTGGAAGCCATATTAGCACCAGAAGCTTCCACCTTGCCAGATTCCTGTGCCTGGGAAATTGGGAGGGGGGGATTTTGTAGAGTGTTTGTAGTTAGACATAATAGCATTCTTCTTTACAGTCAAGGTCATGTTATTCCTGCACCTGGATGAAGAGTGGTTTAAGGGAGGTCTCAAGTTGGAATGAATGGTGATGGGGTCATGTGATGGAGTGATGGGTGCAAGGGATGGATTTTGTGATTTTTAATTATTGGAGGAAAACCCAGAACTCTCAGATTCTCAGTTTCCAGTGATGAACAACTTCTGAAGGCAAGCTATTGAAAAACATCTCTCCACTAACTATACTGGATCAGTGTAGTGTATTATAGCACCTATTTTTTTTGTAAACAGACCTTTACAAAAGGACCTTGCAGTGAATTTACTCAGGCTGATGCCATATAGTGTATATACTCCACATGGAGTATCATTTTCTAATGAGAGAAAGGGGACATTTAATCATATGCTCTGGGGTTTTTGAAAAGAACTCTTAGACTTGCCAGTTGCAGCTTTCTTCCTAAACTCCACAGTCAGAATTAGCAGAGCAATTATTAACAAAATCTCATCTGCCTATGAAAAATGCAACTTTCTATTGGTAGTAGCAGAAGACAGAGATCCAGTAAAATCACCCCCTGGGGAGGGGGCAAGATAGACTAGCCTCCTTGCCAATTGGACCAGGCAATGTGATTTTGTCATGGCCAAATATTCTCCGCATTCCGGTTGCTGGATCTCACAAGCAAGAAGCAGCAGCATGAATATAAAAACAACAGCTCTTTTCAGAGGCATTAATGCTGTATTCTGCTATGTCATATGGACCAAACAAATAGATAAAGAAAGAAAGAAAATACATAAATAAATCCCCATGTAAGTCTACAGCAGGTTTTTTTTTCAGATTGGCAATTTTAAGATGTATGGACTTCAGTTTCCACAATTCCCCAGCTAGCATGTGGGAAGTTTTGAGAGTTGAGGTACATATATTTTTCACATTTTGAAAAACAGGAGTATTGATGAATATAGTTAAGCTTTAGTATAAAGACACTGTAAGAACCATAGTATAGAAACTTGATATTCAGAAAGCTAATAATTGTAAGTGTGTCTATAGAGATTCTCAGTCATCTAGGTCATGGTTATCCCAAAGATGTTTTTTTTCAAGAGACAGAAAATCCACTTGCCTCTTGAAAAAGCATCTTTGGGACTAATCACTGCAACGACAAAAGAAAGCAACAGCTGAGGCAAAATAGTTAAAGGAAATGTAGAGCTTAAAATACACATACATACAGAAACAAAACAGCAAATCCCACAAGTAATAGTAAAACATATAGGTCCTTAATAAGAAAGCAGAAAGAAACTAGGAATGAGATAAAATATACACACCATTAGTTTACCTAAATAGAAACTATGAGAAATTTGGCAACAAACCCTCTAGACTATTAACAAGGGCAGTGAAGAAAAGAAGAGGGGGGGAAAATGAGCCAGAAAAATCTATTCTGTATATATAAAAGACGGAAATGGAAAGGTCCTCTGTTCCACAAAAGAAAATAAACTGAGCGTTAGCCAAACTCTGTGAGAATTCATACACAGCTAGCACTCCTGACTTGCACTCCACTGATTCCTTTTTAAACAGTCCTGAAATAAAATCTTCTAAGCATGACCGCTGGGAGTGCTTAAACCAACCAATTTCTGGAACTGAAATAAAAGCAGCTATTACCAAAGTAAAGCATGGAAAATCTCCTGGCACAGATGGTTTTGCTGGGGAATTCTATAAATTGTTCAGTGAAGGATAAATTCCCCACCTGAAAATCCTTTTAAATGACATTTGGAGAGATCTGGGAATAAGCATGACTAGACCTGGGACCCAAAGATGGGAACACTTTAAATATCTGGACTTATTTTTGTTTTTTAATCAAAATGCCAAACTCAAAACAGCATCTCTGGCAAGCAAATTTCTGATTTTCATTTCCATATACATTTGATGCAAAGAGGCAGATTTATATCAAATAGGTAAAACAAAAATTTGAAACCATCACCCTATGAACTCCCACAAAAATGTCATTTTCTTTGAGTGCCTTTGAAGCATTTGAGGGATTAGAATGGTCTTTTCCCCTCAAAAACTCATCAACTGCAATGTTTGTCCCTCTCCTCCCACCCCATTGCTCCCTTTCAAGTTAAAATCAATTGTTCTCACTTTGCTGGAAATGTTCTGATAATGTTCAGAACATTTTGAAAATGGTCTGAGACGTGTAAGTCCTCCCTCTAGCTCGAAATGTGCATTCAAAACCAAAATTGCTTTGAGTTTGAAATCACAAGGATTCATACAACCAGTGTCAAAATCCTCAGGATGGTGGGCAGGTTTTTATCTCAGTTTCACGTCCACCATCTTGCAGATTTTGACACGTACCTCTACAAACACTCCATCTTAAATACTTCCAAAATGGGTGGAACAGCATTGTAACTCTTCTGGAAAGACTTTTCTCATGGAAACCTCTGCCCTATGGAATACCCTTCCCCCTGAAGTTCAGCAGGCCTCTACCCTCCTGGGTTTTCCTAAATCACCGAAAACTTAGATTCCCCCCCCCTCCCCAATGTTGGGATGAGATAACTGCATATCAGAAGTTTGACTTGGTGCCAGGTTTTTATTTTAAATGTATTTGGAGTTTATAATTTTAATATGGCTTTTATGTTGCTTTAAAATTTTTGATTGGGAGATACCCAGAGTTTATTGTAAGATTTTATTTGTTTTAAATAAACAAATAAGCAATCTTAAATCTTCATACTGAGGAAGGCTGTAGGAAACTGCCTCACCTACAATTCTCTTCTCAGAAGCTTCAACTAAAAGGAAGGCAATTCAGCAAACAGGCTGGCATATAAAGCAGAGAACTGCAATATAGGTTTTGATCTTTTAATTGAAAAGCAAAAAATCTGATATAATATATGTACAGTGTCTGTAATTGCTGATTGTTGTTTAGACCTGTAACCATAGTTTTATGCAAGTTTCAGTCACTTGTCAGCCTTCTTTCTTTTGGTGGGAATGGATCGCTGTTCCAGATTTCAACATATCTGCCATTTGAATCTGCCATAAAAATGTTCTGTGGAGCTCTGACAGGTGTGCCCTGTGCTTTGCTTTAGGCAGAGGGAATGGATAGGACATGTCAAAAAGCAGCATAGGAACATATCCAGATCAGTGAGATAAGACTAAACATTTTCCTCTTTTTATTAACAAGTCAAAAACTGGTTGATATTTCTCTTTCATCAGCTTACTACTATGTTGAATCAGAAGTGAGTTATTTTTAAAAAGTGAGTCTGAATAATGTGTTGCACAATAGTCAGTCTTTAGAATTGTGCTACTTTACTCATCTTAGTACTGTAGATGTTTTCCTGCAAAATTTGAATTAATAGCAATCGACAACTTAAATCAAAATTTTATGCATGGTGCAAGACCGAACACAATAAAGGACCAATATAATCTACAACTCAGCTAGTCTTTTCAAAACTAAGGAAGGTCATTAAAAATAATAACTGAGTTTTTAAATATTGTGATGCCTCCACCCAGGAATAAAATTATTTTCCTAATGCTAATAATGTCCAGGAGTCTAAATTTGACAACCATGCTTAGGCAACAGTTGCAAAAATTTGGTAACCTCATTCTTAGCTGCTTGCAACTCCATGGAGTTGCTAACCTATAGTTTGACAGCTCCTGGAATATGTATATGTATATGAATGTGAATATATGTGTATTTTGTGTGTGTATGTGTACATACACATATATGTGTATGTATGTGTGTGTAAATATGTGTGTGTGTGGTACACATACATACATAGAGATAGGAGAGAGATGTTCTAGAATGCTTATAAGTTTATTGTGCTGTTAACATAAAGGTGTATGAGACTGCCAGAAAATCTTACACAAAAAATTGTGTTGTATTGGCATTAGGTTTCAACTATAAGATATATAAACATTAGTACTATTACAAACCAGCATGTATCTTCATATAAATACTTAAGGGTAATGACATATGTGTAATGTTTTTGTAGATTTGAGCAATTTGGAACATTCTTGGACTCTAATGTGATGCACAAGATTGTTTACAAGAATCTTTGGAAGATTAATTTCTGTCTGGAAGGACTCTCAGTGCACAAGCCATAGCAGAGATGATTACAAGGTCTGCAAAGATGCAGCAGTCCAGAAGAGAATTTCAACTCAGCACCTATCAGCTTTAGTCAATGGGAAGTTAGCCTATCATTTCAAGCAGCTTATTTGGGATCTTGAAAGATGAAAAGTGAAGAAAATTAAATCTATCATCTCTGGGAGCTTCAGATGCCTGTCCCCCTATTTGATAGCTTGTACTATTCAAAGTTTCACCAAGATATGGGTACACGACACTTTATTTTTTCTAAATGTTTGTGATGGTTTCCCGCCCCCCCCCCTCAAATGGACCGCCGGAGTCTCATTACGATTTCCAGAATACTTACTCTGCAGCCATTTCAAATATAAATCTCACCAGTTATCTTTATTTTGGGTTTGCACTGAAAATAAACAAAGATGTTCAAGAGATTGGAAGAAAGCGCTTCCTTTTAGACGATTACACTCAGACAAAAAGTAATGGAACTGAAAGAAAGGCTTTTACTCTCCCTCTCTCTCTCTCTCTCTCTTTAATTTTGCTGAGTGACAGAGGATTTAAATGCAAAGTGGATCTAACACACACCCTGAAGTCAGCTGGCAGTATGCAAATGACCTGTCAGATTAAAATCTGAATGAAAGAGATAACAAGCTTATCTTCATAACAAAAGAGTCTTACGGGCAAACTATTTGACGCACTGTTGATGTTTGTTTTAACCCGTAGGCTTTGGACAGGGCAATAGATTTCAAAGGGGCTGCTGCACTGTCCTCACCCCCCTCCCCACACACACACCCCCGCCATTTGCCGGGTTTTGCGTGTGTTTGTGTTTCGCGCTTAGCAACAAAAAGCCAGGGGCTACGGCACAATGCACGAAAAAGCGAAGCAGCCAGGGCTTACGACCGGGGCTTTCAAAGGGGCTGGGGGGACTGCACAACTAGCAGTCCTAAGCAAGTCAGCCCCTGGGTCATTTTTTTCTCCCTCTAGCAACCCCACAGCTGCAGGGAGAATAAGCAAACACAACAGCGAGGCAGAAAGGCGACTGAGGCCGAGGCGCGCGATTTATTCATCTGGCACGTGCGGAGGGGCCGGGGCCCGGATCAGCTGTATTTGCTGAATGAAAAGGGGCAAAGAAAGAAAGAAAGAAAAAAAAAAAAAAAAGGAGGTAAGCAAGCGAGTTGCGCCAGAGAGAGAAGCGGGCGAAAGGAAAGAGCTGAATGCCGCGTGCCAGAAAAGAAAGCTGCAGGTGTCTCTGCAAGGCGGAGGCCACCGACCGCCCTGGAGCCACGAAGCCCGGAATTAGCAAGGGAGAGCGCCTTGGAAAAAGTCGGGGCGAGGCTCAGCGAGGTGGCCGCTCCAGAGGGAAAGTGGTGCCCAAGGAAGGCCCTCGGAGGCCGACAGGCCCTTCGCTTCCCGCCCTCAGGCGCCGCTGAAGGCCGCAGACAGCGGTGGTTTTCTTCCCTCCCGCCTTTTCTGGGACGCGAGTTGAGCCCTCAGAACCCAGTTCTCCCTCTCCTCGCCCCCCGCCCCATCCCGAAGGATCCCCACATTTCAAGCCCTTCAGTTCTCTTGGGGCTGGCGTCGGAAGCGGGTCTCCCCGACGACGGAGAGCAAAAGAAGGGCCAACATGGTGTTCCGCGCTCTCCACCCCTTGAGAGAGAGAGGCGCCCATTTCTCCCGTTCGATTATCAGAATCCCCCATTGGAGTTTTGGTTATGGTTACTTTGCCATGGCGCTTTTTGCACCAAACCTGAGCCGGTCCAGTGCTGAGTCGACGCAATTGAATAGGAAACGAAGCCCCCCGCCCTCGCCCCCCATGTGTAAAGTTGAGTTTTGAAAAAGGAGAAAATCAGGTTAGATTTGTTGAGAGGCTGACCATAAACTGGGAGTTTCGCCCGACTCCTCTTTGGGGTCTTAATTTCAGGGTCATCTTCCTTGGGCACAAATTCAGTAGGTTACTTATTGAATTTTTCAATAGAAGGAAAAACATAGTGCTCGACATAGTGCCAAAAACCCAAAGGGAAGACAGGACCTTTCCATTTAGAGGAAGTCCTCCCTTAACAACTATATGTTCAGCAACTATTCAAACGTATGATGACTGACTGAAGGAGTGATAATTACTATTGGTCCTTGAAGTTCTTTCTGACCATCCCAGCTGCTTTGCAGTCACTTGATCATGACCTGGGCACTTGGCAGCTGGCCCACACTGAGGACAGTTGCAATGGCCCGTGATCACCCGCGGCAGCCTTCCCTGCCAGCTTCTCACAAGGAAAATCAATGAGGATGGCTGCAGTAAAAGTTGTCAGTCATTTTGGTAAGGCTCATTCAAGAATAAAACCTTCCCATCTTCTTCCCATCCCAAAGCCTTGCTGTGCTCATGCAACATTGCAATGGTCCCTTGTGCTCCCCACTCTGGCTGCTATGCTTGGGCCTCCCTGGCCACTCTTGTACTCTCACCCCCATTCCCACATGGCAGTGGCCATTTATCGGCCAGCCTCTGTTCAAACTGCCTGGGGCTTGCAATTTTGCACCAGCTTCCTCACTGACTTTGATTGTTGGAAGCTGGCAGAAAGCAGCAAAATGGTTGTCACTTTACAAACTGTGAATAGCAATATCAATAGCACTTAGAGTTACATACTGCATAATCGTACTTTTACAGCACTCTCTGGGTGGTCTATCTGGATCAGTCAACCGTGAACCCACCAGGATCGAACTCCAGGCTGTGGGCAGAGTTTTGCTTGCAATACTGCATTCTAACCACTGCGAACCTTGCTTAACGTTGGCAACTGAGATTGCCAGGATTGCCTTCACTAAGAGATATATATGGTCATGTGATGTCTCACTTTATGACTTTGCTTAGAGATTGAAATTACAATCCCAATTATGTTGTTAACTGAGGACTACCTGTATTTATTTTCATTAAAACAATCTTCACCTTATGCAAAAATTAAATTTTGGGGTTGTTTGTGGGAAGTGAAGAAGACTGCTTAACAAGGTTGGTTATCTGGGAAAGGATTAATATGCCAATGTATGTTCTATGTAACTAGAAATGAACCTTTGATCTAACCCAAAACTGGTTGGATTTAAATTCCCAAACCCCGACATTTGTTTGACAATGAATTAACTCTCCATCTGTGTACAAAATACTTACCAGATGTGTTAGCTGACTTTCCTCTAGAGCCTTGATGGTGACCAAGTTAAAGGTTTTTAGCCTGCAGAACTTGTTAGTTTGGGGAGGGGGGGAATCCCAGAATGCATGATCAAGTACCAAAACTCTAGTAATAAAAAAGCTGATTGCATTCAAGTGAACTTTTGTTTTTTGTCTTAGGTTCTTGTAGAACCATAAAATTTTACAGTTTGGAAAAGTCCATCCAAGAAGACCCCAGGACAAAAAAATAGTTCCTGCAAAAATTCCTGTCAAAAATGAAGATTTTCATCATTGTCAATGTTAGTTGCTTGATGTTTTTGGACTGGGCAGTGAACATATTTTTTTACAAATAAGTATTCAAAATGTTATCTGAGCAGCAGAATATAAAGTGAAATTATTACTTTCTTTTATTGGAAAATTAGCCCTGCTGGCTAAGAATTGTAAGAGTTGTGGTCCCAACATATTTGGAGTTACATTTTGAACATAACTAGATGGTACCAGACTGAAGAAGGGTGATTTATATACTTAGGTGACCTGAATGCATATTTACCTCCCAGTTTTCATTTTTGTCCTCATATTACATATGATGTAGATTGTAGACTTTTTTATGTTTTATGCCATCCAGTCAGTGTTAACCCATGCCAACTGTATAAATAGATTTTTTTCTATATCTCCACTAAATTGTTTTCATAAACCATGGAAAATTAATGCTTGTTCAAACTCACACTATTAAATCATGGTTTAGGATTAGAAATTACATCTATTAAAGACGTCCAGCTGCACTGTATTAATTTCTTACTGTTCCTGATCAATTATTGCTGTCTGTTCTCCCAAATAAGTTAACATGAAAGTAATATACCTTTCAGAATCTAATGCTGTTTTATTGTATCTGAATAGTACTTAAACCTTTCAGCATTGCTTCTATTTATTATGATTTCTTTATCCTACTTTCCCCATAAACCATCAAAATTGGATGCATGCACAACAAATCAAAATTACTGAAATATTTTTTGTATTTATTTAGCATATGGTGATATACAGAAAGCTGTGTGTGAGACGCTAGATGTCCAGCAGCCGACGGAACCCGACAGCACCACTAAATCACTTCCAGGTCAAAAGATATTAGCCATTAATATCACTGTTGCTTGGAAGATGCCCAATGGGGGCTCCCTCTGACACCCACATGGGTACCCGCCAGAGTGATATCTGTTTATGTACTTGCATGTTTACATGCTTTTGAGCTGCTAGGTGGGCAGGAGCTGTAGCGAGTAATGGGAACTAATCTTCCCATGCAGTATTTGGATCTCAAACTTGGGCTTGCTGATCGCCAAGTCTCCATTCTAACCACAAAACCACCACACCTCATTGAAACACTGAAGCTGTCTGACAGAGAGTATAGCACCAATCAAAAGGAAGAGCATCCTTTCCCAGGCACCTGGTAGTGGACTTCTGCAAGTGGGTTATCTCTGTAAAATTCAACATTTTAGTATCTGGGCAGAATGACAGTATTTGAAAACCATACTTCAACTCTTGGGAGGGGTGTTGGACTAAATGACCTATGAGGCCCTTCCAACTCTGATTATCTGTTATCTGTTAAATGATTTAAAATAAAGTAGGATTTTCATGATGTATTCTGGTACAATATCTATGCTGTTATTCATTGGAAGCCTTAGAATAGATTAGAACAGAACAGAACAGAACAGAACAGAACAGAATAGAATTCTTTATTGGCCAAGTGTGATTGGACACACAAGGAATTTGTCTTGGTGTAAATACTCTCAGTATACATAAAGAAAAGGTACATTTGTTAAGAATCAAGAATCATAATGTACAACACTTAATGATAGTCATAGGGTACAATCAACAATCAAATCATACTAGGAAACAGTCAATATAATTCAATCAACTCTTGGGAGGGGGTTGGACTAGATGACGTATGAGGTCCCTTCCAACCCTGATTATTTGTTATCTGTTAAATGATTTAAAGTAGGATTTTCATGATGTACTCTGATACGATATCGACTGCTATCCATTGGAAGCACAGTCCTTGTATTTAGTTGAGGAATGCAAACTAGACACTTTAGAATTTGAAGTCATATGATTCAAGTTTAATATGGTCTGAAATTTGGGATCAATGTCATGATCATGATTCAGTTGGAATCTATACACAATTCAACTAAATTACAGATTTAGTTGCGGATTATAATGGAGAAGTATCAAAATGGCTGTAGTTATTTAATATTTTTGACAGAATAAGATGACAATAGCAGGAAAGATAATCCAGCAAAGTTTCAGCCAGGTATCTTCAAGAATATTAATCACAATTTTTTTGAAAAGGTTTCCTATACATCTCTTAAGTAAAGAGTGTCAAACTCACCGGTGTCACATTGCTGTCATATGACATTTCACTGTTTTTTTTCCCTTTGTGGAGCTGGGGTGGGTGTGACCTGTTACGTAACGTAATTGGTTCATGGGCTGTTAGTTTCACACTCGTGACCTAAGTCAAGTGGGATGAAGTACCCTCCAGATTCTTCAACAAGAGCCTAATAGATCTACACTAATTCAGAGGTACCATGTACTCAGCTTAAAAACTGAAAGCTTTCAAAAGGATATCTTTACCAAAGATAAAGAGCATCCTTTTCTTACCACTTCATTTTTCTTGTCTGGCAGACTGTTGGCATGGCTCTTAGCCTATTTTAGGACTAATATGCTGCTTGTACAATTTTAAAAATCTGAGAAGAATTGGTTTATTACATTTGTGCATAAACTACAGAATGATATAAAGACATACTCTGTATTGATATGCAGTAGTTTAAAAGCAAGCACATTACATCACAACCAACCATGCAGTGAAGAAGACTCATTAAGAACAGAATAGACAAGGAGCAGAAAGAAAAAAAAGGATTTTTAAAATTACTTCATTATTTGTAGGAAGAAAGTGGGACAAATGAAAGAAAAGTGATGAGGACTACAACTGGTCTCTGGACATAGAGACTAATAAGAACTAAAATATAGGCTGCACAAACAGAGCAAAGATTTTAAAAATCGGTAGCATAAATCCCTCTCTTTCTACCCCGTTGCAAGTGAACCTGCCTAAATACGCTGCTATAAAATAAAGGGAACACAAAAATAAGACATCCTAGATCTGAATGAATGAAATATTCTTATTAAATACTTTGTTCATTACATAGTTGAATGTGCTGACAACAAAATCACACAAAAATTATCAATGGAAATCGAATTTAGCAACCCATGGAGGTCTGTTTTTGGAGTTACACTCAAAATTAAAGTGGAAAAAAACACCTCAGGCTGATCCAACTTTGATGTAATGTCCTTAAAACAAGTCAAAATGAGGCTCAGTAGTGTGTGTGGCCTCCACTGTTTGACCTCCCTACAACGCCTGGGCATGCTCCTGATGAGGTGGCGGATGGTCTCTTGACGGATCTCTGCTCACACCTGGACTAAAGCATCCCCCAAACCCTGGACAGTCTGTGGTGCAATGTGGCATTGGTGGATGGAGTGAGACATGATGTCCCAGATGTGCTCAATTGGATTCAGGCCTGGGGAACGGGCGGGCCAGCCCATAGCATCAATGTCTTCATCTTGCAGGAACTGCTGACACACTCCAGCCACATGAGGTCTAGCATTGTCTTGCATTAGGAGGAACCCAGGACCAACCGCACCAGCATATGGTCTCACAGGGGGTCTGAGGATCTCATCTTGGTACCTAATGGCAGTCAGGCTACCTCTGGCAAGCACATGGAGGGCTGTGCAGCCCCCTAAAGAAATGTCACCCCACACCATTACTGACCCACTGCCAAACCGGTCATGCTGGAGGATGTTGCAGGCAGCAGAACCTTCTCCATGGTGTCTCCAGACCTGTCACATCTGTCACTTGCTCAGTGTGAACCTGCTTTCATCTGTGAAGAGCACAGGGTGCCACTGGTGAATTTGCCAATCTTGGTGTTCTATGGCAAATGCCCAATGTACTGCACAGTGTTGGGCTGTAAGCACAACTCCCACCTGTGGACATACCACCCTCATGACGTCTGTTTCTGACCATTTGAGCAGCCATATGCACATTTATGGCCCACTGGAGGTCATTTTGCAGGGCTCTGGCAGTGTTCCTCCTGTCCCTCTTTGCAGAAAGGTGGAGGTAGTGATCTTGATGCTGGGTTGTTGCCCTCCTATGGCCTCCTCCACACCTCCTGATGTACTGACCTGTCTCCTGGTAGCCCCTCCATGCTCTGGACACTACGCTGACGGACACAGCAAACCTTCTTGCCACAGCTCGCATTGATGTGCCATCCTGGGTGAGCTGCATTACCTGAGCCACTTGTGTGGGTTGTAGACTCCGTCTCATGCTACCACTAGAGCGAAAGCACCGCCAGCATTCAAAAGTGACCAAACCACCAGCCAGAAAGCATAGGAACTGAGAAGTGGTCTATGGTCACCACCTGCAGAACCACTCCTTTATTGGGGATGTCTTGCTAATTTTCTAAGATTTCCACCTGTTGTCTATTCCATTTGCACAACAGCTTGTGAAATTGATTGTCAGTCAGTGTTGCTACCTAAGTTTGATTTCACAGAAGTGTGATTTACTTAGAGTTACATTGTGTTGTTTAAGTGTTCCCTTTATTTTTTTGAGCAGTGTACATTCTAACAAGAGAATAAGGCACAGACCTGTAGCACTATTCCAAGAGCTTTCGTAGCAGAGTTTTCAGAGATGACTAAATTAATTGGCCAGCTACTGATTTTAATATCAAGCAGTTAAGGATATTTTTAATTTTTTTTGATTAAATGACTTTCAGCTGATTTATTATTTAAGAGTTGTACTTAAACTCTACATAAATAATGTTTGCAATAGCTTTGATCCACGCCAAGCATTATTTACGGTATTACAAAAGTTTAACTTTATTGGATCAAAAATTACATCAGTGGCTCCTTGGATCATTATTAGGATGGAAAAGATTTAACCCTTGCAACCAGACAACTGGATCCTTCCTTGAAAATCTATGAATGCTCGATAATGCAGGCAGTCCTTGATTTACAGCCACTTGTTTAGTGATCATTTGAAGTTACAACACTGATAAAAGTGACTTATGACCGTTTTGCAGCATCCCCACAGTCACATGATGAGAATTGGCAATTGACATGTATTTATTACAATTGCCATTACCCAAGGTGATGTGATCACCTGCGCCTTGGTAGCACAATGGTTAGAGTGCAGTACTGCAGGCTACTTCTGCTGACTGTCAGCTGCCTGCCAAAGTCAAATCCCACCAGGCTCAAGGTTGACTCAGCCTTCCATCCTTCTGAGATTGGTAAAATGAGGACCCAGATTGTTGGGAGCAAGAAGATGACTCTGTAAACTGCTGAGAGAAGGCTGTAAAGCACTGTGAAGCAGTATATAAGTCTAAGTGCTATTTTCCAACCTTTTGACAAACTAAGTGGGAAAGCTAGATTCACTAATCAGTCATGTTACTAACTTCACAATTGCAGTGATTCATTTAACAACTGTGGCAAGAAAGGTTGTAAAATGGAGAAAAACTCACTTAACCACTGTCTTGCTTAGCAATGGAAATTTTGAGCTCAGTTGTGGCCATAGTTGAGGACTACATGTATTAGCTGAAGTGATATACTGTTAAGAATAAGCTAAAAAAACATGAACACTTTAAATGAGCAGACTGATTTCAAGGAAAAGAAACTCAGTTTAAAGGTAGAGAAATAGATTTAGTTTTACATTCTTAAAACATGAGTTACTTAATGCATTGCTGTCTGCATATTGGAAAGAGACAGAAAGCATCATCATATATAGTCTGATTATACATATACATACTTCAGAATTCCTGTCCTAAGGAAGGATAACCACACTTGAGTGCCCCAATTGTTCCCTGGGGCAGCTTTTTAGTAACTCTTGGGATGAAGAAGAAAGCAGATGGGATTCCAGGAGTAAAACTTCATTGTGGGAGAAAAGAGAAGAACCGATGCAGACCTGGAATGTATCCAGCAGGGAACAACAGGCATTATCTAAATAAGGGGCTCTGGCAGAGGCTTAGAAGAACAGATTGGGAACATTGACGTGTTGTGCTGCAGTGAGAGCTGAGTATCCATGCTGCCTTATTTACCGCTTGACTGAAACAAGAAAGAATTGAAATAAAGATGCATGTATTGAAAGCTTATTTAAGTTGCAGAGAGGGAGAGGAAAGAAAAAGGAACAAGCAAGAACAGCCTTCGTAAAATCTTAGGCAGTTGGAGAGGCTTCATCCTGAGAGAATGGATAAGGTAAATTTGCTGTGCAGAGGATGATAAGAATTACGGTCAGTTTGGGGTAAGATGCCTTAAGATCCTTAAGATAAAATATGCAACACTTTTCCTAGTCAGTGAAAGCCACAATTCCAATTACATTTCAGGAAACTCTTGAACATATAACAATTCAGTTCTGAATTGTTGAAAAAAAAATACAGAACCCAATGGCACACCATGTACTTTGAAATGTCTCACTGCTTCATGAGGAAAAATATGAGATGAATTTTGCTATCTATAGCCACTAACATAAGGTTAATGGCTATAGATAGTAAAATTCATCTCATATTTTTGGGACAATCATGTATTTTTGTTGTAGGTATCCAATTTAAACCTCATGCAATCATGAATTCCATATTATTTGTGAACAATGCCCCTTTCTCATCCATATCTATTTTATCAGGTCATGGTAAGCATAAAAGAGTATCAGTTATATTTATGCCACTGTGCTTTTTTGAAAACGAATGGGAAGATGCAGATTATGATATTTCCACAAGAGGAAAAGGAAGAATGAGAAATACAGGTAATCACATATCTACTTTTACGTATAGTAATCTGTACAACATGTAGTTTGTGTCAAGTTTGAATGGAGGGAGGTGGATTATATTTTATTCATTGGCTCTTCAGGAACATCCTGACTGGAGATATATCAAAGAGCTACTGTTGCTTCCTCACCTTGGCTTGTACCAAAATATGCCAAGCTTGTGAAAAATTTTAAATCTCTTTTAAGATTTTGCCAGAAGTTGCTTATTTGTGGTAGACAGATGCCATCTTGTGAACTGCCCTAAGAATTTTAATTTTCTTTTGGATTTTTCTTGGCACAGGCAGAATCTCATGATTTGGGCAGCTCCTCCAACAGTGAATTTTTCATATTAATGTATAATGTCAAAAAGGATTTTTACATTTTATTTTTTTCTTTTTAAGTAAAGTTTGGTTTTTTCTATCTCTTGTGAAATTAGCAAAGCAAAGATTGAATTCTATAGGATAGCCATGTAGCCAAGAAATTCCACTATAGAAAGTATTTGCATTTTAATCTTTAATCACCAGAAATATAGCACTGTCTATCTTTCTTATATCCCCTGAATGGGGCAGATATCAGGTAAGGTGTCCTCTGGGAGACAGATGGTAAAAGCAAGAGCTTCAAAACCTCTATTCTAAAACAGGAGGTAGGATTGTGTGTGACTGATAGTGTGTTTTATACCTAGAATGGGTCATGGGACTGAGCAGCAGCTGCAGGATCCAGTCTGGCCCAACCACCTCATAGCAGCTTACTCTGCCTCATATTCATATCTGTGCTGCTCGAACAGCTTGGTTGGTATGCTGGGAGCCACAGCGTTATTTCATACCCATTACCAACCCTTCAGATAGCCTCCTCAGACCATGCAATTCATTATGCTTTTGCCCAAAACTTCTGGGAAAAAAGGTTTGAGACTTTTAGCCCTCTATCCTATGCACAAAGCTTTTCTGCCACCGAAGACTTTGGAGAGATAAGCTTATTCAGATTATTTCTCCTTGTCCCAAAGAATATCCACTATAGTTCTTAGATCTGTTCTGATACCTGCTGGTATGAATGGCAGACCAAGCTCTAACAAAGTTAGTAAATGACAGTTCCATAAATGCTTGCAGTGAAAGGAGCCACTTTCTTTGAGATCCTTTACCTTAAAGTTAAGCATTATATCAGTCCAAGCTATTTTCTGTTAGTCTTTCATAGTACAGTGATAAGGTTAAGAATAGGTTAACCCTATTCTAACTTCAGATTTAACCTTAGATTATAGGAATGATTTTATAGAAATGATATCTTTAAAATGGGAAAAGCAGATTTTAAACAACCCTTCAGTAGTGTTCATTCCTTAAGATGGCCCAACTCTAACAAACAGAATGAAGTCAAAGAAGAACATCTGGTATGAGAGGATTATACCATATTGGATTGCATTCCATTCCACCAAACAACTCTGGAATAAAGTTGCTTTTTGCGTAACTTTTAAGATGAGCTATTATTTCCATTTCAGCATTTTGTTGGAAAAGCGAACAAATAGTAATAGTTTACAAGTTTTCTAACATATTGATGAGAAAGAGAAATAGCTTTAGGGAGGAAAGAGTCAAACATCCTACGGCATCCCCAATTGATTGGCAATTGACCAACCGTTTTGGTCAATTTCAAATGAGAAATAAATAAGGAAAAGTTCATTTGTATGAATATCTCATTCCATACAATGAATACAAATGGATTTAACCTTGTCCCTTCAAAAAGGCTGTAGAAGACAATCAGAATCTTTACAGAAGACTATCTGCTTTTCATGAGCTTTTTAAAAAGCAACTGCTTTTTTTTCTCTTTCCTTTCTCCAATTCCCATTCAAGTCAGCATAGATAAATAGAGTAAGGCAGAGGCTAAATGCTGACATAAAGTTCAAAGCAGAATAGGGCAGAGAATGGGAGGGGAGAGGTTCTTCCAGTTAAGACTTTACACATGTAGATAGATCTTGCCATCTAAAACCAATGGACATCTGCTTGGTTTCCTGTTAATCTCATCAATCCTTATCACCCATCCCCTCCCACTTGTGACTGTAACTTTGTCACTTGTGTCCTAATGATTTTTATTGACTGTTTCCTAGTATGGTTTGATTGTTTATCGTACCTTATGACTATTATTAAGTGTTGTACCTTATGATTCTTGACTCTGGATGAAAGTATCTTTTATGTACACTGAGAGCACGTGCACCATGTGGGTCCAATTACATTTGGCCAATAAAGAATTCTATCCTATCCTATTCTATTCTATTCTGTAACTAACACAGAGTATGTTTTACCATATACATTGTGATAATCATTTTAAATCTGAAAGTGTGTTTTACCATATACATTGTGATAATCATTTTAAATCTGAAAGTGATTGTTGATAGAATGGATTGTTATTATTTAAAAATAGTTTTTTTTATTTTTTAAAAAATGATTCATGGCCTCTGAACCTGTTTCAGTAGTGGATAATGATTACAGGGGATGAATCGCTAATTGAAAATATAGTTATGTTTAATTATGCATCTTGTAGTTACACTAAATAGGACAGGCTGAAGTTTAAAGGAATGGAATTCACATTCCAGCCATACTGCTATGTTTTTGACTATCAACATGCCTGAAATAATTGTGAAATAGATGAAAAGAAGACATTGAATTAACAGTGTCCACCTCATTATGACCTTTCACCTAAATTTGTACATGACATCTTCCAGCAGTTTTTTGTAGGGGCTAAACAATATTTGAGGATGAAACAGAATTTTGTTGACTCACTTAGCATTAAGTATTTTTTTCTTCTGAAAAAAAGAAAAGAAAAACAGTAAGCCCCTCCCTGCTCTCCCATTCCTTATAGATAATTCTGATGGACTTTCATGCTTGATGACATTGAATGCTGCCAAGAGAATTTATAGATCCGTGGTCTTCAAACTTTGTAACTTTTAAGATGTGTAGACTTCCCAGAATTCCCCATCCAGTATACTGTCTATATAGTTGAACATTATTCACATCTTGCCAGATTTCTGGTGGATTTGACAGGTCACTATAAAGAAAAAAAGTGGTTTTATTGTCCTTTCTTTATGCCTTATTTAATTTTTTAAAATATCCAGGCTGCTTCTGACTAATAATTAAATATTGGCCAGCTGACAGAAGAAAAGTACCCTTTGTGCAATGAAAGACAGTTTATGGAAAGACAGAATGGAATGGAATGGAATGGAATGGAATACAATACAATACAATACAATACAATACAATACAATACTATACTATACTATACTATACTATACTATACTATACTATACTATACTATACTATACTATACTATACTATACAATACTATACAATACTACAATACAAGAATTGGAAGGGACCTTGGAGGTCTTCTACTCCAACTCTCTGCTTAGGGAGGAAATCCTGTACCATTTCAGTATTACTTTTCTCTTTTTTTGGTCATTGATCAACTGTGAAAGACATGATAAGATATTGTAGCCATGAAAACGTTTTTATTTAGGGAGCAATTGTGACTCGTTTGAATTGGATGTCAGTTCTGAATTATGCTCGGTTCTGCATCCAAGTTCCTTTGTTTCCAAATAATACCACCTGAAATCTTAAACCTTTATTGTATAATTTTGGTAGTCTGGCATATTGTACAGCATATTGTATTGCTGTTTTATAATATAGTTACTTTCAGTGGATGCTGGTGTTAATTGACATACTGGGGATGTCCATAGCAGGTAGGCCAATGGGAAGGAAGCCTGGAACCATACTCTTGTTTTATAGATTGCACACCTGCTCTTCCTCCTCTGCTTTTGTAATATTTCTTTTTGATTGTCCTGCCTGCCATATCTGTTCCGTTTTTTTTTCCTATGCTCCCCCAACCCCCAGGATAATGCTGCATGTTCCATTTAAATACATTTCCTCATTTGAATAATATTTGCTGTAAAAAGACCATCAACTTCACTTTGCCTGGATTTATGGTCCAAAATAAAAATGGCTCCCCTGGAATGCAGACAGGACTGTTGTGGGATATAGGCCCAGGAAATGAAAAGTCTGGCCAGGGAAGGAGAGGCATGACGTGAGAAAGCAGCTTTCTTCTGCATGAAAAAACTATGAAGTCTATTAGGACAGAATGGTTTTAATTACTGACATCATTTCAAAGCAATCTTGCTGAAAAGTGACCATTTGTGATCAGATCAGGCACGTGTTGGAATGGGAGGAAAGCACGTGTTTTGAGACTGCAGAGAAAATTTTCCATTCCACTGCAAAACTGGCTTAATAACCATTGCAAACCAACTATGTTGTTTAAAGTTGAAATACTTCAGTCATCTGCTAAACAATAAACTTGTTACTTTGAAAATATATAATTGGGTCAAAATGAAGTTTGAAGCTTTACTTCTGACCTTCTTTGGTGTCTGCAGATTGTTCACACAGAGTGAATCTCAGAAAAATATGTCCTAACTTTTACAGAGCTTTTAGTTGATACTGATGAATGTTAACAACTTGATCAATAAAAGAATTACACATCCCCCTATGATTAGAAACATGGTGTTATTTCCACCATCTCTTTTTGTGCTTTTGGGATTTCTGCCAAAAACATCAGAATTGCTTTCACAATATCCATTATTGAACTGGTAATTGTGAAAGAAAACATAAAAGTGAGGATACCTAATGAGACTGTGTTCTTGGGCAGCAGACCTGTATTTCTTATCAGCTGGCAAGATCTCTAAATTTATCTTACGATTTGAAGTGGCTAAATCATAATGCACAGTACTGTCTGCAGAGAGATAATGCAAATTAGCTCTAGGGCACAATGGAGAACTACCGTGTTTCTCCAGCAATACGGCCTCCACCAATCGGAAGGCCCAGCATGATTTCTAGACATGAGGTGAAATTAAGCCCCGCCCCAAAAATTTAGGCCTATTTAATTCATGCGTTTCCCCGCCATTTCTCACATTGTTTGTTAAAACCACACAAGGTGAAGAGAAATGGGGGGAGAAGGGGAGGGAGAAAAATTGCCTTTAGGAGCGCCCTACAGGTAGCCTAGGCTAGAATACCCCAATCTACTACCAGTAGAACATCGGCCGATAGAAGCTCCCCGAAGGCAGAGTCACCAGCCACTTCTATCGGCCGGTAGAAGTGGCCTTGGGGCAAGTGCTCATGCGCACTTCTGTCAGACAATGGAAGCTCCCCAAAGGCAGAGTCACCAGCTGCTTCTACTGGCTGTTAGAAGCGGCCTCGGGGCAAGCACCCACACACACTCCCCTTGCCACGAAGCAGTTTCTGTTGGACAATGGAAGCTCCCCAAAGGCAGAGTCACCAGCTATTTGTATCGGCTGATGGAAACTCCCCAAAGGCAGAGTCACCAGCCACTTCTATCAGCCGGTAGAAGTGGCTTTGTGTTGAGGGGACTATGCGTGGGGTGTTCGCCTTGAGGCTGCTTCTACCAGCCGATAGAAGCGGCTGGTGACTTTGCCTTTGGGGAGCTTCCATCGGCCGATAGAAACAGCTTCGTGGCGAGGGGAATGCACGTGGGGCACTCCTGTCAGGAGCACTCTGTGGGCAGCAACGCCTCGCCCTGAAGCGGCTAGTGACTCTGCCTTCGGGGAGCTTCCATTGGCCAATAGAAATGGTTTTGTGGCAAGGGGAGTGCATGTGGGTGCTTGCCACTAGGGCGCTTCTATTGGCAGATTTCCTCCCCCACAAACACCCTCATCTAGAGCGCCCCATGCACATTCACCTCTCCACAACGCCGTTTCTACCTGCCGATAGAAGCGGCTTGTGATTCTGCCTTCGGGGAGCTTCCATTAGCTGATAGAAGCAGCCTTGTGGAGAGGTGAGTGAGCATGGGGTGCTCTAGGTTGGGGTGCATGTGGGGGAGGAAATTAAGTCACCCCCGAAAAGACGTCTTAGCCGTTTTTTCAGGGCTCAAAAAAAAAAAAAAAAAAAGACACGGCCTTATTTTATGAGAAACACGCACACTCAAACACTATGCAAGAAGCAATTCACTTAATGCTAACAGTCTTCTGTTTAGAAGGATTGATCAATCCAAGCTGGATTTAAAAGCAAGAAAATAAGAAAAATCATGAGGCTCAGGATGGCAGACTAAACAGTCATAAAAGTCACTTGATCATAGTGGTTCCAGCAGACAATGATCCTGTATTCCAAATCAGTAATAATAATTAATTTTAGGTTTGCATATTACTTCTAGATTTAATGAAAGCTTTATCTTTATTTGGTGATGCATTTTCAATTTAAAAAGTTGGTGTGGGTTGCAGAATATGTCCCCAAGGGATAGAGAGAGAGAGAAAGAGAGAGACAGGAATAAAATTTGGAGAAAACATAACATTTACTACCTTAAAATTCTCGCATTGTAATGCTAAACCATATTTTCCCTGGTGATCTGAAATTCTGATTTAGCTTTCAAGTAGTTATGGTGATAAAATGGGATGCATTCAGAGTCACAGTTTCCTCATTGTACACGCAGATGATCTCAAGACCTATTAATTGGCTTCCCTTTCCAATTTTACAATCTATCTTTTGCCACCTGAATTTATAAGTTATTCCAAAACACCAGATCACCATTGGACTGAATAAAACACAAGAAAATTCCTGAGCCAGAATGGATAATTCATTTGAGGGGGGAGGATGAGTCCCAGATTAGAAATGAAGTTCAGTTTCATCAGAATTGCTTGCAAATTTTGGAAATGTAAAGAAAGGGAAAAAGTGTACTTGTAAAGAAACCCATCCATGTAATTGTGCTCCTCTATCATGAATGAACAAAGAGAAAACAGTGTTATTGAGAAGTTCACTATTATTATTTTACCTGTCTGAATGAAGAGGTAATTGTAATGATTATGATTACGAAGGCAGTGCTGGGGTCAGCTGCTTCGCAGGTTGAATCTGGGTACCACTGTGCTCTCTTTGCCCACCTAAAAAACAAGAAAATGGTGCTCAGAATGCAGTAGTGAATTATACCTTTCTACCCTCCAGCAATCAGTTCTTGCAAATAAGCTGTAGTATATTTGAGAAACGGGAGCTCCCATTACTTGTCTCGGCTTCTACCAACCTAGCAGATCGAAAGCATGTAAAAAATACAAGTAGAAAAATAGGGAACACTGGTGAGAAGGTAACAGGGTTCTGTGTGCCTTCGGTGTTTTGTCATGCCGGCCACATGACCACAGAGATGTCTTCAGGCAGCGCAGGCTTTTCGGCTTTGTAATGGAGATGAGCACCGTCCCCTAGAACCAGAAATTACAAGCATGTATGTGCGAGGGGAACCTTTACTTTTATATTTGAGTAAGCTTCTGTTCTGAATATTGATTGCTCTTTTTTAACATATTATTTTCTGTATCTTTGAGTTTAGTGTGTGTGTGTGTGTGTGTGTGT
>BLBF01000003.1:39072265-39091828 GCA_015471245.1 Laticauda colubrina | reverse complement strand
ACGTTGCTACAATTTTAACAGAACTACAATGACGTGGGATAATACCGATACATACATACATACATACATACATACATACATACATACATACATACATATTTGAATATATATATATATATGTTTTCTGTGATTCTTCCATAGAAGTAGTTCTAAAGTTTTCCCCCTTTGCTTGTTTTAAACTCCCTTCTTCTCTCCCACATAATTGGAGCGCTGGTCAGTTTCATAAGTACTGTATATCTCCAACTCTCTAAGCTAGAATCAGAGCCATGCAGATAAGGCTGTCATCAGAGATAACAGCAGTCAACAACCCACAGTGTCATTATCTCAGCAAAGGGAGAAAGCAGGCAGCTTCCCTCAATATACAAAGTGCAGCAGTTATATATGTCTCCTTTACAATGATAAATGAGATGGGATAAAGGGGGAATCCAACAGAAAACCTTCAAAGCCTGTTTGATTGCATCCTCCCTGTTCCAAATGGTGAATATTTTTCCCCATTATGCACAGCGAGCAATGTGTTTCGATGTGTGTTGTTACAAAGAAGAGATCAAAATGATTGTAACAGAAAAATTTCCCTCCTGCAAACCTTTATTCAAATGGAATTTCTGCAAAGGAAACAATGTAGCAGTTTTTGTCAAATACATTAAAGTGGAAGACAAACAAATCTGACAGATGAGGGCTTTTTAATTTCAAAAAATAAATAGAATAAACGGGTATTTATTTGCAATAACCTGATCCTGCTCAAAAAAAAATCTGAAGCTCTTACTTATGCTCCATCTTAATCAGCCTTCATCTGTAAAGAGCAACCATGGTGTGCAGCCTACTCAGAAGGATATAAGAATCTACACACACTCTCCCCACCAGAACCAACTTTCCTGCCTGAAGTGCTGCTTCCTTTGTCTCAGCATCAATATCATGAAACCTCGCCCTAAAGGTAACATGTTATAATTGTCCTTGAAACACCAAAGCAAATTACAACTCACCAATCTAGTTGAGCCCCAATAAATGTCCTAATCAAAAAACACCGAATTCTAGAACAAAATGCATAATTGCTACAGCCAGCATTATTATTATTTTTTATTATAAATGAGATACAAAGTATAAACACGTTTGCTTTAAATCACAAATAAAAATGTTACCAGGCCATGTTTCTTTATGCTTCTTTTTGAAGTGACAAGAAAGACACAAAAGGGTGTTTAATTAAATCAAAGGGTATGGGAGAGAGAAATGGTCATGGTGCCTGCTATTATGTTACAGTTCACTAAAATGAAAACTTATTTTTAAACCTCTGGTATTAATTTGAGATTATTCAGATACTTAATTAAAAGTGCAGCATGTGTTAAATATTATTTCAACAAAGATTATCATCAAAACTCTATGTAATAAGATACTTCAGTGCTTAGAGCAATATTTTATGCAAATTTTCTGTGCTGCCAAATGAAGTTCCCTTCCTTTTTTCCCCCTCTTTTTTTCTCTTTTGCTCTGCAATTTGCTGCAACAAAATGCTCCAGCCAGGAGAAAAAGTTTCGGTAATAGCAAAAAATATTTACAGATAACATAATGCAGGATATATCATGCTGGCGGTAAACATGCCTCCAAGATCAGCTCATTTGCTGACATTGCCTTCATCGAAATGAACAGAGAAACAGTCCCACAGACCCAGAGCCTACAATTGTGGCTGCAATTAATTGGGTAACTTTGCACTCCCAGAGGTTGCATTAGTCAAAGAAGAGTTTGGCTAGACGCTATCCTCTTGCTAAACAGATTCCAAATCTATATTAGGCAACA
Organism: Laticauda colubrina; assembly: GCA_015471245.1. Taxonomy (NCBI): domain Eukaryota; kingdom Metazoa; phylum Chordata; class Lepidosauria; order Squamata; family Elapidae; genus Laticauda; species Laticauda colubrina. The sequence continues at coordinate 39,090,043 of BLBF01000003.1, read as the reverse complement.
CTGTTATTATGCTAATACAAAGATCTTGAAGCACTGCACCAGTTTTTGAGTTCCCAAGAACTCTTCACTGGACACAATGGAAAATGAGAGGAAGGAAGAAGAGGAAAAGTGGCAGACGCTGGAGCCATGGAGTCTGCATTTGTTCAGTTTAAGGATGAAACCTGGGAGGAGATTGCAGGCATTAAAAGTAGGTCCCCAGGTACCATGATGATTTCAAATGGCCTCTAGCATTTTTCATAGGGCTGCTGGAATGAAAGAGCAAACAAGCAATAGTTGATACCAAGGTGGAAAGTCTAAAATCCAGTTGCTATTCCCATCTGTCTCCATCCGCAGGCAAAGCTCCCAGCTTCTTCAATTGATGAAAAACGGAGGGGAAATTCAACAGAAATGGTATACATATGTATATGTATATGTATATGGAATTAGCCAAATACTTGCAATGTTAATGAGGTAAAAGATAGTCAATTAAGTAATTTTTTTTTGGAAGATTGACCATACAATGTATCAACTTTTTTTTTAAAAAAAAATGCTTTTGTTCAAAAGATAGCTTAAGAGTAGAAAATTACAATTTTAGGCTTGTTGCATTAAAATTAAAAGCATTAATATCTTGCTGGGTAAAGTGCATTTTGAATTAGCACCCTGGGTGTGTGTGTGTGTTTGTGTGTGGGTATATGTGTGTGTGTGTGTGTGTGTGTGTGTGTTACTGTTCATTCAACAGTTCATTATGTTATATTAAAGACATAAAGCCAACTAAAACAAAAGTAAAACATTTATCTCCAAATTGTTGCCTCCTTAACCTATGATCTTGGAGAAGATTAAAAAAAACTCTTGACATTTGAAGATCTGGAATAGATATTTCCAGTGCATGATCAAATATGACCATTAGTGCTAAATAATACACATCCATTTCCCCTCCCCCACTTTTTTTGGTTGCTTTGGGGTCTGCCCTATATTCAGAAGACTCTGACAAAATTAACCAGAGCAGAATGACAATTCATGAAAAATATAAATATTTTCTCAGGTAAAATGCCTTGACCATAGATGCTTAAATCATATTCAAGTAATGCAAAGGAGTAAAAGTGCAGTCTTTGCCGGAAAGCAGGACATGCATTTTTACCCAGGGAATTACATTTGATGCTTTCTGATCACCCTTGCTTATATTGTGTATGAGAGGTGACCATACTGATATAAACTGAGCTAAATAAAGGTTTATGGATATCCAGCATGCACTTTTATATTTTCCTTGTTATTTTTAAAAAGAATATCTTTGAAAAATAGATGACAGCCACTGATATAGTTGCCAAAGTGTGATTGCATAATCATAATAATAGGAGAAGAGAGAATAATAATCAGTTTAAAGATTTAGACATAAGTTTTATAAGTACACATTTGGAATATTTTCAACTAACGGTGAATCTTACCTTATTGTGGAATAGAAACAAGAACACTCACTTTACCTTTGATAATGGATACAAAGCTTTATAAATGCTAATTTAAATTCACATTTTATATTCTTTAATTAAACTTTTGAGGTGCATGCTTCTTATTTGGATTGAAGCTGGATAGCATTTCCCATTTTTGAAGCAAACACCTTTATTCTTGTGACTGACAGAGCAAGCACAGACCTGGCTGGGGTGAAGGAGAGGCAATCAGAATTAACCCTGAAAATTGGCTGTAAATGCATGATTGCACATAGCAAGCAGTTGCTTCCATAAGAAAATCTATGACCATTTCCTAGTGAGTCTAACTTATAGACCAATGTAGCAAAAGCAGAGGATTGTTTGCAGCTTGATTATTTAATAAAAGCAGCAGACATCAAAAACCAAAGGGGGGGGGGGGAGCCTGACATGGGAAGAAACAGGATAGCACTGCCCTCTATTGGTCATTGAGGAAAAAGCAGATTCTTGAAGAGAAGTTTTGTAAAGGACTGACATGCTTAATCTCTACTACTAATTAAAGACTTCTTGGAGCTATCAGTTGTCATGAAGGAATCAGTGATTCTTTTTATTAATGTCATTTTCATCCCCATGACAACTGAGTCCAAAGGACAATGAAAATATACAGTCTGATGAAGCTGTTAAACAAGTATGAAAATGCCTGTGTTTTTTGCCCTGCAGTCTAAACAATGTGATAATGGCAATAATAGCTCTATTCACATCACAGATCTCTCCCAGCACAACTCTTGTAAACTTTCACTATCTTTAACTGTTAAACAAAACTTGGACTTTATCAAGAACCCTTTGTGTTTTATCTCACCACTTTATTTATGTGCTATGAAATGATCCAGATAAGTGATAGAGACTATCCAGGAAATGAAGCGAGGAAGAAAATTCATGCAAAAGAATCTCAAAAGCAAAGCAAAAGATGCAGGGCTCACCAACATATAGACACACATTCACACACAAAAAAGAAAAAGAAAGAAAGAAAGAAAGATAGACACAGAAAGAAAGAGAAAGAGAAAGAGAATGAAAGAAAAGTAAAATGAGAGATGGAAAAGAATTCTAGTACCGAATTTAAACTGCAGACCAGCTACAAATTTCTTATCACCATAGTCTCAGCGGAAAGAAGGTTTTAATGCTGGATGTTCACTGGATTTACCATTTTCCTCATTAAAAATGAACACACTTATCTGCTCACTTTAGTAATTGTTCAGTTCTGTATGATCACAAGCTACAGCCTGTTTTATTTTTTTAACTTGCCTTATTGGATAATAAGTTATTTATAAGTCTCAAGTTCCAGAAAAGGCTAGGTGCACCAATGCCCAATTTTTACTTTTTTAGAAGGTCAACTTGGGGGCGGGGATGCTTCTGTAGGTTAAAAAAATAAGATCCTTCTTCAGATTAATGAATGGGAGCTAAATGAACTGACACGAAATGTAGCCATGTGAAGTACTATCGCACCTGAAGCCAGTGGGCAAGCTTAGGAAAGGGGCAGGCTAAGTGGCACACAGTTCTGTCCTCCAATACTTCATCACCATTCCCTGTCTCCCCATTAGTGGTCATCTGAAGGCAGCCATCTGTGAAGAGTTTGCTGTAGAGTTTGCAGCAATGCCCCAACTCTGTCCTAGTTTGGTGACTGAATACCTGAACTTTTTCTAGTGTACCTTACGCTTTAAAATCAATATCTAAACAGTGACATCTAAAACAGCAGCATAAAATGACATGTAATCAAAACAAATATAAAAGTTAGTCTGAGAAAATGGTCCCATCCCATAATGTGTGTATATAGGCTGCTTCCCACTTTTAATGGATACTGCAGGATAGGGGCTGCTTATGATAATCAGACAAGAAAAAGACTAGTAAGAGTTGAGTAGGGCATCCAAGTCACATCCAAGCTGCACAATGAGAGGTGCTTCTGGCATGCAATTTATAAGATAACAAGAATAGGCAATGGAGGAATGGAGCAAAAGACAAAAATTTTGCTTGAAGCGGTTTTGAATCTCAGAGAGTTAAGGAAAAAAGCCTGCTAATTTTCCTTATGAATTCTTTGTTCGTGGGTATTTGCAGCTTCTTGTTGTGACTAGCTTGGACTCAATTGTTCAGAACCAATCCTAACATACTCCAAATGATGCTACCAGAGTATCCATATTTTAGAAGAATTCCAAGGTTCTTGAAGTAGAAAAAAATTCTTGAAGTAGAAATTTTAAATTTCGCTCCAAACGTCTTCTGGCTCTTGTAATGTTTGTTCAGGGAGTATGCTCTTTGGCTCGGTGTATCAGCCGGTTGGCTGGCTCTGCAGGCATCCGCAATGTGGCCTTTTCTCTTGCATTGCCTGCAGATCGCTTCTTTAAAATGGCAGATGGAACAAAGGTGATTTCCCCGGCAGCCTCCACATGGTTTGCTCCCCTTTCCGTTTTTGGATTTACTGGATCTTACCCGATGAACATCCTCCTTTTTGCTCTCACTGCTTTCGGAGCCGGATGGACTATGCAAAGTCCTTCTTGCCACATGGGTGGCGTGGACCTTGCCATGTCCTTTGGCTGAGGATTCAGAGGTTTTGGCTGCTTTTGCTTCTTTCAGTGCCTGCTTGAAGGAGATGTCCTCTCTAGCAAACAGTCTCTTCTGCAGTGTTAAATCCCTCAGTTCAAGGACTAAATGATCCCAGATCATTTCTTCAGTGTTCGAGAACTTTCAATTTTTTGACAATTTTCTTAACGCAGCTACGAAATCACTTATACTTTCCCCTTCTTTTGGGATTCGGTACAGAAGTCGTTTTGGTTTGCCATGTACGATGGGGTAGGTTGAAATGCCCCTTCAATGCCCCTTGCAGTTCGTCCCAGGAGACATTTTCCAAATCTTCTGCAATGAGAGCTTCTGCCAGTTCATCAAGTTCTGAATCACAATAGAACAAGAAGTATGCCTTCCTCTTTTCGTCAGATTCTGTTTTCATCCCATTCATCACCAAACTCTGGTTGAATCTTCCCATGTACGAAGACCACTTCTCTTTGGCTGGGTCGAATGGGATGGATAGGGGTCGATGGATCATGTTGGTTTGCTGTTGGTATGAAGGGTCAGCTGGAAAATGGCCACGGTGCCCCACGAGGTCCTTTGTCTTCCTTAGCATCCCACCTTCATTGCCAGTGTTAAATAGGTGTAGCAAGGAAGGAACGGACCAGCAGTGTAGAGAACTCTTTATTTCAAATGGCTTAAAAAAAAAAGCAACAATTGCGGCCAGCGCTGGCTTTTTACAGTTGGCGCTGTCCAATACTTCAGCCACTGATGGATCTCCGACATTCCCGCCAGTGACTGAAACCAGTCACATAAGTGGAGCTTGACATCAGACTCCACTTTGTTTCTGACGTGGATGACGTGGTATATGTAGATACAATGTCATGCATATTTAACAATAAGCCCTCATTAAAAATGAGTTAAGTAAGGACTAAGACCATCCTGTAGCCATGACACTTTCTGTTTCTTCATTGAGAGGGAAGACAAAACAGGATGGAATGGAGTCTTCTGAAAGAGGCCTCAAATGGAAACCTAGATAAGAAAATTCTACACTGCATTATTTTCTTTCTTCTTGTAGGTTTCTCTTGATCTGGGACATAACATACACAGAAGGGAGAAAAGAGGGATTACAATACAAATTACCCTCATAATTCAATCAATCAATTTTATTGAAAGCCATAAGGCCCCAGAGCACCCGTCTGAATTACAAAATTTGTGTAGCAAAATAAATACAGCAAAAATAGAATGACAAAACTACCACAATATGAGTAGGTTCTCTCATAAGATTTCAAGGCTCCACAATAGTTTCCCTATTTAATCTGGTCAGATCTCAAAATTCTCAGTTAAAAATGAGTTCTACAGATCTCAAAGCTACTGGCAACTTGAAAACAAGCATAGGAATACCAAGTTAGATACTGTTGTTCTACAGTAGAAAATGAAGCTTTTCCACATGCCAAACTTCCCTTTTTCATTCTAACTTTAGAGGGTTGACCATTTCAGTATCCCCATATAATAAATGGAGGGGAGATGCCATCAAGCAGTTTTTCCCCACTTGGGTATCCGCCAAAAGCATGGACTAAACTCCCAGAATTCTCTGCAATGACCATGCGAATTGGGGATTTGTGAAAAAAACATATCCCTATGTCTGGAAGGTGACTGGGCTGGGAGAAGGCTATTTTAGAAAATTATTGCTTACTTAAGAGCTCCAAATGAATTTATGGATAAAATTATGTATGAAATGAGGATTTGGCATTCATATCCTTAGTGATTGCACTACATCAAAACCACTTTTCAGTAGCCCAGTGAAATAAACTATAGTATGTTTTGTGTTAATTACAATATGTCAGTTCATTAATTGCACATTACAACTTTTGAATAAGCCCTTATTTTGGAGTGATGTGAAATATTATACATAAAGAAGAATCTGAGTTGCACCAGCATAGCAATTAACAGGCTACACTTATTATTATTTATTTTACTTTTACACTGGCCTTCCTCACATTAAAGCCCAGCTGGCAATTTAAAGCAATCTTCTTCACTTGGGCCCCTCCAAAGTTGCAGCTCTTAGAATACCTAGGCATCTCCAACACACTAAGTCGAACTTGTTAAATCAACCCCATAATATTCTTGGTCTGGACAAGCATACTTAGCTCTGAAAAGAAAATTGGTCATATTAATTAAATAAGGAGAAGTCAGGGGGTGAAAATGGAGGAAGGACTTTAAAAACAGTAACTGCAGAATCAGTACTTCGATCTCTCTGATCCTTATTGCCTTTGGAAAACAGATGAAGTTAAGGAGACATAGTTCTTGGCTCTTTTGCCTTTGTGACCCTGTTATAAACCTTGATGGCTTGTCACAAGCACACACAAACCTCACAGTCATGGACATCTGCAACTCTTTCACACATGCTGGTAATTCTCAGTTGCAGTTGTAATGCTGAGGCTGGGATGGTGGAGTCCTTGAGTGACAAAGCAAAATGTGTTTTCAGTTTCTTCCTGCTATTTGAGATAGCTGCTTGAATTCACAACAAATAAATAAAAAAGGTAAAGTGTAATGGATCTGGTTTAATGAGATTTATCCCTGTAAATTAAAACTGTTTTAGTCAGCTCCAAAGACTTGATGTTTGTTTGCTTGTATGGCTCAAGGCATGGTGCTTATTAACACCTAGACACTCTGATCACATGTGAAAGCCAAAAATCTATCATACACTATCAGGCAAATGTTGTCTGTCTGGGACCAATGGCTTTCTAGTCAAAAAATTGCAAAACCACTCCGTCCATTTGCATCAACAAGGTATCATCTGAAAATCCTGCTGAGATTTCATTTTCCAGAGCAACCCCCTCCCCCTTCCTTTCTTTACAAAAATATTTATCTGAAATAAAGTGGATGATTCATTCCTTTCCTTGGCAACAATGAAGCTTCAACCAGAATTGGAATCATCGTCAATACTATTAGATTTTTTTTTTCAGGAATTGATTAATAATAGCAACAGGCACCCAGTTCCTTTTAGTTTATCACCTGCCTATTCCAAATATGTTTTACCTAATTTTTACATCACTACAGCTAAATCAGTGACAGAGAAACTCCAGATTTTCTCTGATGGACTTCCAGCCATTAACATTTAATATTGTAGCTTTAGGTAAAAGAGAATAGTGCCTGCTTCTGAGGACATGAAAACTGGACCTTGTTGGACAAATTGTGTACTAATGTTTGCGTGCTAATAGATAAAACCCAGGAATTGGAAAGTTTTTATTAGTATTGACCGGTTATTCAGTTGGTCCAATGGAAGAGCCAACTTTTCTTTTATGCAACTCAAGCCTCTTTCTGTTGTCATTGGATGTTTTTATTTAATAATGTTTAGTTTTTTCTTTTTCCATAATATTAATTTTGAATTAAACTCCGAGTGATGCATTTTATTAGAACAGCAGACCATACATTTTTATGTATATATAAAAAATAAATACAATAATCTGTAAGCAGATTCCCCTCCAGATACTGTTCATATCTAGTACTTAAAATACTCAGCATGAGTAATAGTGAAGAATCTTATGAAATTGGCCCACACCCTGGAGGGACTGAAGAGATTTCCAAAGCAATTCCATCCTGAAGAGACCAAGAATTTCTCCCTTTTTCAAGAACCCTAAGAAGTATTTGTGTACAGTATCTATCTGTCTTAAATTGAGCAATGTATTTAAATCTTTGTATACATTTTAAGAATGTCTTACCATACACACTGACTAAGAACCCTTGGAATAGAAAGTTTAATTCATAAGTTAGAAGACATTTTCTCGTTTCCAATGCTAAAATATATTCCTTAATGTCTAATAATTGTCTTGAACTTGCCATCTTTATTAGGAGGTTGAATACCTGAAATTCTTCAGCGCTGCCTTCTTTCCTTAAAGCTAGGTCCCACTGGCCGATGTACGTAAAACGTATGCATAAAGGACACAGCGGATGAGCAAAATTTCGGGGGTGGCTCCATCCATTGTCATCCACTCCAAAAAGTGGCAAAAATTTGCATAAACAGAATGGAAAAGAACGGAAAAGAACGGACGTGGGTAGTATGTAGTGGGGATGTTAAACGGATGTTCATAGGAAGCCTAGCGGAAGACAGCGGATGGAAGTGGATGACACCTTCGAAGGGGTTCCGGGGGAGAATTGCGAAGCAGATGCATAGCGGAAGGGGCGGATGCATAGCAGATGAAGCGGATGCATCACGGACGCCTATAGGAAACAAAGCGGATGCCGCGTGAATGTATATCAGATGCAAAGCGTTCACTGCGCATGCGGGGAGTATGAATTGCATCAGCTCCGCGGATATAAAAGGATGCAGCACACAAGCAGTCAGCATACAGGGGAAAGACGTGCTGCCACATACATCTAGCAGGAACACCATGGTTCGTCAGTCAGGCAAGTAGAGGAAGCCCGTGCCTACTCGTTCCAGCCCTGGCAAGAAGGACAGAACCAGCATCCCACCCCCTGGCACTGACTCTGAACCTGCTGCTGCTGCTGCTGCTGCTGTGGTGGACCAGCTCCAAGGCCCTCAAAGCCCTGCTTCTGAAGGCCCTGCTGCTCCAGCCCCTGAAGGCCCTGCTGCTCCAGCCCCTGAAGGCCGTGCTGCTCAAGCCTCTGAAGGCCCTGCTGCTGAAGCCCCTGCCAGAGGGAGGAAGAGGCAAGGGAAGGAGAAGGGAGAGAGGAAACAGTACACAGTTTCCGAGGAGCATGAGGATGAGGTGCTGGAATGGCTGAGTGAGAACGAGTACCTCTGGAGAAAGGGCCACAGACTGTATCGCAACACCATGAAGAAGCAGGCAGCTTGGAGAGACAAGGCAGAGAGCCTGGGATACACTGCAGAAATACTCCTGGGATGGTGGAAGCACATGCACACCTGGTATGGCAAGCTACACCTCAAGAAATCCGGGCAAGCCGCTGTCAAGCTCATTGACTGGGAGATGTATGTGCAGTTTCCTGGAGGGTGAGATCCGCCACCGAGGAGCAGCCCCTTTGACACCCCTCTCCCTCAGACAGCCCACAGACAGCCAGTCCTCTTCCAGCCAGGAGCCAGTTACCCTGGCCAGTTACCCTGTCTTCAGAGGGCCCCATGGCAGAGACCCCCCCAACAGCTGCACTCCCCATGCTGGGAGACTTGGAGGATCCCGTGGGGGATGACGCCCTGCTGTCACAAATGGAGGAAGAAGCAGCAGCCACCAGAGGCCAACCCACACCCACACCCACACCCAGCTCCACAGAACGAAGGCAGAGAGGCAGACTGGAGGGCCAGGACCACAGTGTGCTGTTGGAGATCAGGAAATAATGAAGACCAGCACAGAACTTCTCTCTCAGCTGGTCCACAGCAACATACCATCCTCAGGCCAGAACACCTTCATTACCTACGTGAGCCAGACCCTGAGGGACCTGCCCGAGGCCCAATACCAGGTGATGAAGCAGAAGATCACAGCACTTCTGCACAACCCTCAAGGCCCAGCTGAAGCTGCCCCTACCCAGTCCAGGTCTGCTCCTCCACCCCAGGCGATGTCACAGCCCTTCCACGGCTTTCAACAGTCCCTCACCTACCAAGGCTATGACTGCCAGGACTTCCCACAGCAAAAACAGACCTTCCCAGTCCAGGCCCAGGTTCATCGCACGCCACAGACGTCACTCCTCACCCAGCTGCAGACCAGACAGCCCCACTACACTCCTCCTTCCTCCACCCCACAGCCAAGCCCGTCAATGGACAATCTGTCATCAGTATTGGGCCTGACATCTTAAGTCCTTGATGAGGGGCCTCTCAACTTCATGGGACTGAGTCAGCTCTCGGATAGCTTCCTGAACACACCATCCCCTGTTGTACCCACGGGACCAAGCACCCCAATGGTGCCTCAGACCAGCACTTAAGCCACAGCCACCTCCACAGTCCCTGCCCGCTTAACAGCTGAGATCATGGACATGATTCAGAGTGACTGAGAATAGTGTCAGAGACTGAGTTGTTTACTTGTTATATTTATCTTTGCTTAAGACACTTTACTTGGTTCATTTTGCTTTTTTAATTAAGTCATAAAGTTTACCTAAAAAAGTTAATAAAGGTTATCTTTGCTTAAAACACTTAATTCAGTTTACTTGGTTCATTTTGCTTATTTAATAAAAGTCATAAAGTTTACCTAAGAAATTTAATAAAGGTTATCTTTGCTTAAGACATTTGGTTCATTTTTTTACCTGAATAAAGTGTTGGTGAAAACTTTGAAAAAATGGTTAAGCCTTTGCATGCTTGTGGGATAGATAAGGATAGTTGTGGGATAGATAAACCTCCAGTGCAAGCATAGTGGGACTGTATGGTCCACCATTCCAGCAATCCAGATGATTTTCTCCCCCTTTTTATAGAAAATATCGGTTGTCCGCTATGGGGCCTTCTACATACTCTAGACATACTGCAGACATCCTAAATATATGAGATACATCCCAGATACAAACGTTTTGTCCATTTTAATCCTTTATATACGAGATGCATACGCTTACATCCTTTCTATTTTCGTGCTACTAATGCTGTGTAGACATTCTGTGTACCTTTTGTTTCCTCCCTCTTTCCATTTTCAGCTGCAGCGGATGTGAGTTGAGGGGATGGCCACAGGATGCCGAGAGGATACAGCGGACGTTTAACAGATGATAATGGACATAGAACGTTTGTTGCCCGTATATGTCGTGGATGTACATCGTACGCGGCGGAAAGTTCATCAGCTCACAAAGTTTTGTGCAGCTCAAAACTTCTTGCGTGGATGAAATAGCAGTGGACGGATGCTCGAGGGATAGAGCGTATGAAACACGTATGCAGTGAGTACACAACGGATGCATAGCGTTTTCCAATGGATGACAAGCTTTTTTTAACGTTTTACATCCTTTTTGCATCCGTAAGTGCAGTGGGACTGGGGCTTTATTATGAAGAGCTGAAATTCAGTTCTGCTTTACCCTTTTGTCAGAAATATAGTTTGTTTGCTGGGGAATAAGGCACCCCTTACTGAATTCTATTGTTGCTCACTGTGTGGGAGACAGTTTTCCTTTGTTTTGATGACTTATTTCATGTTCACTGTTTCTAAAACATCTTTTATCATGACTTGCCACCCTAACAAACAGAACCTGCAAGTCCTTTAAGGACTTTAAGGGGAATGGAGGCCTGACAGCTATTCCTCCCTCAGTGGTCCAGGGAACAACATTTCCCTTCTTCTCAACAGGAAGAAATGCACCCAAAGTGCCAAGCTGCTTGGGTTTCTTGTTTCTTTTCATTCTTGGCCTTTTTGTGCCATTCGTGGAAGTGAAGGATTTTTGTTATGTTAAATCTGTAGCAAATTGGGGGTAGACAATGAAGTCTTTTTTTTTTTTTTTGCTTTCAATTGTTGTATGTTGGCAGAAGAAAAGATGATTGTGATTCATTCTCAAATAAGGAATGAAAATGGGCGGGGGGAATTATCCAGGGTCTCCCCTCTCGGAGAGTCTAAAAGCTTTGCTGGCAAGACTATGCATTATCCATCCTTACTCATCATAACAGCAATATCAGCACCTGTATCTGTTTATAATTGCAATTCTTAAAGCCCAGCAATTTAAAAGAAGAGAAGACCACTTTAACCATTCATCAAACCCCAAATAATATCCTTCTGGCAGCTGTGTATGCCCAGCCCCTCATCATCAGCCACCCACCCCTTTCCATTCTTTCCACTTGTTTTCAGGGATGCAGTAAAGCTGGGTTAATGACTAAGCAAGAACCTTCAGGCAGCCAGAGTCTGCAGGACTAGATACACAGTTTTAAAGGAACCAACATTAAGGTTGTGCAGAGCTTCAGATCTGAAGGTAAAAAGATGCTTTTGACCACAACTTCTTTAACCAAATGCCTGTTTTTCACTGGATGCACATCAGCCAGCAAGAAAAGGGCTGGCTGCTCTAGACATTGCAGACAGCCTTCACATCTATATGCTTCTCTGTGACTTTGAATCTGAAATGATACACAGGTTTAGTGGCCATTCATTGAATGGTAACTTGATTTCCTATCTATTTTCTGTTCCATCTGAGCCTACCGAATTGTTGCTAAACTCCTAGGAAGAGAGGGAGAAAGTTTAAATAACCAAGTGAAGGAATATTAAAAATGGATTTGAGAATCTGTCACTAGACTATGGGTCAGCAACTGGCTGGCCAAACATTCCCAGCACGTGGTCCTTAATGGAGCTGCATCTGCATGGAGAGAAACATGCAGTGGGGTATCTCAAGGTTTTGTCTTGGGCCCTGTGCTCTTCAACATCTGTGTGAATGATCTGGACGAGGGGGTAGAAGGGAAACTCATCAAATTTGCAGATGACTCCAAGTTGGGGGGAATTCCAATCCTTTGAAAGATAGACTGAAGTTTCAGAAAGATCTTGACAGACTTGAGCATAGGGCTCTATCCAACAAGATGCAGTGCAGTGGTGAGAAAAGTAAAGACCTGCACTTAGGCGAGAAAATTCAAATGCATGGGTACAGAATAGGTGGGTCAACTGTGGTAACTGTGAGAGAGATCTAGGTGTCCTAGTGGACTACCACTTAAGTATGAGCTAGCAATATGCTACAGCTACCAAAAAAATCCAATGCAGTGCTGAGCTGTATCAACAGAAGGATAACATCAGGATCACGAGAAGCGATAAAACCTTTTATAATGCACTAGTGAGGCCACACTTGAAATAGTATGTACAGTTCTGGTCACCATGAAACAAAAAAGATGCTGATACCCTAGAAAGTGTGCAGAGTAGAGTAACAAAGATGATAAAGGGTCTGGAGGCAAACTTCTATGATAAAGGATCTAGGTGTCTAGCTCAGGGGTCAGCAACCCATGGCTCTGGAGCCACATGTGGCTCTTTCATTTCTCTGCTGTGGCTCCATGTTGCCAGTCAGTTGATAGGGCTTTCAGTTAGGACAGGCAGAGGAAAAAGGATGCCGTGCTAGGAGGAGACTTATGGTAGGGGAACTGGATTTCCGGTCAGCAGAACAAAAAGGACGCTGCCCTAGGAGGAGATTCTATGGTGGGGGAACCAGACTTCCAGTTGGCAGAGGCATAAGGATGCCACACTAGGATGAGACTCTATGGTGGGTGAACTGGACTTCTGGTCGGCTCCAGAATTTAACCAGATTCTGGTTAGGATTTTTGTGGCTCTTTGAGTGTTTTAAGGTTGCCGATCCCTTGTCTAGCCTACTGAAGGGAAGGATTATAGGGGACATGATAAGTGTCTTGCAGTACTTAAGGGACTGTCACAAAGAAGAGGGAGATTGACATATTTTATAAGGCACCAGAGGGCAGGACAAGAAGTGATGGTGGAGGTTTATTAAAGAGAATTCCAACCTAGAAGGATAACTTTTCTTACAGTGAGAACAATTAATCAGTGGAATAGCTTGCCTCCTGAAGTTTTGAGTACTTCATCACTGAAGGTTTTCAAAAATAGACTGGACAACCATTTGACCAGGATAATTTAAGGACTCTTGCCTTGGGTAGGAGGTTGGACTAGAAGACCTCTGAGATCTCTACAATTCTATGTTCCACATGGCTGTAGTCTCAAAAGTCCTGCAACTGTTCAAGTGCAAGAGAAAGTTGTAGCTTTGCTTTCAATTCCATTCACCATTCATGGAACTTATTATGAAGTTACTGTTGTGTCTGACATTCCCCATAGCTGCACTTTCTCTAGTTTCCAAATGACTTGGCATGAACTCCAGAACACAGATAATTCTTTTTACTCCTAAAAATTATATGGATTGTATCAATTCCCCCCCACACACACATACACAAAGTACACATGCACATTATCAAAAGATGTGTGGGCAGTTCTGAAACCACAAAAAACAGCCAATCTACTGTGATTGCACTATACAATCAAATCACAATTCTTTCTCTGTGTTGTTTACCTTTTCATAGAAAACATACTTGTAGACTTTAATGAAACATTTCCATCCAGACTGCTTTTTCAAACTTTCCCCTAGTCTTCTAATTTCTATTCTACTTTTTAAATGCAACATGTGCACATGGGTAATGTGTCCATATGTGAAGAAAGTGGTGGTAGGATGCCAGTAAAGGCCCTGTCACACTGCCCAATGGATGCAAAACGGACACAACGGACGAGCAAAATGTTCCATCCATTGTTATCCGCTCTCAAAAGGGGCAAAAATTTGGATAACTGGAGCGGATAACACGGACGGGGGGAGGACGCAGGGGGGATGGAAAGCGGATGCAGAACGGAAGTCCAGCGGATGGAAGTGGATGGGAGCGGATGGCACATCCACTAGGCTTCCGGGGGGCCGCAGTAAAGTGGATGCGGAACAGATACAGCGGATGCACAGCAGATGCACAGCAGATGAAGCGGATGCAGAGCGGAAGCCTAGCGGATGCACAGCAGAAGCCTAATGGATGCCAAGCGTTAATTGCGCATGTGGGGAGGATGCATTGCGTAAGCCCCGCGGATAGAAAGGGAAGCAGCTCGGAAGCAGGTCACCATTCAGAGGAAAGACCTGCTGCCGGACGGATTGACAGCCTTGCCTGCCCTGCCTGCATGCCTGCCTGCAAGCCTTGCTACCAGCCTTGCTGCAAGCCTTGCTGCCAGCCTCCCTGCCTGCATGCCTACCTGCAAGCCTTGCTGCCAGCCTCCCTGCCAGCCTTGCTGTCTGCCTGCCTGCCAGCCTTGGTGCCAGCCTTCCTGCCAGCCTTGGTGCCTGCCTGCCAGCCTTCCTGCCAGCTTTGGTGCCTGCCTGCCTGCAAGCCTTGGTACCTGCCTGCCTACAAGCCTTCCTGCCAGCCTTGGTGCCTGCCTCCCTGCCAGCCTTCCTGCCAGCCTTGGTTCCTGCCAGCCTCCCTGCCAGCCAGCAACCCCACAACCATGCAGAAGCACAGCAAGCCTCAGCCATCTGCTGCCAGCCCTTGCAAGAGGGACAGGGCGACCATCCCGCCCCCTGGCCCTCACTCTGGTTCTGCTGGGGCTTCTGCAGCACAGGCTCGCTCTTCTGGGGCTGGGGCTTCTGCTGCTTCTGTTTCTGGAGGAGCTGATGACAAGCACTCCAGCACCAGCCACCTCCACAGCACCTGGACCCTTCACCCCTGAGACTGAGTGACCAAGAGGAGTGCCAGAGACTCATTTTTGTTTTATAGCTTGTTGTTAATAAAGTCTATTTTTGATTCACACACTTGCTTCATTTCTTTTTTTTAATAAAGTCTTGCTGGAAACTTTTAGAAATGGTTTAAGCCTTTGCATGCTTGTGGGATGGGTTAAGATAGCAGTGGGATGGGTTGAGATAGCAGTGGAATGGGCAGGGATACCTTTGGGATGGGTAATAGCTGTGGGATAGATAAACCTCCAGTGCAAGCATAGTGGGACGGGATGGTCCACCCTCCCAGGTGCTACACCTACGGCCCTTTATTATCAATAATAATGTAATAATCATCCACACATGTCAACACAAACACAACTCTTTATTAAATGCCCTGATCATTGTAGGGCCACTCAACATACATGGCACAATCTCATCAGTGTGATGAGACAGGCTGAAGGAAGCATCCATCAAGCATCTATCATCCTGTCTTGCCACTCCATCGCTCCAGCTGGGGAGTTGCACCAGTGTCTCAGGAGGTTGCGCTGCTTCTTTGCTTCATGTGAGGCTCTGTTGGGGCCTTGCATATCCTCAGTGTCTATCAGGTTTCGCCCTTGCCTCCATTCCCCAGGCTCCATGTCCCCATTGCCTTGCTGGAGGTCCACAAGCCTGTTCTGCAAGACTGGGTAGCGGATGCGTATGAGATTGTGCAGGATGCAGCAAGTTTCCATGATCCTCCTCACGGTCTCTGGGTGATGCTGCATGGTGGTGAGAAGTACCTGGAACCTGTTGGCCAGGATGCCAAAGGCGTTCTCCACCACCCGCCTTGCCCTGGACAGCCTGTAGTTGAAGATCCTCTCTTCACGGGTGAGGCATCTGGAGGTGTAGGGCTTCATGAGGTAGGTTGTGAGGGAGAAGGCGTCATCCTCCACGATGAAGTAGGGTACATCTTGCGTATCGTTGGGCAGTGGGTTTGGACCTGGGAAGCCCTCCATGAGGTTGCGTTCCAGCCCACTCTTGAGGTCACTTGCGTTGTATATCTGGGCATCAGAAGATGACCCGTTGCCTGAAGCATCGATGTACATGAACTTGTAGTCAGCATCGACCATGGCGAAGAGGATGATGCTGAAGAAACCCTTGTAGTTGAAATAAGTGGACCCCGACTTGGCTGGTGCTTTGCAGGCCATGTGCTTGCCATCGATGGCTCCAACGGTGTGTGGGAAGTTCCACCTCTAATACCACTGCTCTGCAACTTTCTTCCATCCTTCTTCAGTGGAGGGGCACTGGAGGAGCTCCTCCTTGTATTCTTCGATGATGTCCTGCACCACTTCTCTGACCACAATGCTGATGGTGTTGGGTGGCACCCTCCAGCCGTACTGCATGCTCCTGTAGGTGGTCCCTGAGGCCAGGTGATGCAGAGTGAGTGCACCTTGAGCTCAGGTTCCAGGCTGGGCCGGAAGTTGGTGCTCTGCTTGGTCAACCTGGGTGTCAGCAGCTGAACAACTTCGTCAAACATGGCTGGAGGCATCCTCATGAAGTTCTGGAACACACGAGTGTCTTCGTTCCTGAGCTCTACCATCAGCTTGTTGTACAGTCTGTCCTCTGCTCTTCTGGCGAACCATCTTCGTACCCAGACGCTTCTTGGCCACCTCTTTTTCTTCCCATAGTAGAGTTCACAGAGCCTGTAGATGGCTTCACACTGTTGCAGAAGGATGGTGGCTGCCAAAAGGACTTTGTTATGAACCATGGTGGACATGACTGGATGCTGTGGAAGAGGAAGAGGCAGATGAAGGCTGCAGAGGTCTGCAGCTGGGCTGCTGTTCTGAAAGTGAGATCCAGGTGAGTTGCTCCCCCTTTTTATAGGCAGTATAGGTGTCCCTTTGCATCCTCTAGGCATCCTCTAGGCATCCTGTAGACATCCTTAATGTCCGAGATAGGTCCCCTCTGCGAACGTATTTTCCGTTTTACATGCTTTGTTTCTGTGCTGCATCCGCTAGGCATCCGTTCTGCATCTGTTCCGCGTCCGTTCCGCTTCCTCCCTGCGTCCGTTTACTGCTGGAGCGGATGGAGTTGCGCGGATGCTCAGCGGATGCCTAGCGGATATAGCAGATGTGTAACAGATGCAGAACGGATGCCTAGTGGATGCATAGCGGATGCAGAACAGACGAACTGGATACATTTTCCGCTCAAAGGTTTAGAGCAGCTCAAAACTTTCTGAGTGGATGAAACGTCAATAAATGGATGCTGGACGGATAGAGAGGAAGCAAAACAGAGGCAGTGAGTTCAGAACGGATACATCGCGTTAACCAATGGATGGCAAGCTTTTTTGTTCGTTTTACATCCTCTTTCCATCCATTGGTGCAGTGTGACAGGGGCTTAAATTGAAGGAATGGAAAGGTATGCCAAAATGCATTTTCTCTAATTCTGGAATTAATTTTCAGGATTTTAATCTCAAAGAAGCTCAGAAGAAATGGAATGCAAGGCAAAACAAACTCAAGAAAAATGGTAACTCAAAGGCAAAACAAACTCAAGAAAAATGGTAACTCAACTGAACTAGGAGCATTCATCTTCCTTTGTCATGTAGGACTCTGGGACAATCTGGGACTCTAGGCAATCCTTAATTTTCAAGATTTCTGCAAGTGATTGAACCAAAACTTTGGGAACAACCATTGCTTCTCAGGAGGAGGAGGAGGAGGAGGAGGAGGAGGAGGAGGAGGAGGAGGAGGAGGAGGAGGAGGAGGAGGAGGAG